>JAJOZX010006368.1:190000-251645 GCA_023014485.1 Bathynomus jamesi
GGTAATTCTAAAAACGAGAATACCCTGATAGACATTATAAATAAAGTGTCAACTCTCCGGGATAATGAGAATAATATTACATTTTACGTTACTAACTTCCATAGAATACCGGTAATCTCTATGGGTGACGTAAACGTCTCGGTGCTCCTCAAAGAGTATAATGAGGTACAAAAGTCGATAATTGAACTGAAACACCAACACGTGGTGTCAAATCAGAAAAACGCGATTTCGATAGAACTGTTCCGGTCAGAGTTAGATGCGTTGAAAGAGACGCTCCTCCCAAAGCCCAGTTACTCGGAAGTAGTTCAGCAAGCCAGATCTCTAAGAAGCGCGTCGGGCAGCGAAGGAAACGAAATTCCCGCCTCCAACTCCCCCCTGAAGGTGGTATGGAAACGCAGCATGCAGGGGTAGCGGTCAACCCCCCTCCCGTTCAGGAAAGGACCCCTGCTCCCGACCTCACAATGAAGAACAGGGACGGTTCAATGCCGAGAGTCGAGGCATCATTGCCCTCTTCCCTGCCTCCCACTGCAGAGGAGAGGTGTTCGATTACGCCTCGCTCGGTGCGCAGTTTCCCCCCTCTCACCGAAGAAGGAGAGGCACGCGCGGCCGTCAGGATATAAACACCGCTAACAGACCCTCACCAAGTCACAGAGTAAGGGAGGGGCTTCCTATCCCCCGAAGGTTGTGCCACCCATCCCCCAGGCAGGCGAACCCTGCCTCAGGGAGATCGAGGGAGCAGGACGGGTGGGTAATTGTTAATAGGCGCCCGTCCCAAAGGTCTCATCAACCGATCTCCGCGGTGAGGCCACCGATGGAGAATCTCACCCTATTTGTGTCGCGAATTCAACTCTCGAACGAGGCAAGCGATATTCGGCACATGATAGAAGAAGTCATTGGTGAACACAGTATAGTGATAGTTAATAAACTAAACACGAAATCTCCGGATTATAACTCTTTTAAAGTAATAATTAAAGGTGTAAATGCGCATTTCAACCCGTATAATATGAGTCAATGGCCAGACGGTACTATTGTTAAGGAGTTTATTCACTTTTCCAGGAAATTTGATAACAGGCAAAATAACAATAATAATAATAATAATAGGCGCCCAAACGTTAATGCCTGAAAGTTGTACTGTGTATAATAATAATAATCTTACTAATAATAATAATATCTTACTAATAATAAATTCTCTATCAGTCATGGCGGATAATTTGTTGAAAACAGTCTCATATAATGTCAGGTAAGTGAGGAATTCAACTGTAGATTTTCATAAAATCTGCGACAGTGTAGATTTGATACTCCTGCAGGAGCACTGACTACCTAAGCAAGAGCTAAAATTCCTCTCTACCATCCATGATGACTTTATGTGCCATGCGTCATCAGCAGTAGACTTGTCAGATGAATTAATATACGGTAGGCCTTTTGGTGGTGTTGCTTTCTTATTAAGGAAAAATTTGTCAAAACATATAACATTTTTAACAAGCGATAATGTAAGGTTGTTAGGCATTGAATTACAAGTGAACAATGATTGCATATTAATTGTAAACTGCTATTTACCATACAACAACGGCAATAATCTAGATGAATACATTGATTTGGTGTACAAAATTAAGTCATTATCAGATAACCCCCAAATATTCTCACTGTATAATAATGGGGGACTTTAACGCACATGTGAACTCGGAATTCTTTGTAGAATTGTGTAACATGTGCGAGTCGGCCAATTTAAGTATAAGTGATGTAGATGTATTAGGGGTAGCCAGTGGTAATTTTACATACGTTAGCGATGTGAGTGGTACCACCAGGTGGATTGATCATTGTCTCACTAGTAATAATCTGAAGGATCGAATTGTTAGAGTTCATATTTTGCATAATTTCCTTCTTTCTGATCATAGACCATTAGAAATATTAATTAACGTTACCAATTTATGCGCAACACGACTTAACAAGAACTCAATAGGTGAGAATAATCGCGTCGATTGGTCCAATGTTAATATGCAACAGAGAATAGAATACAAAGACAGAACATGTCACCTCTTTAATAATTTAGAAATTTTGCACCTTGCCTGTAATAATCCTTGCTCAAATGATTCTCACTGTAAACTCATAGATAGGTATTATAGTAAGATAATATTCCTGTTAAGAGAAGCAGGAAGCCCCCTGATTAAATCTTGCAACTATCATACTAAGGGTATTCCTGGATGGAATGATTTTATTGCCCCCTTGAAGAGGGAATCGAAAGACGCCTATGATTTGTGGTGTTTTCATGGTAGACCCAGATTAGGACCAGTATACATGAATATGTGTAGAAGTCGGGGTCAGTATTAGGCGGCCATAAGGCGATGTAAACAGGAAGAAGAGTCTACTCGAGCATCAAAAGCCTGTGAAGCTCGCATAAATAACGATAATAACAAATTTTGGAAATTTGTTAAGAATCAAACGGGTGTCAAAAATGTCCCTCTCCGATCAATCGATGGGGTGTCGGGGGCGGATGAAATTGCAAAGCTGTGGAAAAACCACTACTCTAACATTCTTAGCAGTGTGAGTAGGTATAATCTTAAGATAGATTGCAGCGAAACGATTGTGGGAGGGACAAGGGAAAATATTTTTATATCATTTTCTGAAGAAAAGAGGTTAATTAAAGAGTTAAAGACTGGTTTTGCGTCAGGGGTAGATGACTTATCGAATGAGCACTTAAAATATGCAAATGACGTAGTATGTCTGCATATATCATTGCTCCTATCAGCCATGCTTGCTCATAGCTATATCCCTGCAGAGTTCATGAGGGTATATATCTTACCCCTTCTCAAAAATAAGTACGGAGACATTCTGTCCAGCAATAATATACGGTCAGCAACTCTGGGTGAATCATAAAAAAGGGTCTGGCAGAACCCCGAATTTGCTGTACAACAGGTCTTTTAGACTCTTACATAAATTACCCCCGAGATGCTCAGCTTCGCAAATGTTTGCTACCCGCAATGTCCCGAGCTTCCCGGAGGTAACAAGACGTGCTCAATACAGTCTAATGCAAAGAATTAAAAAATCAACCAACCCGATTATCCAAGCTATCCATGAGTCCTGCCATTTATCCTCTAAGCCAGCGCTGTCCAACTTGCGGCCCGCGGATTGGAACTTTGCCAAATTTCATTTCTGAATTTTCTTCCTATTTTGTCATTTCTAGTAGGGAGAACAACATTCAGCGGGTTCCTAAGTCGTATTAACCAACAGTGTATGATTATAGGCAACATCTTGGCCGCGCTTATATAGAAGTTGGACAGCACTGCTCTTAGCTATGGACTTCCTTGTACGAAAACGTCTGTCTGTAGCTCCACTTAACTTCGACAGTGCAGTATTATTTCTAATCAATTGTATATATTTCTATCCTTAGTATATGAACTCTCATTGTATTAATAATATTTGTCATATGGACTATAGTCTGCCAATAAACCTTTTAATTTTAATTTTAATTTTCTTTTTTATATATATATTTATTTACAGATAATATATTTATTTATTTATATATATATAATATATATATATATATATTTATTTATATATATATATATATTTATATATTTATATATATTTATATATATATATTTATTTATTTATACATACAGGGTGTCCGAGAATTATCTGTACAATTTTTGGCTGTTATTAAAAGTCAACCATGAAGTGTAGAAATTCCAGTGTTCTCCCATTTTACAGAGAAACTCATTAAGTTTTTTCTGATACCACGTTTTGACAAGTTTTTTAGAAATGTACGCGGGTGACAGACATTGATGATTTAAAAGCAAGAATCACAGCTGCTATTGAGCGAATTGATGTGGATATGCTGCAGCGTACATGGCAACATTTGGAGTATCGATTGGATGTTTTGCGAATCACTAATGGTGCACATATCGAATGTTTGTAACAACGTTACTTTAATAAAATAAACTTTTGAAAATACAGATTCTAAATAATCTTGTTTAAGAATTTTACGTGTGTTATCAAGAATTTTATTAAAAGATGAAATTGTACAGATAATGTTCGGACACACTGGAATTTCTAAAAAACTTGTCAAAACCTGGTATCAGAAAAAACTTAATGAGATTCTCTGTAAAATGGGACAACACTGGGATTTCTACACTTCATGGTTGACTTTTAATAACAGCCAAAAATTGTACAGATAATTCTCGGACACCCTGATATATATTTTTTTATTTATATATATATATAAATATTATATATCTATTTATATATATATTTATATATATATATATATAATATATATATATATATATATATATATATATATAATATATATATATATATATATATATTATATATATATATATATATATATGTCTGCAACACCTATGCAAGATATGGGAGGTGCGAATAAGGAAAAAAAATGCCGTTACCACCACCCTCAAAGGCAAGTAACGGGTGAATAGGAAAAACGAACATCAAAGAAGGGTACCAATTTTTTAAACATATCCAACACAATTCAGCTGCTAAATACTATCCAGCAAATCCAAAGTCAGCTGACAAATATTGGAATCCGAGAGCCGGACAGAAGGCATGCACAAAGACACTTCATGCGTTATCGGGACAACAGGTACCGACAAAGCTAAAAAGAGGAAATTCTCGGAGGACCATAAGGAAACAAAACCGGCACCACCATTGGAAAACGAATCGTTACCACCTGTATGCGAAAACGATAGAGAAAAAATAAAAATAATCCTAGCCAACATTCAGTGTCTAAATCAAATCATTCCCCAGACAAAGTTCTATACCTGAAAGGACTCATGCAAGAAACCGGAGCAAACTTTGCATGCCTCAAGGAAACTCATCTAAAGCTTTGACTGCAAGGCGAACTATGAAAACTGCGAGTCCTGTGTTGACAAAAAAGAAATACAAATTAAGAACAATAATATCCTCCGAGCTGACAGAAGAGTGAAACATAAAGGAGGATGTACTACTTACACACGCGAAAGGCATATGGCAGAAAGGACTATAAGTACCTCAAACAGCTACGTAGAATGTGTAGCAGCAAAAGTTGAAAAATTAAATATGGTACTAATTATGAAAATAAAAACCCACTCTAATAGACAGAGTTTATTTCCACAACAGTTTCGGTGCCCACTAGCATCCTCCTCGGGTGGATACAGAAAAACGAATGAACCAAACCAAGAGGGAAAAACAGTCCAGGGACCGACCGTTAAGAAATTCGCACCTAGGTTAGATCCCATTCTCAAGACACCGGAAGGGCATTTTCATTAAAGGGACCCGCTTATAAGTACATTCGCACAAATTTAAAACTATCTTCCTGTTCTAAACATACAGATTCTATTTTTTTATTTTTTTTACATAATTATTACATTTATTATGAAATTTATTACATTTAATATTGCATTATTATTTATTACAGAAATTATAAATTTATTATTACATTGGTTATTACATTGTTGTTTATTATACAGAACTTATAAACCGAAAAACGAATGAAAAAGGCGAGAAGGAAACAATCCAGAGACCTTTAAGAAATTCACACTTAGGTTAGAACACCTTCCCCCGACTCCGTAAGGGATTTTTTGACCAAGAATCTCATTAAAGGGTCTAACTTATAAGTACCTTCGCACAAATTAAAATTATCTACTTTTTCTATACATATAATTATTACATTTATAAAGTACCTTACTTGATTCCCAATCTATAGCATGATTATTTTGGCTGGCGTGATAAAAAATGGCATTATTAGTATTACAACTTCTGAAGGCATATTTGTGTTCTTTAATACGAGTTTCAATATTTCTTCCAGTTTCTCCCACGTATACTAAATCACAACTTTTACAGGGAATGATGTAGACACAAGCTTGTTCCTCTTTTGCAACGTTATTCCTAACCAATTTACTTTTCAGGGTAGATGAATATTTGAAAGCCAAAGCAAACTTAAAACCTCTGGTCAACGGTTTTACTCTTTCTAAGCCGGCAATGTAAGGCAAACTCACATATTGTTTTTGGTTAACTGAAGGTTCCCGAGGGGCATAAAAAGATTTTCTGGCTTTAAAATACGCCTTTCTGATAAACCACTCAGGATATTTTAAATCCTTAAAAATGTTCCAAATCTTTGAATTTTCCGGGTCCAGCAAATGTGGGCTAGAAATCCTGAGTGCTCTTAGAAACATGGAAGAAATAATTGAGCTTTTAACCCCTTCATCATGACATGAAAAATAATGAATGTATGAATTACAATGAGTAGGTTTTCTATAGACCGTGAAATTGGGCTTTCCGCTTTCGTTAATAACCAAAACATCTAGAAAAGGTAATTGTTTGTCGTTCTCCCATTCATATTTAAATTTAATGGAGGGAACAAGATTATTTAATGACTGAAAGAAAGTGTCAAAGTTGTTCCAGTGGTCAGGCCAAAATGAGAAAATATCACCTACATAACGAAACCAAATTAGATTCCTGGGACATATTGTTTGCAACAATTCCGACTCATAATATTCCATGTATAATGTACTCAGTATTGGGGATAAAGGGGACCCCATTCCCATACTAAAACGTTGTAAATAAAATTCTTCAGTTAACCAAAAACAATATGTGAGTTTGCCTTACATTGCAGGCTTAGAAAGAGTAAAACCGTTGACCAAAGATTTTAAGTTTGCTTTGGCTTTCAAATATTCATCTACCGTGAAAAGTAAATTGGTTAGGAATAACGTTGCAAAAGAGGAACAAGCCTGTGTCTACAGCATTCCCTGTAAAAGTTGTGATTTAGTATACGTGGGAGAAACTGGAAGAAATATTGAAACCCGTATTAAAGAACACAAATATGCCTTCAGAAGTTGTAATACCATTTTTTATCACGCCAGCCAAAATAATCATGCTATAGATTGGGAATCAAGTAAGGTACTTTATAAATGTAATAATTATGTCAAAAGAAAAATAATAGAATCTGTATGTATAGAAAAAGTAGATAATTTTAATTTGTGCGAAGGTACTTATAAGTTAGACCCTTTAATGAGATTCTTGGTCAAAAAATCCCTTACGGAGTCGGGGGAAGGTGTTCTAACCTAAGTGTGAATTTCTTAAAGGTCTCTGGATTGTTTCCTTACTCGCTTTTAGTAAATGTAATAATGGAAGCAATAAATGTGGAAATAAATATAAATGCAACAGATGTAATAATAAAGGTAATATTATAAATTTAATAATTAGGGTGAAGGTAATAATAAATGAAAAAAAAAAAAAAAATGTAAATGCAATAATAAATGCAGTCCTTATGTCAAAATATTAGAATCTGTATGTATAGAACAAGAAGATAGTTTTAATTTGTGCGAATGTTCTTATAAGCGGGACCCTTTAATAAAATGCCCTTCCGGTGTCGGGAGAACGGTATCCAACCTAGGTGCGAATTTCTCAATGGTCTCTGGATTATTTCCTTCTCGCCTTTTTCATTCGTTTTTCGGTTTATAAGTTCTGTATAATAAACAACAATGTAATAACCAATGTAATAATAAATTTATAATTTCTGTAATAAATAATAATGCAATATTAAATGTAATAAATTTAATAATAAATGTAATAATTATGTAAAAAAAAAAAAAAAAAAAAATAGAATCTGTATGTTTAGAACAGGAAGATAGTTTTAAATTTGTGCGAATGTACTAATAAGCGGGTCCCTTTAATGAAAATGCTCTTCCGGTGTCGGGAGAATGGGATCTAACCTAGGTGCGAATTTCTTAACGGTCGGTCCCTGGACTGTTTTTCCCTCTTGTTTTGGTTCATTCGTTTTTCTGTATTCACCCGAGGAGGATGCCAGTGGGCATCGAAACTGTTGTGGAAATAAACTCTGTCTATTAGAGTGGGTTTTTATTTTCATATTTTGACCTTCACGTAGAAAAAAGTGAAGTTTTTTGCATTTATATGGTACTAATTGTAATGTACAGACCCCCAAACACGCCAACCTCAAAATTTTCAGATTCCATTACAGAGGTAAGAAACTCGGTAAAAGATCTTCACTCTTGAACCCCAAATATTTTTCTCTGTGGTGATTTTAATTTTCCACTCATTAAGTATAAAAGGATAGGAAAAAAATATGTATACACGAGGAAGAGGGGGAGCACACGGGAAAACCAGGAGCAGGTAAAAATGCTACTAGCTCTGAATTTATGTTAACGCAAGATATAACAGAAAACACAAGAAGAAACAACTGCCTTGACTTGGTATTTACAAACAACAGCAACCTCATTGATAATGTAGAAATATCCCCAACTATAATATCGGACCACAACATCATTGAAATAACAACCAATATAAAAGCAACAGGAAAGGAAAGAACACGAACAACAGAAAGAAGCAAATTCAAAATTTTTAATTTTCAATCCAAAGCTATTGTAGTGAATACTCTTATTTTAGTTTCAAGATAAATGTTAATTTTACCGTCTTGAATTTCGGAATAGCTATAAATTCATTTTAAATTAGTTACCCATCATAATTCAATTGTAAACCACATTAATACTAATTTTATGTATACTGTATTATTTTATTGTATGTAAACATAATTAATTATATATCACAATTGTCAGTTAATTATTTATATTCAAATAATTATTTTAATCTAATACCATGTCCATTTTGCAAATAAATAATAGAAATCCAAGGGTTATATTTTCCACCTTTGGTACTGTCGCAGTTTCGCCTAACGGACTCAATACGGCTAGTGAGATAATCACTGGTTGGCACTTAACTAGCGGCAGTGCTTATGGCTACATCATCCAGGTTAACCTATACCGGATAGATGCGCTACGGTCCCAAGCCGTAGCTTGCCTAGGCCGACGACGACGACGTAAACCAACAATTGGTGACTCCGGAGTTGGATTCCCCCCTTTTACCCGAACGACTAGGATTAGACTGTAACGTCGTTCGTGCCCATCACCCCCTTCACCCGAGCGACTAGGATCAGACTGTAATGTCGCTCGTGCCCTCTGCCCCTCACCCTGCCCGTGCGCTCTGTGCCTGCGCTCGTCTCAACCTCCACTCCTTCGTTGGTAACTTGTCGTCTTGCTTGTACGTCAGCAAGCCTAGGAGAAGATGCCTGACGACGCTGGTGCCATCTCCCACTTGAGCGTAAAGCTCCCCGTCTTCTGGCCGGGTGATCCATTTATTTGGTTCCACCAAGTGGAATCACAATTCAACTTGGGAAGGATCACCACTAGCAGGACGAAATACGATCATGTTTTGTCCTCTCTACCAGCGAGCATCATCTCTGAAGTCCGTGACGTCATCGTGTCTACTTCCACGAGTGAGGACCCATACAACGATCTGAAGTCTGCCATCCTGTGCCGCACCACTGTCTCCGAGCGTGAGAAACTACATCAGTTAATCTCAAAAGAAGAACTTGGAGACCGTAAGCCCACTCAAATGCTGAGGGCTATGCAGTGCGCTCTAGGCGAACGCGCACAAACCCTCGATAAGGACATCTTTAGACAGTTGTTCTTGCAGAAACTTCCTCCATCAGCTCAGCGTGTCTTGGCCACTATGGATCCTGCTACTCCAGTTGATAAACTAGCAGAAACTGCCGACAAAGTAGTGGAGATTGACACAGCTCCGGTCAACAGCGTGAACACACAATCGGAACTGGAGTTGAAAGTGGAAGAGTTAAGTCAACAACTCAACCACGTTTGTTCTCTGCTACAAAATCAACGGCAAAGAAGCCATTCTCGGTCAAGATTTACGAAGAGGCATCGTTCGAGTTCCGGGAAGATCTGCTTCTACCACTCGAAATTTGGAAAGAAGGCTAGGAAGTGCATCTCCCCTTGCAATTTTTCGTCGGAAAACCCCAGCAGCGAGTCCTAATGGCGTCTAGTACTCGCACTGCCAACCTGTTATTCATAAAGGACAGGAACTCTGGTGTCAATTTCTTGGTTGATACCGGAGCATCAGTCAGTGTATTCCCTCAAAAATCTGGTCATAAGCACTCGGAATCTCCGCCTCTATACGCTGCTAACGGTTCACGCATACCCACGTACGGTACTCAGTCGCGTGAACTAAACTTGGGCCTTCACCGATCCTTCAAGTGGATTTTCATTTGTGCTCAAGTGCAGCATCCCATAATCGGCGCTGACTTCCTCCAGCATTTCAAACTCCTGGTGGATCTTGACAAGCGACGCTTATGCGACCAGGCCACACTGCTTTCTGTTCTTGCCAAACAGGTTGCCCTTCCGGACGCCTCGAACTCTGCACTTTCCCTCGTTCCCCCTAATTCCATGTACCAGTGCCTTTTCCAGCGATATCCAGGAATTCTTCAACCGATGCAGATGGGTGATACCATTAAGCACACCATTACCCACCACATTACAACAAAAGGTCCCCTGTGTTTGCAAAACCCAGACGTCTTGCCCCGGACAAACTGAAAGCTGCCAAATCGGAATTCCAGCTTATGATAGATCTTGGTATAATAAGACCTTCCAAAAGCAGTTGGTCCTCTCCCCTACACCTGGTCCAGAAGAAGTCAGGAGACTGGAGACCATGTGGGGATTACCGGTTTTTGAATTCGACAACCATCCCGGACCGATATCCGGTACCAAATGTCCAAGACTTTACTTCTCTCTCCACGGCAAATCTATCTTCAGTAAAATAGATCTCGTTAAGGCTTTCCACCACATTCCCGTAGAGCCTTCGGATATTCCCAAGACTGCAGTTTGTACACCATTTGGGTTATTCGAATTTGTGAAGATGCCGTTCGGGCTACGGAATGCTGCGCAAACCTTTCAGAGGTTATAGATGAGGTCACCAGAGGCTTAGACTTTGTTTATGCCTACATCGATGATTTGCTTGTGGCCAGCTCAACGGAAGAGGAACATAAGGAACATCTTTCACTCCTCTTTCAACGCTTAGAACAATACGGTGTTACTATTAATGCATCTAAGTGTGTTTGCACAGCCAACCTTGGAATTTCTTGGTCACACGATTTCGCAGCACGGAATTACCCCCCTTCAGGACAAGTGTGAAGTGATAAAAAACTACCCTATGCCAAGTAATCAGCGTGAGTTACGTCGGTTTCTAGGTTTGGTAAATTATTACCACAAGTTCATTAAAAACTGTGCCAGTGTTCTTGCTCCTCTACACGCTATGATCACACACAAACGCAAGGTAACGAAATTGGTATGGTGTAGCGATAGTTTACAGGCGTTCGACAATGCCAAAAATGCTATCAATAGTGCATTGTCTCTGTCATTTCCTATCAGTAATGCCCCCCTAACTCTGACGGTCGATGCATCAGATGTTGCGATCGGTGGGGTGTTGGAACAAACCATTAACGGTCAACAAGCACCCATCGCGTTTTACTCGAAAAAGCTGCAGCCAGCCCAAACGCGTTATAGTGCTTTCGGACGTGAACTTCTTGCTATTTACTTAAACGTGAAGCATTTTCAACATTTCCTTGAAGGCCGAGAGTTTTGTGTTTTACCGACCACAAACCTTTGGTCACTGTCTTCAATAAAAACAGCTGTAACCACTCTCCCAGAGTCATCAGGCAACTCGATTATATCTCGCAATTTACCACAGATATCCGCCACATCAAAGGTGTCTTGAACACTCCAGCGGATGCACTTTCAAGAATAGAGATTACTTCTGTTACCCTCAGCTCTACACTGTGGAATGCTATTGCACAGGATCAAGATAAGGATACGGAACTACAAGACCTGCTCAGAGAAGACTCCACTCACTCACTTTCCCTCAAGAAAATGAGTATGCCAGGATTGTCTGTGCCCCTCTATTGCGGACGTATCAACAGCTGCTATTCGCCCTTATGTCCCTCCATGTCACAGACAAGCAGTCTTCACGGATCTTCATAAGCCCTCCCATCCTGGTATCCGTGCTTCGCAACACCTGGTTACCTCTCGCTTTGTTTGGCCCTCGATGCGGAAGGATGTCAAACATTGGACCAAAACGTGCCTTGCCTGCCAGCGTGCCAAAGTCTAAAGGCACACCAGGTCCCCCTTTGACGCATTTCCGCCCCATCCCAGCGATTTGAGGTAATTCATGTAGACATTGTTGGCCCTCTTCCAGTGATTCAAGGCCAACGTTATCTGCTCACCTGTCTCGACCGCTTTTCCAGATGGCCTGAAGCCATCCCACTTCCTGATATCCAAGCGGACACTGTTGCAAGAGCCTTTCTTCATGGATGGGTATCAAGATTTGGATTGCCGACAAAAGTCATCACTGACCAAGGTCGCCAATTTGAGTCTTCGCTTTGGAAGAAGTTACCAGCTTGTTGGGTACAGTACATGCGCATACCTGTGCGTATCATCCGCAAGCTAACGGCCTCGTCGAACGCTTCCATCGCCAGCTGAAGTCATCCCTTATGTGTCACGAAGACTCCCATTGGATGGATAAGCTTCCACTCGTGTTGCTTGGTATTCGCTCTGCATTTAAGAGTGATCTGAAGACTACAGCGGCTGAACTAGTCTATGGAACAACACTGCGGCTACCAGGTGGCTACTTCACTGCAGGGGATAAGTCATGCGATCCTACGGAATTCGCTCAAACACTTTCCTCTCACATGCAGTCCCTTCAGCCTGTTCCCCCTCGATTGACTAGCCAACAGAACATCTTTGTTTCCCCAGCCCTCCAATCTTGCACCCACGTTTTCGTTCGTGTACCTCTCCCAAAACGGCCTCTCCAATGTCCATATGACGGGCCCTATGAAGTTCTCCGACGTACGCGCAAATCATTTCTCATCCAGCGCGGTTCCAAGGTCGACAAGGTTTCTATCGATCGTCTTAAGCCTGCGTTTTTGGAATCAACCTTAAGCGAGGTACATGTAGCTACCAAAAAGGTTCAGCGGAAATCTGTGTCGTTCGGAACTCTTTGAACTTCCTCTCTGGTGGGGGAGTGTGTAGTGAATACTCTTATTTTAGTTTCAAGATAAATGTTAATTTTACCGTCTTGAATTTCGGAATAGCTATAAATTCATTTTAAATTAGTTACCCATCATAATTCAATTGTAAACCACATTAATACTAATTTTATGTATACTGTATTATTTTATTGTATGTAAACATAATTAATTATATATCACAATTGTCAGTTAATTATTTATATTCAAATAATTATTTTAATCTAATACCATGTCCATTTTGCAAATAAATAATAGAAATCCAAGGGTTATATTTTCCACCTTTGGTACTGTCGCAGTTTCGCCTAACGGACTCAATACGGCTAGTGAGATAATCACTGGTTGGCACTTAACTAGCGGCAGTGCTTATGGCTACATCATCCAGGTTAACCTATACCGGATAGATGCGCTACGGTCCCAAGCCGTAGCTTGCCTAGGCCGACGACGACGACGTAAACCAACACTATAAACTGGGAAGATGTTGCATCCAGCATGGAAGTAATAGATTGGAACACCATTTTCGAGGCCAAGACAACGGAAGAGATGCTAATGACTTTAGAGGAGAAGACGTTAGAAATTGTGAAAAGACATGTCCCAAAAATATAACATAGAGAAAAGAGAAGCAGGTTCGACAGACAAAAGAGGTCACTGTTCCGAAAGAGAAAAAGTGACTGCAAAATTAAGTAACTGTAAAGATAACATTAGAAAAATGTTAAATAATAAACTGCAGAGTATCGATAACGTCATAGATCAACTAATTGAGAATCATACAGAAAAAGAAGACGACGACGCTATAGAAGTGATAAAGTTAACTCAAATACTTCTATAATTTTGCAAGAAGAAAATCGAAAAACCATATGACTTTTACATTTTAGTCACTTCGCGAAATGACCAAGAGAAACAGCCATTTTGCGAAATGACTAAAAGTTTCAGCCATTACGCAAAATGATTGGTTACACACTTTGACTGTAACATATATATATATATATATATATATATATATATATATATATACATTCAACTGCAAAGAACACGCAGTATAAATAACGTAAAGAACGACGCTTGTATAGGAGATATTCCGCGCAAGACGAGAGAGAGAAAACGGAACAAATGAAAAAATGAAGTAACCACCTGGGAATCGAACCCGGGATCTTCCGATTGCCGTCTGCCGTCTGACCGGCAATCGGAAGATCCCGGGTTCGATTCCCAGGTGGTTACTTCATTTTTTCATTTGTTCCGTTTTCTCTCTCTCGTCTTGCGCGGAATATCTCCTATACAAGCGTCGTTCTTTACGATATATATATATATACACACACACTGTATATATATATATATATATATATACACACTGTATATATATATATATATATACACTTATATATATATATATATATATATATATATATATATATATATATAATATATATATACAGGGTGTTTCAGGAGGAAAGGTTAATACTTCGGGAGGTGATAGTATCGGTCATTGTGAGAAAAAAAGCTTTTATACAGATGTTGAAACTCCCTGGGTACAAGTACATTTTTCGTTTCCCTAAGATTTTCTGTTTTGAACGTCTTTTTCCATAAATAGAACCTAACCTTCTGAAGTTCCTCGCATAGAAATTTTTTCAACATTTAGAACTTCAACACAGTAGTACGTAACTTCGTCTCCGTTAGGCTTGATGGACCAAACTTCAAAAATTTCCTTGTTCAAAACCTTTCTTGAACTTTTCCTCTGGTTGTAAAACACGTGCATAATCATCGATTTTGAAACGTTCTACCAAGAGTGCTGCTCTGGTCCTGTTTTTTGGTCCTATATAGACGCCTTTTTGAAAACTTCATCAGAAGATGTTCCATTCATGCTATGATAAGAGCGATTATAGGATGACGCTAACTGACTCAGAATGTCTATCTATCTGTAAGTATTTTTGTGCGTAAAATAACGATGTATGCATTCCTTGATGGTTATCTGCACCTTTCGGCTAAAGACGTTCATGCAATGAGTTGCTGCTATTATAACTAATGTTAAATTCCGCCATGTTTTGGGAAGAATGACCTAGAAACTCCTTCCTTAAACTTGTACATAAATAGGTTGGGATTCTATTTTCCTTTAATATTAAAGACTTTGTACCTTCGGCAAGAGCGTCTGGCCTTTTATTTTAAAGAGGTACAAGCCATAAGTATCTTGAGAAGATGTCAATTATGTAATATAGCTGTAACCATCATTATACGTTAAGTACCTTGCCATATAAGTCAAATCTGCTTGCCATACAGTGTCTAATGAGGGTGCTTTTCTTTTTGCATTTTTAAACCTTCTTCGCGCAGGCTTGTGAAGTATATAAGTATCCTGTTCATACAAAAATTCTCAACATCTTTTTTCTTTACTCCTCCAGCATAGATACCTCTGTGGAGCCTCTCAACCCCACCGTAAGAATCAGGTTAGAAATATCGTAATGACGATTCTCTTATACGTCAGCTATTTACGTATTTTAGAAGCGTGTGGATAGGGCCGAGTGGACCTCTTGTGTGGGGTTTAAGTTACCTGTTCCAGAGCTTTTATTCTGTTTTGGTTACCAATCAATGTTTTTGGAATGTTCATCTTTTGTAACTTCGTTGTCATATTCCACCATGGTAGGGATGGTCTCTCCCACTGTCTCACCAAAGCATGGATGAGGTCAATATTGTTCGAACCCGCTACCGTTGAACCTTCAGCAATAACTCTACCTGTGTTAGACCATGTTGTAATTGGATCACTACTCATTATATTAAAAAGAGTTTGGCCTTTATTCCCCAGTGTATTAGGAAGACTACAGTATTTTTTAGCACTTGCTTCGGGCTGATTGTCTCTAGTCTCATCATGCACAGTATCGTCACTATGCTTGATAACTACCAGTAGCTCCATAAGTTTCTCATAGTCTTCATACTTTTGAAGAAATTTCTGAAGACCTTCCTGGTGTAAAATTATTTTTTCATCATGATGTAATTGTTTATTTAAATAATCATCATTTCGCCCTCCATTCTTTTAAGTCTGTTTTCTCTGTGGTCTAGAGATGTTTCATACTTATTTGTATTTTGTAGTGGAGTGTACACCTTGTGAGGTAGCACTACAACCTTCTTAATTACATAAAACAAGATAATAAAGTGGCTAAAACTGAAAGTAGGACAGGTAGGAATGATCCACCTTTTTGTACAAGACCTTTTTTCTTTAACACAGCTTGTCTTTTATAAGCGAGTGCTGTAGTATGTTCTTGTGACGATGTAAACGACCATTCTGCGACGCAGTTATTGGAACGTTGCATTTTATAAAACTGACTGAGACAGACTTCGCAGATAATTTTAAAAAGTCAGGGTCAAGGATTTTTACAAACAGCCATTGGAGAGGAGGTAGCCGAGGTAACGTTTTTATAAACTCGAGATATTTCTTTACACGTTTCGTCATTCTGTTATATAAATATTGTTTGAACCTCGTTGGGAAATATGTCTTTTCAGAATTACCCTAAAAGTGTTATGCGATGAAGGTTACAGAGCAATTTCCTGTGTCGTCTACTCGTTGCTTTTTTATAAACATCCAAAAAAGAATTACGCTGTCCCGGAAACATTTGACCAGCTAATATATCAGTTTGTGATACATCCCGACGTTGAGCAAATAAGACAAGATACTGCATGTTTAATGATTTGTTCTTGAGAAGTAAGCTTTGAATGATGAAGAACACGCTTATGTTAAGATGGTGGGAGAATGCTGCAAACTTCTCAGCAATTGTTTTATTCGTTTCTATAATAAGCTCACAATCGCAATCACCGTATGTTTACCATTCTTTAATGAACCAACATCATAAATTCCTTTATGGAATGAGACAACATCTTTGTAATCGTTAAAAATAGGTTGGTAGGCTGAATAGCACCATATAACGGTGTGTACAGGCTTTGAGAACAATGTATCTATCTTTAATAACTTTAAGCATAAACACAGTTTATCACACTTTGTGGGACCACTTACAGTACATATTGATGAACTTGTGAACCTGAATTTTTCTAGAGACTCATGTTTTGCGTGTCATGTTCTTAAGCAATGATTTTACCAAATATAAAGATTTTTTAAAAGTCATTCCTTATACTCGCTAATCTCCTCTTGTTCCTCTTTTCCAGAATGATGAACGATGTTTCCAACCAGCAAGAACTTGTAAAACTTGATGAGGTTTCAGAAAGAATTCGATCATGGGACTGTGTGGAACCCTCCGTCTCAGATGTAGGAAGACAGACTCAAGTATCCAACCAGGAACCTTCCACCTCCGCAGGAGGATATATAGTGCGTGGGTATAAGGTGAGGAAATAAAGAGAACCAGATTTACGTTTATTTTGTACCAATGAAATCAAAATTAATTAGATTATGTTAAGGAAATAATTATTATAAATAATGATAATGACATATTATATAAAACAACAACAACTTGTATTGCATTTAGCAACCCACACTGTATGGGTAACTAAATATAAATTTATTTTATTTTTCAATCGAATCATTTTGCAACTTAAATCGATATTGGTAATATTATATCTAAGAATTATATTTATGCAAACTTATTTATAATTTATTATCTATTCAAGTATGATCTAAATTTAATAGAACGGAGTAATAATCATCTTTCTCAGCGAATTTAATGCGTCTACCAGAGCGAGAGTTTGATTGCTGGAGCGAGAACGCTGGTAGGGACATCAGGATCAGGAGAAGTCTTCTTTTGAAAAAACTATATAGGGCTATGGGTTGATTGCCTGTGCCCTCATCCGTTGGAAATTTCCAGCAGACTTCAGTGGAGGGTTACCGACAAAAGCCCTATGCTTTTTCGTTAGAGAGTTATGAATATGTAGGTCTTTAAAGGACCTCGTTATATTTAATTGTTTATGGTAATTTTAGCGTCGGGATTTTAGCTGCCTATATTTAGAACGAAAATAACGGGTCCCACCTTATTTTTGCTGGGTCTCAGTTTGCTTCGATGTAGGGCGTTACGATCTTTTTCGGTGTAGGGCCGCCACGATGAAGTTACTCAATGAGTTAACTTCTTGTAATAAATATAGGCAGTCACAATATAAACACTTTAGGGGATAGGCCTATCCTTATTTTATGTATTAAGTTTATTATAAGGAATTCACTCAGAACTTTAGGGAAGACAGAAGCACATCCTCCCTGTTTAAAACGTTCGCTGTAACATAAACAGCCCTGAGAGCCGTTCCTTGGTTCGCTTGTATTTTCATTATTATTTGCCGATCTAGCAAAATTTTGTTTGGTCTACTTCTCTGTGGTAGACTAAACAATAAATTGAGTTTTCTTGTTGCTATGTGAGGCTGATTCATTCCCAATAGGCTATGTCGCCAATCCCGAGGCAATTTTGTATAGATATTTAATTCAATTAATTAATAATTTATATTTAATTATGAAATAAATGTACCACATATGATACCATGTTGTGAGCGCGTATAGTTTTTCCATATACTGCGGGGGGCCGGAGAAAAATTTGTATGTTATAGATCAAATTTTTGATAAACTGTTTTTAAACCATGTGAAATGGATTGAAAAGAATGAAATAGGAATTTAGGAGAGAGAGGTTACTCAAGACCTATTTAAATATAAAAGTTCAAGAGGCCAACTTCTCAAGTTTAGTTAAAGTTATGTCAATCAGTTTGACTCCCTTTAGGTATAGGAAATTTATGGAATTAAAGTAAAGTTATTAAGCATTTTAACTTTGCTCAGTTTGTGTAAGGTTTATAAGTCACCAGTCTTAATTTTTTCTTGTAAAAGTTTTCTGGCTTTCAAAGCAGTCTTTCTTTGAGGCCTGTCTGGTTTAGTCTGCGTTACATCAGGTACATTGAGAGATTCCTCTCCAATAGTATCCTGATCCATCCTTTGGGGTAATGGTTCTAATTTAGCCCCACACTCCAAAGGATATAGTAGTGTGATATCTCTGGTGGTTTCACCAGTTGCTGTTTCCAGTTTTACAACCCTGGTAATTTCATCTTCACCAGTTTTGAGTTCCAAGATTTTTCCCATTGACCAATGTTGTCTTGGTGTCTTGTCATGTATTAACATAATGTCCCCAATTTTGACTGAATCATTCCAATTTTGTTTTGTTAATTGTTTATGTCTTTCTCTAAGACTTGTTAAGTATTCTTCTTTCCATTTTGTTATAAATTGAGTTTTGATTTGTGTCAAATGTTGGTATTTTGTGTTGAGTTCTTTGTGTCTTTTGTTATTTGTTAATTTAATTTAGGAGAATTTAAGAGTTTGTACTGTATTCAAACCTCCTACCACTTCAGACTAGTCAATACCCGTAGTTTTAGTGGAGTAAATGTTACTCCTCCGCAGGTAGATCTGGAGGGCTTGGGGCTTTGAATCCTGTACTGCTTTTGTGTTGTTTGGTCTCTGGCCAAGGGAGGCCACAAGACCAATGTTGTTTGGTCTCTGGCCAAAGGAGGCCACAAGACCCCTGTTGTTTGGGCTATGGCCAAGGGAGGCCACAAGACCCTGTGTTTGGGCTATGGCTAAGGGAGGCCAAGACCCTGTTGTTTGGGCTATGGCCAAGGGAGGCCACAAGACCCTGTTGTTTGGGCTATGGCCAAGGGAGGCCACAAGACCCTGTTGTTTGGGCTATGGCCAAGGGAGGCCACAAGACCCCTGTTGTTTGGGCTATGGCCAAGGGAGGCCACAAGACCCCTGTTGTTTGGGCTATGGCCAAGAGGCCACAAGACACCTGTTGTTTGGGCTATGGCCAAAGGTAGGCCATCAGCCGTTGATGAATTTGTTGGGCTATGGCCAAGGTAGGCCAAGGCCCTTTGATGATCTGTTGGGCTATGGCCAAGGTAGGCCATCAGCTTTGATTTTGAGATATTGGGTTGGCATGGCGTAGGCCAAGGCCCTTTGATGATTTGTTGGGCTATGGCCAAGGTAGGCCATCAGCCCTTTGATGAATTTGTTGGGCTATGGGCAAGGTAGGCCAAGCCGTTTTGATGAATTTGTTGGGCTATGGCCAAGGTAGGCCATCAACCCCTTGAATAATTTGGGCTATGGCCAAGGTAGGCCATCAACCCCTTGAATAATTTGGGCTATGGCCAAGGTAGGCCATCAACCCCTTGAATAATTTGGGCTATGGCCAAAGTAGGCCATCAGCCCCTTGAAATAGTAGTTTGGGCTATGGCCAAAGCCATTAAACCCTTGAGTAGAGTAGTTTGGGATATGGCCAACGTAAGCCATAAAACCCTTTAGAGTAGTTTGTTTATATGTGCCACTGTCTAACCATATAAATTTTGGCACAAAATTATGTGCACAGAATCAGAGCGCAGCAATAAAAGCTTTTACTCTCCGATCCTTGGTTATGTTTAGACAGGTTGTGTGTGTTTGTGGCACATGTAAAGAGTAGTGTGTGTGTGTGTTTGTGTGTGTGTGTGTGTGTGTGTGTGTTGCATTCCTCCGAATCCAGTTGGTCTTCACAACTTGGATTCACCACTCCAATGAAGTCAATACCCGTAGTTATGAATGAGTAAATGTTGTGTATCCTACAGGTAGGTCTGGAAGGTTTGGGTTTTGAAGGAATCCAATCTGTTTGCAAGGAATGTATGTCTGTTGATGAAATCTGTTGTGATTCTTCTTTAAAAGAAGAATTGGATGTTTGGAGTCGTATGTATATATTTATTATACTGTACCGTACGTATGTGTGTAAATGTGATTTTGTTTATAGGGTTTTATTTTTGGGTTTTGGTTAGGTTAACCAATTTGGCTGAGTAAAGATCCTCAAATGTTGCATTTGAGACCCTTATATCAAGCCTTGTCTGTTTTATGCCTATATGTCAAATAGGACTTAGAATAGGTTGTGCCTATATGTCAAATAGGATTTGGAATGTGTTGGCCTATATGTCAAATAGGACTTGGAAATGTGTTGCGCCTATATGTCAAATAGGATTTGGAATAGGTTGGGCCTATATTCAATAGGACTTGGAATAGGTTGGGACTATGTGTCAAATAGGACTTGGAATAGGTTGGGCCTATATGTCAAATAGGACTTGGTATGCCTATATGTCAAATAGGATTTGGAATAGGTTGGGCCTATATGTCAAATAGGACTTGGTATGCCTATATGTCAAATAGGACTTGGAATAGGTTGGGCCTATATGTCAAATAGGACTTGGTATGCCTATATGTCAAATAGGATTTGGAATAGGTTGGGCCTATATGTCAAATAGGACTTGGTATGCCTATATGTCAAATAGGATTTGGAATAGGTTGGGCCTATATGCCAAATAGGACTTGGTATGCCTATATGTCAAATAGGACTTAGAATTTGTTGGGCATATATGTCAAATAGGACTTGGTATGCCTATATGTCAAATAGGACTTGGAATAGGTTGGGCCTATATGTCAAATAGGACTTGGAATAGGTTGGGCCTATATGTCAAATAGGACTTGGTATGCCTATATGTCAAATAGGATTTGGAATAGGTTGGGCCTATATGTCAAATAGGACTTGGTATGCCTATATGTCAAATAGGACTTGGAATAGGTTGGGCCTATATGTCAAATAGGACTTGGTATGCCTATATGTCAAATAGGATTTGGAATAGGTTGGGCCTATATGTCAAATAGGACTTGGTATGCCTATATGTCAAATAGGATTTGGAATAGGTTGGGCCTATATGCCAAATAGGACTTGGTATGCCTATATGTCAAATAGGACTTAGAATTTGTTGGGCTATATGTCAAATAGGACTTGGTATGCCTATATGTCAAATAGGACTTCGGAATAGGTTGGGCCTATATGTCAAATAGGACTTGGTATGCCTATATGTCAAATAGGACTTTGGAATAGGTTGGGCCTATATGCCAAATAGGACTTGGTATGCCTATATGTCAAATAGGACAGAATTTGTTGGGCCTATATGTCAAATAGGACTTGGTATGCCTATATGTCAAATAGGACTTCGGAATAGGTTGGGCCTATATGCCAAATAGGACTTGGTATGCCTATATGTCAAATAGGACTTAGAATTTGTTGGGCCTATATGTCAAATAGGACTTGGTATGCCTATATGTCAAATAGGACCTTCGGAATAGGTTGGGCCTATATGTCAAATAGGACTTGGAATAGGTTGGGCCTTATGTGTCAAATAGGACTTGGTATGCCTATATGTCAAATAGGACTTAGAATAGGTTGTGCCTATTTGTCAAATAGGACATGGAATAGGTTGGGCCTATATGTCAAATAGGACTTGGTATGCCTATATGTCAAATAGGACTTAGAATAGGTTGTGCCTATATGTCAAATAGGACTTAGTGTGTTGGCCTATATGTCAAATAGGACTTGGAATGTGTTGGCCTATATGTCAAATAGGACTTGGAATGTGTTGGCCTATATGTCAAATAGGACTTGGAATGTGTTGGCCTATATGTCAAATAGGACTTGGAATGTGTTGGCCTATATGTCAAATAGGACTTGGTATGCCTATATGTCAAATAGGACTTGGAATGTGGTTACGAATAGGTGTTAGGTGGGTGTAGGTTTGAATTCGTGCAATTGCTTTAGGTCTTTGTGATGTTACAGTTCTGAGTCGAATTTTGTGATGTTAATGAGTCTTATGAGTAAGTTAAATTGCTGAAATAAATTTTATAACCTACACCACAGGTTGAATTATAAATTTAGTGTTTTTAGTTAGGATAGGCCTTGAGTGTAAAGAGTAAGGCCTACTTTAAGAGGTAGGCCTATTATGCAAGGTAAAGTTAGGTGGGCCTACTAAATATGCCTATATGTTGGGCCTACCAAGTAGGCTTATGTTTGGGCCTATTATTTAATAGGACCTCAAATGAGTTAAGCCTGTTAAATTAACAAGGCTTTGTTTTGAGTTTGAAGAGTAGGACCTATTAAATAGGCTTAATGTTGTGGGCCTATTTCTATAGGACCTAAAATGAGTTATGCCTGTTAAATGAACAAGCCTTAGTTTTCGGTTAGTGTAAAGGTAAAGGGATCGGTTCCAGTTGCATAGGCCACCATATGAAAAAACTATATTGGGGTTACGGTTGAAGTTGGGGTTAGGCCTAATGAGCTAAGCCTAGCCACTGCGTGTCAGTGTAAATTTTAGAGGGGTTAGTTCCCCATACACAGGGCCACCATGTGAAAAAACTATATAGGGCTATGGGTTGATTGCCTGTGCCCTCATCCGTTGGAAATTTCCAGCAGACTTCAGTGGAGGGTTACCGACAAAAGCCCTATGCTTTTTCGTTAGAGAGTTATGAATATGTAGGTCTTTAAAGGACCTCGTTATATTTAATTGTTTATGGTAATTTTAGCGTCGGGATTTTAGCTGCCTATATTAGAACGAAAATAACGGGTCCCACCTTATTTTTGCTGGGTCTCAGTTTGCTTCGATGTAGGGCGTTACGATCTTTTTCGGTGTAGGGCCGCCACGATGGAGTTACTCAATGAGTTAACTTCTTGTAATAAATATATGTAGGCAGTCACAATATAAACACTTTAGGGGATAGGCCTATCCTTATTTTATGTATTAAGTTTATTATAAGGAATTCACTCAGAACTTTAGGGAAGACAGAAGCACATCCTCCCTGTTTAAAGCGTTCGCTGTAACATAAACAGCCCTGAGAGCCGTTCCTTGGTTCGCTTGTATTTTCATTATTATTTGCCGATCTAGCAAAATTTTGTTTGGTCTACTTCTCTGTGGTAGACTAAACAATAAATTGAGTTTTCTTGTTGCTATGTGAGGCTGATTCATACATACAGGTACTTTGTACGTATGGCAATTATTTCATTCCCAATAGGCTATGTCGTATCCCGAGGCAATTTTGTATAGATATTTAATTCAATTAATTAATAATTTATATTTAATTATGAAATAAATGTACCACATATGATACCATGTTGTGAGCGCGTATAGTTTTTCCATATACTGCGGGGGACCGGAGAAAAATTTGTATGTTATAGTTCAAATTTTTTGATAAACTGTGTTTTAAACCATGTGAAATGGATTGAAAAGAATGAAATAGGAATTTAGGAAGAGAGAGGTTACTCAAGACCTATTTAAATATAAAAGTTCAAGAGGCCAACTTCTCAAGTTTAGTTAAAGTTATGTCAATCAGTTTGACTCCCTTTAGGTATAGGAAATTTATGGAATTAAAGTAAAGTTATTAAGCATTTTAACTTTGCTCAGTTTGTGTAAGGTTTATAAGTCACCAGTCTTAATTTTTTCTTGTAAAAGTTTTCTGGCTTTCAAAGCAGTCTTTCTTTGAGGCCTGTCTGGTTTAGTCTGCGTTACATCAGGTACATTGAGAGATTCCTCTCCAATAGTATCCTGATCCATCCTTTGGGGTAATGGTTCTAATTTAGCCCCACACTCCAAAGGATATAGTAGTGTGATATCTCTGGTGGTTTCACCAGTTGCTGTTTCCAGTTTTACAACCCTGGTAATTTCATCTTCACCAGTTTTGAGTTCCAAGATTTTTCCAATTGACCAATGTTGTCTTGGTGTCTTGTCATGTATTAACATAATGTCCCCAATTTTGACTGAATCATTCCAATTTTGGGTACTTGTGGGTTATCTGTCGCCACTTTTTAATATACCTATTGGTTATCTGTTTCCACTTTTTACTTGTGGGTCATTTATTTTTTAGTTAGGTTAGGTTAGGTTAGTGTGTGGTTAGGTTAGGTTAGGTTAGGTTAGGTTAGGTTAGCCAACCTAGAGTGAACAGGCTCTCATCGATCTCAACCACTATTCCTTCGCCGCCGATCTTGGTTTGCTCTAGGTTAGCTAACCTAACCTAACCTAACCTAACCTAACCACACACTAACCTAACCTAACCTAACCTAACTAAAAAATAAATGACCCACAAGTAAAAAGTGGAAACAGATAACCAATAGGTATATTAAAAGTGGCGACAGATAACCCACAAGTACCCAATTTTGTTTTGTTAATTGTTTATGTCTTTCTCTAAGACTTGTTAAGTATTCTTCTTTCCATTTTGTTATAAATTGAGTTTTGATTTGTGTCAAATGTTGGTATTTTGTGTTGAGTTCTTTGTGTCTTTTGTTATTTGTTCATTTAATTTAGGAGAATTTAAGAGTTTGTACTGTATTCAAACCTCCTACCACTTCAGACTAGTCAATACCCGTAGTTTTAGTGGAGTAAATGTTACTCCTCCACAGGTAGATCTGGAGGGCTTGGGGCTTTGAATCCTGTACTGCTTTTGTGTTGTTTGGTCTCTGGCCAAGGGAGGCCACAATGTTGTTTGGTCTCTGGCCAAAGGAGGCCACAAGACCCCTGTGTTTGGGCTATGGCCAAGGGAGGCCACAAGACCCCTGTTGTTTGGGCTATGGCCAAGGGAGGCCACAAGACCTCTATTGTTTGGGCTATGGCCAAGGGAGGCCACAAGACCCCTGTTGTTTGGGTTATGGCCAAGGGAGGCCACAAGACCCCTGTTATTTGGGCTATGGCCAAAGGAGGCCACAAGACACCTGTTGTTTGGGCTATGGCCAAAGGTAGGCCATCAGCCGTTTGATGAATTTGTTGGGCTATGGCCAAGGTAGGCCAAGGCCCTTTGATGATCTGTTGGGCTATGGCCAAGGTAGGCCATCAGCCGTTTGATGAATTTGTTGGGCTATGGCCAAGGTAGGCCAAGGCCCTTTGATGATTTGTTGGGCTATGGCCAAGGGTAGGCCATCAGCCCTTTGATGAATTTGTTGGGCTATGGGCAAGGTAGGCCAAGCCGTTTTGATGAATTTGTTGGGCTATGGCCAAGGTAGGCCATCAACCCCTTGAATAATTTGGGCTATGGCCAAGGTAGGCCATCAACCCCTTGAATAATTTGGGCTATGGCCAAGGTAGGCCATCAACCCCTTGAATAATTTGGGCTATGGCCAAAGTAGGCCATCAGCCCCTTGAAATAGTAGTTTGGGCTATGGCCAAAGCCATTAAACCCTTGAGTAGAATAGTTTGGGCTATGGCCAACGTAAGCCATAAAACCCTTTAGAGTAGTTTGTTTATATGTGCCACTGTCTAACCATATAAATTTTGGCACAAAATTATGTGCACAGAATCAGAGCGCAGCAATAGAAGCTTTTACTCTCCGATCCTTGGTTATGTTTAGACAGGTTGTGTGTGTTTGTGGCACATGTAAAGAGTAGTGTGTGTGTGTGTGTGTGTGTGTGTTTGTGTGTGTGTTGCATTCCTCCGAATCCAGTTGGTCTTCACAACTTGGATTCACCACTCCAATGAAGTCAATACCCGTAGTTATGAATGAGTAAATGTTGTGTATCCTACAGGTAGGTCTGGAAGGTTTGGGGTTTTGAAGGAATCCAATCTGTTTGCAAGGAATGTATGTGTCTGTTGATGAAATCTGTTGTGATTCTTCCTTTAAAAGAAGAATTGGATGTTTGGAGTCGTATGTATATATTTATATACTGTACCGTACGTATGTGTGTAAATGTGTATTTTGTTATAAGGTTTTATTTTTGGGTTTTGGGTTAGGTTAACCAATTTGGCTGAGTAAAGATCCTCAAATGTTGCATTTGAGACCCTTATATCAAGCCTTGTCTGTTTTATGCCTATATGTCAAATAGGACTTAGAATAGGTTGTGCCTATATGTCAAATAGGATTTGGAATGTGTTGGCCTTATATGTCAAATAGGACTTGGAATGTGTTGCGCCTATATGTCAAATAGGATTTGGAATAGGTTGGGCCTATATGTCAAATAGGACTTGGAATAGGTTGGGCCTATGTGTCAAATAGGACTTGGAATAGGTTGGGCCTATATGTCAAATAGGACATGGTATGCCTATATGTCAAATAGGATTTGGAATAGGTTGGGCCTATATGTCAAATAGGACTTGGTATGCCTATATGTCAAATAGGAATTGGAATAGGTTGGGCCTATATGTCAAATAGGATTTGGAATAGGTTGGGCCTATAGGCCAAATAGGACTTGGTATGCCTATATGTCAAATAGGACTTGGAATAGGTTGGGCCTATATGTCAAATAGGACTTGGTATGCCTATATGTCAAATAGGATTTGGAATAGGTTGGGCCTATATGTCAAATAGGACTTGGTATGCCTATATGTCAAATAGGATTTGGAATAGGTTGGGCCTATATGCCAAATAGGACTTGGTATGCCTATATGTCAAATAGGACTTAGAATTTGTTGGGCCTATATGTCAAATAGGACTTGGTATGCCTATATATCAAATAGGACTTCGGA
The DNA here is from genome assembly GCA_023014485.1 of Bathynomus jamesi. NCBI lineage: Eukaryota > Metazoa > Arthropoda > Malacostraca > Isopoda > Cirolanidae > Bathynomus > Bathynomus jamesi. Next base: position 217,131 of record JAJOZX010006368.1, read on the forward strand.
ATAGGTTGGGCCTATATGTCAAATAGGACTTGGAATAGGTTGGGCCTATGTGTCAAATAGGACTTGGTATGCCTATATGTCAAATAGGACTTGGTATGCCTATATGTCAAATAGGACTTCGGAATAGGTTGGGCCTATATGTCAAATAGGACTTGGTATGCCTATATGTCAAATAGGATTTGGAATAGGTTGGGCCTATATGTCAAATAGGACTTGGTATGCCTATATGTCAAATAGGATTTGGAATAGGTTGGGCCTATATGCCAAATAGGACTTGGTATGCCTATATGTCAAATAGGACTTAGAATTTGTTGGGCCTATATGTCAAATAGGACTTGGTATGCCTATATGTCAAATAGGACTTGGAATAGGTTGGTCCTATATGTCAAATAGGACTTGGAATAGGTTGGGCCTATGTGTCAAATAGGACTTGGTATGCCTATATGTCAAATAGGACTTAGAATTTGTTGGGCCTATATGTCAAATAGGACTTGGTATGCCTATATGTCAAATAGGACTTCGGAATAGGTTGGGCCTATATGTCAAATAGGACTTGGTATGCCTATATGTCAAATAGGATTTGGAATAGGTTGGGCCTATATGTCAAATAGGACTTGGTATGCCTATATGTCAAATAGGATTTGGAATAGGTTGGGCCTATATGCCAAATAGGACTTGGTATGCCTATATGTCAAATAGGACTTAGAATTTGTTGGGCCTATATGTCAAATAGGACTTGGTATGCCTATATGTCAAATAGGACTTCGGAATAGGTTGGGCCTATATGTCAAATAGGACTTGGAATAGGTTGGGCCTATATGTCAAATAGGACTTGGTATGACTATATGTCAAATAGGACTTAGAATTTGTTGGGCCTATATGTCAAATAGGACTTGGTATGCCTATATGTCAAATAGGACTTCGGAATAGGTTGGGCCTATATGCCAAATAAGGACTTGGTATGCCTATATGTCAAATAGGACTTGGAATAGGTTGGGCCTATATGTCAAATAGGACTTGGTATGACTATATGTCAAATAGGACTTAGAATTTGTTGGGCCTATATGTCAAATAGGACTTGGTATGCCTATATGTCAAATAGGACCTTCGGAATAGGTTGGGCCTATATGTCAAATAGGACTTGGAATAGGTTGGGCCTATGTGTCAAATAGGACTTGGTATGCCTATATGTCAAATAGGACTTAGAATAGGTTGTGCCTATTTGTCAAATAGGACTTGGAATAGGTTGGGCCTATATGTCAAATAGGACTTGGTATGCCTATATGTCAAATAGGACTTAGAATAGGTTGTGCCTATATGCCAAATAGGACTTAGTGTGTTGGCCTATATGTCAAATAGGATTTGGAATGTGTTGGCCTATATGTCAAATAGGACTTGGAATGTGTTGGCCTATATGTCAAATAGGACTTGGAATGTGTTGGCCTATATGTCAAATAGGACTTGGTATGCCTATATGTCAAATAGGACTTGGAATGTGTTGGCCTATATGTCAAATAGAACTTGGTATGCCTACAGTATATGTCAAATAGGACTTGGAATGTGGTTACGAATAGGTGTTAGGTGGGTGTAGGTTTGAATTCGTACAATTGCTTTGTCTTTGTGATGTTACAGTTCTGAGTTGAATTTTGTGATGTTAATGAGTCTTATGAGTAAGTTAAATTGCTGAAATAAATTTTATAACCTACACCACAGGTTGAATTATAAATTTAGTGTTTTTAATTAGGATAGGCCTTGAGTGTAAAGAGTAAGGCCTACTTTAAGAGGTAGGCCTATTATGCAAGGTAAAGTTAGGTGGGCCTACTAAATAGGCCTATATGTTGGGCCTACCAAGTAGGCTTATTTTTGGGCCTATTATTTTATAGGACCTCAAATGAGTTAAGCCTGTTAAATTAACAAGGCTTTGTTTTGAGTTTGAAGAGTAGGACCTATTAAATAGGCTTAATGTTGTGGGCCTATTTCTATAGGACCTAAAATGAGTTATGCCTGTTAAGTGAACAAGCCTTAGTTTTCGGTTAGTATAAAGGTAAAGGGATCGGTTCCCAGTTGCATAGGCCACCATATGAAAAAACTATATTGGGGTTACGGTTGAAATTGGGGTTAGGCCTAATGAGCTAAGCCTAGCCACTGCGTGTCAGTGTAAATTTTAGAGGGGTTAGTTCTCCATACACAGGGCCACCATTTGAAAAAACTATATAGGGCTATGGGTTGATTGCCTGTGCCCTCATCCGTTGGAAATTTCCAGCAGACTTCAGTGGAGGGTTACCGACAAAAGCCCTATGCTTTTTCGTTAGTGAGTTATGAATATGTAGGTCTTTAAAGGACCTCGTTATATTTAATTGTTTATGGTAATTTTAGCGTCGGGATTTTAGCTGCCTATATTAGAACGAAAATAACGGGTCCCACCTTATTTTTGCTGGGTCTCAGTTTGCTTCGATGTAGGGCGTTACGATCTTTTTCGGTGTAGGGCCGCCACGATGGAGTTACTCAATGAGTTAACTTCTTGTAATAAATATATGTAGGCAGTCACAATATAAACACTTTAGGGGATAGGCCTATCCTTATTTTATGTATTAAGTTTATTATAAGGAATTCACTCAGAACTTTAGGGAAGACAGAAGCACATCCTCCCTGTTTAAAGCGTTCGCTGTAACATAAACAGCCCTGAGAGCCGTTCCTTGGTTCGCTTGTATTTTCATTATTATTTGCCGATCTAGCAAAATTTTGTTTGGTGTACTTCTCTGTGGTAGACTAAACAATAAATTGAGTTTTCTTGTTGCTATGTGAGGCTGATTCATACATACAGGTACTTTGTACGTATGGCAATTATTTCATTCCCAATAGGCTATGTCGCCAATCCCGAGGCAATTTTGTATAGATATTTAATTCAATTAATTAATAATTTATATTTAATTATGAAATAAATGTACCACATATGATACCATGTTGTGAGCGCGTATAGTTTTTCCATACTTCTTTTCTGCTATTGAGGGTGAAACACGAGCTTCAGGAGGATGACTGTTTTGTTCACCAGGTAGCACGGCAGGCTTCAAACGTTCAATAGAGACCATGTCTGACTTACCAGAAGGAAGTTCGATTTTGAAACATTTGCTGAAGCGTTCAACAACTTTGAAGGGTCCAGTATATGGAGCTTCGAGTGGTCGTCTAACGCGGTCAATTCTGAGCCAAACATAAGAACAATCCTTGAGGTCTTTGGGTATGTATGAACTTCGTTGGGAGTGGAATTCTGGGAGTTGAACGAAATCCAATTCACGCATGTGAGATGCGAATTCACGAACGAAGGCGTTAGTGGCATCCTTCTCAGTAGGAGTTTTGATGAAGAGGTCTCGAGGACTGAGAGGCATTTTTCAGGTAACTGCCATGAATGGAGAAAACCCGGAGGCGTTGGGAATGCATCTTATTCCGAGGAGAACTACTGTACAGGTAATGCAGTTAGCCAATTCTGTTTTCGTGACATGATAGCTGTCTTCAAAGTTCGATGGCAACGTTCTATTAGCCCGTTGGTCTGGGGGTGATAAGAAGTTGTTATCAAACGATGAAAGCCAATGAGTGTGAACAATTCTTGGAACAATTCGGATTCAAACTGTGATCCACGATCAGTGATCACGTAGAGAGGGACTCCGAAGCGAGAGATCCATCCATTAAGAAATGCGTAGGCGACAGACTTTGCGGAGACATCGATGAGTGGTATTGCTTCGGTCCATTTTGTTGATCTGTCGATGCAAGTTAAGAGGTATCGATAGAAGCATTGAAACTCGGAGCCTGGGATAGAGCAAGGAGGTAATGGACCCACAATATCAATGTGTACCGTTTCGAAGCTTTGAGAAGGGATTTCAAGTGGAAGAGGCTCTGACTTGGTATGTCGTTGAATTTTTGCGGATTGACAACCAGAGCATTCTTTTGTCCATGAACGTATGTCGCTGTCCATATTGGGCCAAAAGTGACGAGACTTGATTAAGCGAAGAGACCTTTGACGCCAGGATGGGACAAACTATGGAGGTCTTTGAAAATGCCTTTTCGTAGGGGCTTAGGAATAAAAGGACGAGGCTGGTATGAAGAAATATCACACCAGAGTCGTCTTTTCATCGAGAGGATAGTCTTTGAGACGTGGGAAGTACGCCTTTATTTCTTCGTCGGTTTCTTGTAGGCGTGCGATTGCCGGCAAATCTATGGCATCAGCAGCGATGGCATTAACTGGTCTGGATAGGCAATCAGCAACGATATTGTCTCGACCGCGGATATACATCATTGATGAGACATTCTGAGATACACGAGAGGTGACGTTGTTGACGGTCAGTCTTTGCTGGAGTTCTGCAATTGAAAGCAGCGACAAGGGGTTTATGATCTGTGCATAAGGACACTGTCCGTCCGTCCAAAATATGTTTGAAGTGGAGGACAGCCAAGTAAGCTGCGAAGAGTTCACGGTCATAAGTTGAATATTTTCTTTGAGGTTCTGACAATTTCTTTGAGAAGAATCCAATGGGAACAGGCTTGCCTTCTACCACTTGATGAAGAGCTGCTCCAACGGCGAACTGGGATGCGTCCGTCACCAGTTGAAATGTGGATGAAGAGGGAGCAGTGAAAGGTAAGGCCGAGGCGTTACAGAGGGCTTCTTGATTGCGGAAAAGGAAGCTAATGCGTCTGTTGACCATTGGAGATTTGACGATTTAGGAAAGTTCTTGATAAGCTCTGTCATAGGAAAGGCGATGTCGGCAAAATTAGGAATTAGACGACGATAGAAGCCGATCATACCAAAGAATCTTCGGAGACCTTTTGAGTCTTGAGGTAGGGGAAATTCTTTGATAGTTGACTTCTTAGCTGAGGGAGGTTGAAGACCATTTGCAGAGACTGAAAAGCCAAGGAAGTCAACTTCTTTCTTAGCGAATTCGCATTTTTCAATGGAGATTCTGAGAGAATGCTCATGTAGAATGCGAAACACTGTTTCCAAGTCGTTCTTATGTTGTTCGGGACTTTCGGAGAAGATAAGGACGTCGTCCAGATAAACGAAAACGCGTTCAACATCTCTAAAGATGGAATCCATGTAGCGTTGGAATGTAGCACCAAAATTACGGAGACCGAATGGCATGAAAAGATATTCAAAAAGTCCAAAAGGGGTTGTTACAGCGGTCTTCTCTATGTCAGCAGGGTGCATTGGGATCTGATCATAAGCACGAAGCAAATCGACTTTAGAAAATATGGTTTTTTTCCAGGACACTTTTGGGACAAACTTTGGATATGAGGGAGTGGATAACGATCCGGCTTCGACAAAGAATTCAGCGCTCTATAATCTCCGCACGGACGCCATTCACCGGGTTTCTTCTTAGGTACCAAGTGAAGAGGTGACGTCCATGGAGAGTTTGATGGGCGGATAATGCCAGCCTGCAGGAGGCTTTAGAATTCTGCTTTAGCAGCAGCTAACTTGTCCGCAGGAAGTGGACGAGTCTTCGCATACGTTGGTAGAGCATCACCAGTCTCGATGCGGTGAGTGACTGCGATAGCTGTCGGTTGCGATAAGTGAGGATTGTGAGGTGACAGCATTGAGGGATATTTTTGGAGGATATTTCGGACGAAGTCGGAATGGGATGTGGCTTGGTTGATGCAAACTTGAGAGACTTCACCTTTGAACAGACAGGACGAAGTTCGCCGAGAGGTGTGTCCATCGATGATTTCTTCTTTGCCACAATCCACCAACAAGTCGAAATGGTTGAGAAAATCGAAGCCAAGGAGCGGGTTGGAGATTTCAGCCACCACAAAAGTCCAGTTGAAAACTCTTCTCAGGTTACGAATTGAAACATCAGTGGTGATTTCTCCATGACATTTGATCGCGTTGCCGTTTGCTGCAGAAATGGATACAGCGGTTGGGCGTAGGGGGAATCCTTTTGCGGCAGAGACGTACAGAAGTGAGATACTTGCACCGGTGTCCACCACAAAATTCACGCGTGTGTCTTCAACTTTAGCTGCGACGATGAGGAGGGGCAGACCGGAGGTCGCGAAAACGCCGGCCTGCTCATTTAGTTTTCCGATCTCTGGTGAAGTGGGGCGCTTGGAGAGCGAGAGCGGGAGTTACGATGCGGTGATGTTGGCCGTGAATTTGGTAGGATCTGCACTTTTGACGTCTTAGTTGGCCATTTGCACCAAGGCTTGCAGGTTCTTGCCTTCTCTGCGAAGTAGAGATGAGTACGACAGACTTTAGGGCGCTGGGTACTGTTGAATGGACGTAGTCCCCAAGAAAGCCTGACGAAGTTGCAGTCCAAGGCGCTTGTCGATGATACTTGGGCGAAGAGGAAGTACCGACGCTGAAGCATTTATTCTGAATAAGAGGGGCGAGTTCATCTGCCAGTTTTCCGAGTTGCGTGAGTGGCATATCTTTCTGGGCGGCAAGGACGGGAGCGATGGAAGGGTCCAGTGTTTGAATGAATTTGTGCCGCACCAGGTCTTCGTTTACACCGACCTTCGATTCTGTTTGAGCAATCTCTTGAAGAAAAATTAACGGGCGGCCGGTGAGTTTCGTCGTCGAAATTAATTTTTCAAACAGCTCAGGCTTGGTTCTCTCGTAGATAGCGATGACTGCGATTCTCAGTGATGAATATTTATGTTCTTCAATGTCGCTTGCCGATAGTCGTTCGATAATTTCGGGCGGCAGCGCGGAGAGAGCATGGTAGAATTGTTTCCTCTGATATGATCGAGTGCAGGTGAAATTGCGCTTCCAGTATTGCGAACCAAGCTGCGGCGGCTGTTTCCAGAAATGCTGGGGCCTTGATCGCCACATATTCTACTACTGCTGGAGTCGGAGTCGACATCCTATTTATTGATGAAGGCTGTGTATTTTGAAAGCGAGGAGCTCTGGTTGCTTCGGGGTCAGCCTCTTTGAGATCTAGAGGCGGTGAGCATAGGGTTTATGCATACAGAGACAAACTATGCTACACGGCTTCTCTATAGGCGATCTCGGAGGGCTAGCCGGGATGCCGCCGTATGAGTCCGTTAAAGGGTTTACCGCACCGAGATGGTGGGTTTTGTCCAAACGACTCCCGACCTGCTGCTTTTACTTCCTGGGAGGCTTCGCCGTGTGTGTCCGTTAGGGCAACCACGGAGGTTATGCGCCGAACTGTGCCTTCCCAAGAGCTGCAGACCCCTTTTAGTCCAGGCAGGCGTCGCAGTAGTTAGTCCTTTAGGGCTAACCCGGTAAGGGTCAATGCCGAACTATGCCTACCAGAACTGAAGCGTAAAATGATTCCAGCAGGCGGCGCCGTATTGAGTCCGTTAGGCTAACCTCGAAGGTTATGTACCAACTGTGCCTGCAAGAACTAGCTCTCTAAACTCCTTGTTCACCAATTTATAGTGCGTGGGTATAAGGTGAGAAAATAAAGCAAGAACAGATTTACGCTTTATTCTGTACCAATGAAATAAAAATTAATTAGATTATGTTAAGGAAATAATTATTATAAATAATGATAATGACATATTATATAAAATATAAATTAAACAGTTAACATTTACTTAAAGACTAATATTAATCATAATATACAATGATTAATATCATTTTAATAAATTGTTTAGGGTAACTAATGTATGAGCGCAAAACGTCTCATAAATAACTCAGCAACAACAACAGCTTGTATTGCATTTAGCAACCCACACTGTATGGGTAACTAAATATAAATTTATTTTATTTTTCAATCGAATCATTTTGCAACTTAAATCTATATTGGTAATATTATATCTAAGAATTATATTTACGCAAACTTATTTATAATTTATTATCTATTCGAGTATAATCTAAATTTAATAGAACCATATCACATAATATGCGCAGAATAAATAACTATTAATTTATGTATTCCAGGACACATATATAATATGAGGATTTTAGAGATAACTATTCTATTTTATTACTAACAATCTATACATGGCTATACTACAGATTTCGACACAAATACTAGTCCCTTCGTCACCAAACCGACACGCACCAGAGAACTTAAATGGTTCCGCGTCACCTCAACCTTCCACATCCTCCGCAGCACCCTAAGACCTTTTCCCATCACCTACATCGAAAGAGAGCCGCGCGCCCTACAACCAGAAGCGAGGCCCAACGAAATAATAAGGTATAGTAATTTCCTTTCTACCCTTAGACAGCGCCAAATACCGAAGGCATATAAATTAAATATTAACAAAAAAAAAAAAAAAACTAAATAAGGTCTTTTGAAGACCTCCACAAACAATTTTTTAACGAAAAAACGTAGGATTTTTGGCGTTCAACTCCACCAATATCTGCTGGAAATTTACAACTGGGGGAAGATTGGGTGGAGGGGGACAACCGAGTCCAACAACATATAACATTGACATACAGGTAAGACGCCGTTCAAAAATTACGTAACGCTATTTTTGCTAAAACCTGACATCCCCCCACTCTGTAATGTTCCGTAACGTGTGGGGTGTGGGGTGGGGAAGTGTTACATAAAATATTAGGGGGTGCCTGCACTAGCGTTACAGAACGTCCCTCGGGGATCTGCGGTGTCAAGTTTTAGCAAATATAGCGTTACTTAATTTTTGAACGGCCCCTAATTATAATGTAATGTCGGAGTTCAACGCTGTTCACGATCATATTAATCGTTTATCTTTATGAACACAATGTTTACTAGTCTTATACAGTAATAAGGTTCCATTATGATTACTGCAAGTCTATATGAACAGACACCACAATACAATTTTTTATATACTAGTCAAATATGCAATGGTTGAGAATGTTTTACTAAATAGTTTATTATACAAAATGATAGTCACAAAATGCTCACAATTTGCCATAGATTAACATAAATGGCACAGCTATACCCGGTTCATAGTTAGTATTTGGTTCATTCTCCATTATTTTCTATTACATCTTGTTATCTGTGTGGCATAGATGCAACATGGATATATATGATGTCTGGGTTCCTTCGGAACATCTCCCACTCAGCCATAGTGTGATCCAGCAGCTGGCGGTTGGTCCGCTCCTGCCCAGGCTCCCACGAGTTCACCACATTCCCCCACACGTTCTCAATGGGGTTGAGGTCACACCCTTTACTAGGCCAGTCCAGTAGTTCTAGATTTCGCTGCCCCTCGAACCACCTTCTAACAATCCTGGCGGTATGGATGGGAGAGTTGTCCTGCAAATGGATTTTAAATATTAAAAGTAGAATTATATCTCATCCATACGCTTCATCAGTAACCCACTATTCGAGATAGGTTTAAACCCCTATGTATTAGGGGTTTCTCTCAGCTAAATGTAATTGTGCGCCGTTATACAAATAATACAGTCTACAGTTATCCAGAATAAAATCCTAAAGTGTTGTCATCGTAGTGAAAGAGTTAAAGAACAATTTTATTACCATTATTCATCCCATGTAAATGTGGAAACCGGACATACAAATGCGTGTAATACATAAATCTTACTCTAGTAATAGTATAATATTCTATAACACACAAATACAACATACCTGCATAAAGATAATCTGCTCAGGATAGGGCAAGGCATACGCGCGTACAGAAGGCAGCATCACCTCCTCCATGATCTCTATATATTGATCTGCCGTAAACCTCCCGTGGATCTCGGTCAACTCTCCTAGTTCTTGCAGGTGCATTCATCCCGACACATTCGCCATCACGTGCCCACTCCATGCCACTTCGTGAATATTTTGGCGGGCATATCTCTTGTTGTCCTGTCGCCAACACCGAAGACGGCCGTTAGTTGTAGATGCAAACGTCTTCTCGTCAGAGAAGATAACTCTGCTCCAGTATGCGAGATCATCATTTATATGCTGGCGAGCAAACGAGAGCCTGGCCTGACGATGTCGTTCCTTGATCCTCTCTTTTTTTTGGCAGGGGTACGGTAGTGATATCCTGCCTCATGCAACCTTCTCCTTACGGTGTCCACTGACACGCCCATATGTAGTGTCTCCAGGATGGCGACTGCGTCGTTGATAGGATCGTTCTGCACTTCGTTGATTATTTTCCGGTCTTCTTCTGGGGTGGTTTTTCTTGGTGCCCCACACTTAAGACGATCTAGCAGATTCCCAGTTTCCTGCCACCTCTGCACCCAGCGTCGAACAGTAGGCTTAGAAATTCCCAGTTCCATGGCTATGTCAGCTACAGAGAGGCCTGCTTTCAGCACACCAATTATTCGACCTCGCTGTGCAATTTTATCTTGAGCTGGATTCATTTTCAGAGTCTATGTTCGTCATACGGTGCAGAAATATGGTATGAACATAGATTTTGCCAGTAACCATGTTAACACCTTGGTTTGGCCCATGAACGTCATTTCACAAACATTAGTATAATATTGTATGAGTTTATAAGTATATATGCTGTAAACCAGGTTAATTTCGCGGCAGCAAATTTTCGTTCTTTCATATCCTTGGATGAATTTGCGACATCATAATTTCACGGTCAACAGTTGCTAGTTATAATCTTACAGATTAAAATGACGTCATGAATGACGACATTTATTCTGGACTGTGATTGGTCGAGGTTGAGGTCGTATATCAAGGCAAGTTTTACCTCTTGGTATGCGGATAAAGTTTCAGCAGCACTCAACGTAAATGAATCTCTCGGTAAGGTAGATTTGAAGCTCTCCACAATGAAACCTACTGTATTCATGCTAAATGGATTGTCTCAACATGGGATAATCTACACAAAATGAGGGAGACCATTCCGAAGGGTTGGGAAATTAATGGCAATCATGACATTCTTGTTATACAGTAATAATACAGTATAATTTAAATTTTTTACTGCTTTTACTTTACAAAGTTTTATTACGATATACTGAATTTTCTTTTCAAATAAAGTATTTTAATGATTTAAGTTTTACTTTCTTGCTATCTTCCAAAGATGAGTTTAAACTGTCAAATTTTCGACTGCTGGATATTTTCGCGTAAACTATAGCCAACGCGAAAAATGGGAAAATTTCCTGCAGGCGAACATTTCGCATTCACTAGTGTATTAAAAGTTCTATTGCTGTAGCTGTTCATATAGATTTGCAGTAATCATAATGGAACCTTATTACTGTATAAGACTAGTAAACTACATGGAGTTGAACGCTGTTCACTATCATATTAATTGTTTATCTTTATGAACACAGCCTTGGACTCGGTTGTCCCCCCCTCCACCCCACCTTCCCCCAGTTGGGGTACCTTGACTAATACTGCGGCGTTGCCACATGTATGAAGTCGCCTGTGACGCGAGGAACATTACACATGCGGGCAACTGTACGTGTACATAGAGTTTGCTTCCAAAGGTTTAGAAATCTGTATATTACCTGATTCAACTGCGATCCGCTACAGACTGCAACCACGATTGCCTCTCGTTGCTTTACTGTATTGAACAATTTCTTGCCAAAAGACACTTGCCATCATACTCAGAAAAAGCTTACGCAGTTACGGTTATAAGGCCTTTTACTGTCGTCTCACACACCTACAGCATCATGCAGGTGTACACATAAAACAGCTCGCAACACGGGAGAAGTGTCCATCAAGATCAATGGTCGTATTTTCTGGGCTAATGAACTGAGTGGAGACTCCCGCACCGGTGAGAAGACTGTTCTCCTTCCACAGTTTTCGTTGGTGTGTATGCCCACGTCCTGAGTGTGGTATTAGGGTGTGTCAATTTTAGGGAGCAAAGTGAAATCTTTAGATTTTCAAAGACTACTAGTGACCAAATGATGCATTTTTATGTGCTAAATCGAAATATGGCTTTAAAATCCAGATTTGACCACTCCTAGCTACTTATGTTTGAAGTTGAAGTTTACGAAAAATCAGCAATTTTTGAAAGTATTTTTTTATTGTATATAACTACATTTTACATACATTACATACAATAAAAGCCATTTTTATTATATTTCAATATTAAAACTTAGAAATATAGATAGGTTTCTTGAACTTTGCCAAGGATGCCATGTCTGCCTTGCTCTTGTTCCTGGACATGAGCTCCCTACTGGCAACCTGGCCACTGGTGTACGCCTCCCTCCTCTCTTGTGAGTAAACATGTTGTGCTGCTTCAGTTGTCATCCTTACACACCTCTCTACTGACTGTGTGTGTGAGGGCCATGCAGGAACTTCCATTGGTCTATCCAGAAACTCCTTGATTGCAGCAGTGGTAAGGGAGCAAGTCAGAGGAGGCTCAGTCACGGCTGTAGGAATCAAGTTTTTATTCATTATTATAATTTCTTGTTTACTTTACTTTCTACTCTTTATTCCATTTTACTTCTACCATTTACCATTTTCTTTACACACGTTTCGCCGTTGCTTTATAAATATTGGTAGCGTGGTCGAATTCGGAAACCGTTACGGGAAAGGGGGGTTAAAGTACACTCTAATTATACTTTTTAATACTTTATTCAGCCGAAAATGAATTTAGTTTAACGGGGGAATGCGAGGGATAAAATTTAATATTACTTAAGTCGAGAGAGACACCAAAAGAATAGCCTACATTTTCAATTACGTTTTAACACAACAAAGCGCCCTACTGGCCCACGCCTGCCCGGATGACTGGAGGGTATTTTTAGAAACCCAGCCTTCGCGGGCCGACTCCTTGTGTTGCCCATTCGTATTTAATAATTTTAACCCTTTATGGCACAACTTTTTTGTAGGGTTAAGTTTAAATGCGTGTATTTGAAATGTTAAATAGATGCAACATGGTACCATAAAGGGTTAATAAACAAACCATCATTTATCTTAATTTTTACATATTAAATATTATTATCTTCTTCATTAATCAAACATTATTAAAATTCTTAATTAGACATTACTATACTCAACCATAATTTATTGTAATTACATCCATTAAATATTATTATATTCTTTTAATTTGCACTCCCAACTCGTATTTTATAAGTTTAATATATTTGAACATTAATTTATAAACAAACATTAAATTCTTAATTAGACATTACTATACTCGCATCACCCCCTTGAAAATAAGTTTTTCACTAGAAAAACTTATTAATATCGTTTAACAAATTTATTAATTTATTCAAGTTATTTATTTTGCAATTTTTTTCTTTTCTTTAACAAATTCAAAGTTGACATGGACCAGAAATCAGTAGAATGACAAATTCCACACGTCATATATTTTGTATCATATTATAAAAATCGAAAACAAACTATAATTTTCACAACATTTGCATAAAACAACATTTCACACTAATAATGAAATTACAACCTGTAACTAATCTATAACGTGCCAAAAATAACAGATCATTTTCTTAACATTGGTTACACAAATTTTAAGTTCACAATCTATTCCAGCGATTCCTCATCAAAGATCGCTTTACATTCGAAACAATTAATTGTATAGCTATACAGTTACTATCAGGGCAACATAGAAAAATAAGAAAACGTTTATATAAAATACTGACCAGAGCACACATACTATTTCACGAAACAACACAAATATGGGCAATAATCGCACCCTTTCCCTTATAATTTCATTTCATAATAATCAGTACATTCATAGCCTGACGTTGTTTAGATCACAATCCGTACAGTTGACAACGGACTTCAATTTTCAATCGCAGCTCTCCTATTCACTTCGCTAGGATGCAAGGGATTGCATCAACATGCAACAGGTCAGCGCGCTTTAGGTTGGTTCCGCTCTCTCTCCAAATGGCGAAAAAAAACCAAGAGAGACGTCCAATTCTAAAAGGATCAGGGGGGGGAGATATACTGAAAGCGGGACCACGCACCGGAATTGGACGGAATCTTCAATTCTAGAAGTCGATGAAGAAACTCGCCTGTCTCATCTCAACTTTTGTCGGTGAACGCTGCTCTTCCTACGTCCTGCTGAGAGGTTCTCTCACTGGCAATAATCAAACGATCACTTCGCCGTAGGCCGTTTCGCAACGAACCTACTGTATGTCTGTATGGACAGTACAGCCTTAGACACCCGTTCAAGCTCTCGTGGCTTGCCTACCGCGTGCTAAGACACATATTTAGCGAAGCATCGAGCAGCGTGACCAGCTACTGCTCGAAAAATACCAGTAGACCATCGAAACTGTCCTGTGCCAAGTCTCTGCACATTCGGTTTCTCTTCTCTGTCTCTTCCGAAACTGTCCTGCGCCAAATCTCTGCGCATTCAGGTTCTCTTCTCTGTCTCTTCTCTTCCGAAACCGTCCTGCGCCAAGTCCCTGCGCATTTCGGCTTCCTCTTCTCTCTCTCTCGTCATTGGTGATCGATCACCTATCCGGTCGACTAACTTAATTAATGGAATTTGGATCCAACTTAGCTGCCTCCAAATCGAGCCTCTCGAAATTAAAAAAAAAGGTTATTCGAAACGTTTACTGTACTGCTTATCATTTCATATTTAATTTACCGATTTTTCTCGACAGTTCACTACGAAACAATAACTACAAATTTGCTCTGGCCAAATTCACGGAAAAACTATTACAAATTTTACAGAATTTACAAAATTTTAATCACAGCCTAACTACCAATAAGGTCACTTATGGCAGTTACATCGGAGGAGATAATAAAATTCATGAAACGAACGAAACAAAACTGTACAGTATAAATATAAAAGCGCCCATACATAAAACTTTTCCAAAAGAGTTATTAAAAAGTAAAAAATTTAAATATTACTGCCGAAAATTATTTTAATACAGTAACTCCAACTTGAAACGCTAAATTTCATAGGAATCAAACTCGCAATTTACAAATTATATCTGAGAGACAACTCTCTCCTTCAACAGAAAACCCAGTATGGTTTGTAAATTACAAAAATCCTATAATTTATCGTTTCCAATTGAAACCACAAATTTACATCGTTATTTTAAATAGGAACAGACAATATGAACCCAAAATACACGCAACCTACTATGTAAACAAAAGAATTAAAACCAATCATTGTATACTGCGAGCATCTATAAAAATATTCCTAACCGAACAAAACTGCAGTACATCGAGACATAATTTTGTAATATTGTCCATCCAAATACGCGAACTAAAAAAGAAAGACATTTTTCGTTTTTAATACCCAAATTAAAATGTCAAATCAAAACCTTCTTTTTTGCAATACAATAAAAATTTAACCATTGTCGTTAAGGAAGACAAATAAATAAAAATTGGCCCACCCCTAAAAATAAAAATGAATGAATCTATAAAAAGTTTAAAAAAACCAGAAATGAATATATCAACAGAATTTTCTACACCAATTCCTGTATTTCAAATAAAAATATGATAATTTACAGATTTCGTAAAATATGTGTTCTAAAACTTGAGACATGCCTGTTTTAAGTCTATAATCAATAAGTTCAACGTTATGCGTGAAAAGAACAATTAAGAATTTAATTCATAACATTTGTGCTTATTAAAAAAAAATCCTATGATTCACTGGTCAACAAAGTTTTTGTCAGATATATTTTTACTTGAACTATGTGTCATTTTTTACGTTGATTACGAAAACGAAAACAGAATTTTTCTATCACCCGCAGTTTTAGAGTGACACACGAATTTACATTACTTAGGATTTGAGTGAGAATAGGAAGGGGGCGGGGTCTGCCCCTTCCTCTTCCTCTGCTTATAAGTTGCTACACGTCACTGTTGACTTTCATTTGTCAGTTACTCATTTGATTTCACTCAGTGAACATCATGCATTTTATTCGTGATTTTCCTTAATCATTTTTTGTGTCAGTGCGTTCGTATTGTTTCATGACAGAATGCCACGCAAGTGTGTCAACCATCCAAACTGTTTCTGTTATATGTGCAGAGAGTTAACACTTAAATTTCAAAGGCGAAATTTCACCCCTCTCGTCAAAAAATCATACGAACTTTATTTTGGTTGCAAGGTAGGGGATCAGAACAAGACGTGGGCACCTCATATATGCTGTATTACGTGTTTAAGACTTCTGACAGGCTGGCTAAATGGGTCTCCTCAAATGTCGTTTGCTGTTCCGATGATATGGAGAGAGCCGAAAGACCATTTAACGGATTGTTATTTCTGCTTAACAAATATACTAGGCATTACTGCGAAATCTAAACATATGGTACAATACCCAAATTTACCTCAGCCATAAGGCCTGTTTTACAAATAAACATTTGCCAGTACCAAGGCCACCGGAAACGTGGAGTTTAGATGATGAAAATGAAATTGATGTACAATGGTAATGACGAAGCTCAACATGGTTTACTGACGGATGATGTTGATCCAATGTTTGAACCATTTTGTTCATCGACAGAGCCTCACTTAATATCTCAAGCAGACCTGAGCAAGCTTGTCTGTGATCTGAAATGGTCAAAAGATCAATCCGAACTTTCGGCTTCCAGGTTGAAAGGTTGGAATCTTCAAGAAAAAGGCACTAAGATATCTTTTTACCGCAAGCATCAAGGAAACTTCCTACCCTCTCATGAAAACCCTTGGCCAACAACATGATCCAAACGAATGGCGCCTATTTATTGATTCCTCGAAGCTGAGTTTAAAAACTGTATTACTCCATAATGGAAATAAATACCCTTCAGTTCCATTAGCACATGCCGTACATATGAAGGAATCATACGACAATACGCACCTGCTTGTGAAACATATCCAATATGCGGTCGGGTACGATTTGGCGCCACCGTTTGGGCGCCACCGTTTGGGCGCCGCCGTTAATTAGTATTAAGTATTAAATAGTAATACTTGGTTATTAACCTGAAGTGTTGTCTGTCTTTTCAGATAAGTTGTGTTGTTGCCATTAATATCATAATTGTCTGAAAATATATCAAGTAAGAAAGGGAAACAGAAGTTTTCACATAATGGATATTTGTATGTTTGATAAATGTAGCAAGCGCGACTCTTCGTTACTTTTTTGGCGGTGCGAGCAAAAGAGTCAGTGTATTATAAGGTGTATATATAATATGGGTACTTTTCCGTTATCTGCCCCCTAACCAATCGTCAAGGGGGCAGATAAAAATATTGTCATGATGGTTTTAAATAAATCTTTATAATTTTTATTGTTTTAATTGTTTATATATTTTAAATGTTAAGTCCTGATTGTAGACCTGGGGACGGCGCCAAACCGGCTCAGCGCCCAAACGGCGGCGCCAAACCGGCTCAGCGCCCAAACGGCGGCGCCAAATCGTCCAATTTCGTCCAATATGATAAATACTCTTGGCATATCTGTGGAGACTTGAAAGTGATTGCACTTCTTCTTGGTTTACAACTGGGTTATACGAAATTCTGTTGTTTCCTCTGTGAATGGGACAGCAGAGCACGGGAAAGCCATTACTCAAAGAAACAATGGCCACTTCGACAAGCGTTGATTCCAAGGCATAAAAATCTCACCAGTTCACCTCTTCTTGATCCAAAAAAGTTTTGCCACCACTACATATTAAACTTGGTTTAATGGAAAATTTTGTTAAGGCTATGGATCAAAATGGCAGGGGGGGGGGTCTCTACTTGAAACAGAAATTTCCGAGGATCAGCGAGGTCAAAATCAAAGAACGGATATTTGTGGTCCCGCAAATTAGAGAAATCATGAGAGAGAGCGCGTTTGATGAAACTCTAAGTGAAGTTGAAGGAGCAGCTTGGAGAGCATTTAAAGTAGTGAACATAAATTTCCTCGGAAACTTCAAGGCCGAAAATTAAGAGTCACTTGTTGAAGAACTTCTCAAGGCCTACAAAGACGTGGGGTGCAACATGTTGTTGAAAATTCATTTTCTTGACTCACATCTCGACTTCTTCCCAACAAACTTAGGCGATGTTAGTGATGAGCATGGGGAACGCTTTCATCAACAAATATCCACGATGGAGAAGCGATACCAGTGCAAGTGGAGCCCAGCATGTTGGATGACTACTGCTGGACATTGTTAAGGGATGGCCCAGAGGCGAAATACAAGCGTAAATCATCAGTAGCCACATTTTAGGTGAATTCAATATGCATTTTCTACTTTGATATTGCTATTACGCCTATAAATTAGTCCAAATTTCATTTTCGATTCACTCAATATTGTTGGGTGCTGGAAAAATTTTGAGGTCATTTTTGAACTCAGCGGTAAAAAACTTATAAGATCCACCAATTTTTGTTCATGTGACAAATAAAAAATTCGATTTTGTCGACCAGTGAATTATTCATGTTGAATCAATTAAAATTTTGTTAAATAACTATCTAAGAAAATACTAATAATAAATTTAAAAGGTACTATAATTTAATACTCAATAGACATACACCGTAGTGATGATCAATATTCGAACACTATTTAACGATAGGCCTACAAGAATCTTACTTTAGTTCAACACAACACCCATCTTACAAAGTCTTTATAAAATCCAATTTCAGCATAAAAATTTTAAAAGCCGTAATGCGTAATTATACAAAATATCAGTCGGAATTGTCTTGAAAATGAACGAAAGGAAAAAATAGACAAATCAGCCTACCTATAAAATTTTATGAGCATATAAATATATATAATTATATATATAATTAGTATATAGTATAAGTTAATATGTAAGTATATAATTAATGAGTATATAAAAAAAATTAAAAACAGAAATTAGTTGATCAAAAATTTTACGAGCATAATTTTTCTATTTCAATTAACAAATTTTGCTTATTTCGAAGTCTCACACGATTCTGTATACGACGAACACATAATCTAACAAAGTCCGAATTAACCCAGTCTAAACTAGTATTTTTAAGATTATTTTTCGACTGTCACTTTAAATTAACTTAATCCTATTTAGCGAAGCGAACAAAAGCTCGTAAACCTACGTAAACAGTAAAATAAGCCTATCGTTATATACATTCCTTCGAATAATAATAAATCTTTACTAATAAACTCTGGAAAATTTTGTTACTTGTACATTGAATTTCTTAGAATTCACTATTATATATACACACACACATATATATATATAATATATATTTTTTTTTTATTACCTGGAAATGCATTTCAATTTTACGCTCAAACTTTTTTTTAACTTTTCCGTATAAAAAAAAATGCGTGTCAGAATATCTTTACACAATTATTTAATTCCTGTTGTTATTATTATTAACATCACAATTTTTTACTAATTCGAAAATTGTAAACACCAAAAAAAAACGAAACCAAAGGTAGGTTGAGACAGGAGTAAAAGTGGAAGAGACGAAAGGAAAAGAAACACGAGCCACCCAGACAGCATGATCAATTTTGAAACATTTCCTCCGACGGAACGAACGAAAGCTAACGGACTAATGACTCGCGCAAAGAAAGACAGAACAAACGACTCCCGAAAAAATTTTAGTCAAGACAGAGTCCGACTCTATGGGAAGGCAAATGGAGTCGGTTTGAAAACACAGGATTTTAACGAACAAAAAAAAAAGAAATTTTTGGCCCGCGAAGATTGTTGAAGCGATGCTTAGAATTTTGAAAGTGAGACGCCATTTTGAATTTCATCGACCATGAACTTTTTAGGAATGGGAACGAAATCTACTTGCAAACGAGATTTTGATATTTTAATAATCGAAACAGAATATTCATTAATGCTATAATCTATAATACCGGTAGGTAGCACAATTTAAACCGAAATAATAAGCCCGTGGGTGTAGGCCCCGTGGATGCAATAATCCCATATTATAATTTAGGGCCACCGTCAGGGTATCCACGAGGTGTTGAGGCCAAGGACGAAAAAGCGGCCTGTATTCATCGCCACAGTGATCGTGAGGGAATACAGTTTGGGTGGGAGCATATTGCGCGAAACCTTGGCAAGCGCTTAAGTTCAAAGCTTTGTTTGAACAGTCTTTGGGGCAAGTTTGCACAGAATTCTGATAAGGGGAACGTGCATTTTACTCATAGTTTTGATGAAGTATGTGATTACGCCAAAGGTGACGATAAAGTGGTTCTTCAAATTGTGCACGCAGGTAATACGTACAAAATACGTTACAATAGGAAATTGGTAACTTTGCTTGTAGGTACTGCGACAAACATTAGTCCCTCTAACTTCCTTCACACAGCCTAGTTTCTTAACGAGAAAGTTGTGCGTTTCCAAACCAGGTGAAGAGGCGCGCCATCGTCATTATCTCCAGGTTCTTCTACAGTAGATTCACCTGGTCTTTGCGCGAGGTGAAGTTGATAGTCTGGAGGTTTGCTGGGTTTAAAGTGATACCATTCGCCTCACGATGTACTTGAAATCATCCCCGATTCTCACACGTACCCCGTACGTTTTTGGCCCTGTGGCCAGTTTTGCAAAGGCTTACGGGCCCATGAAGGTTTGAGGCTTAATGCATTCTCTGGGTCGACGGGTCCTGTACGCCGATACAGACAGTGTGGTGTTTACGGCGAAGGAAGGTGAAAATATGCCTCCTATAAGCGAGTTCATCGGTAAACTCACTGACGACATCAAGGACAAGTATGGGGACAATGCTGGCGAGTCTTTTGTTTCAACCGGGCCGAAAGCATACAGGATACGTGCGAGGATCAGAATATTTTTAAGTACGTCTTAAGGCGAATGGCATCACTTTGAACCCAGCAAACCCACCAGACCATCACCTTCACCTCACGCAAAGACCTGGTAAGTATAGAAGAAACTGGAGATGATGATGGCGCGCCTCTTCACAACTTTTGCGCTAAGAAACTAGGCGGTGTGAAGGAGCTTAGAGGGACTAAGGTGTGTCGCAATACCTACAGAAAACGTTACCAATTTCCTGGGACCTACGATAGTGTTTCCTTTGGTTTTTGTGAGTAGTGATTAGCCGGTGTACATATTTGATTTAATTTATTGATATAATTTTTTAAGTTTTTACTGTTTATTTTATAATTTAATTTAGAGTTTGACTCGTTTATTTACTTATTATTATTATTGAATGTTTATTTTCTTGCAAATATTTTTTTTAATAATTTTTTTATTTCTTCTACTTCGAATAAATTACTTTGCATTTTAAGGCTATCATTTTCTTTTAACCTTTGAATGTGTGTGTGTGTGTGTGTGTGACATTCCTGTCTGCACTTGCTGTATAGACTCTACCCATTGTATGGATGAGAGTACGAATAGTTGTGCTTGATTTGGATTTCCTCTTTAGACATGCTGTATAGGCTCCGACCACAAACCGGTGTCATCATTTGTTGTGTTTGATCTCGTTAATCGTTCGCAAATATTGCTGTCGTGGATAGGTACTCAGCTGCTAAAGTTTTACTTCTATGTTTTACCATAATTACCTCCGTGTGCGTGCTTATACTCTTCTCTCAAATTTAACTTTTTAACAATGATGGCAGCATCTGATATTGCGTGCAACATTTCTGTAAAGTGGTACTCTCTAAAATTTGAAGATGTAGTGAATACTTGACGTCTCTCCTTTCACCAGTCTTTTTAAGTTTTAAAATTGACCTTAATTCACACAAGGATGACGATTCAGGATAATTAAGTGCTTTATAGTTATTCTAACGAGAATATTACAGAAATTCGTAATGCTAAAGACGTCTTGGAGTATGTATTGAATTTAAGCTGCGTCAAAGAATATAACCATACTGAAGTGAAAAAACCTGACGCTCAGTGAAGAAGAACAGTGATTCTCTATTCGGAAACTCGTTGACGAATAGTACAACAAATCTTATTACGTCATGTTACATCTCACTGATTACGCCCCCACAACAAAAACGTCAGCCTAGGGATCATGGACAATTTAAAATATTTTTACAACTACATCACTGTTTAACACGATAAGGTGTCTAGTGAGGTCATACCTAAAGCTTGTGTACATTTTTAATAGAACTTAGTGACGAGTACCTTTTGACCCTCAGAGTGGAACAGTATAGACACGCCTATTTCTCGAATATAGACCCTCAATGATAATTGATCTACTATTGAATCATTTAACGTGTTAAGTGTACGGTTCTGGGTTTCCTGTGTGTTTCAGTAAACCGCCCATTGACTCAACCATTGACTGGTTCGTGGGTTGGTGTGTGACAACAACAACACAAAATGCACAAACTTAACACTAAGGATAATAGTGTAACCATTTCATGCTTTTGTTCGGATTATTTTTAGTTCTTTAACTAGACCACAACTAAGTAAACTAATATTGTTTATCGTTGTTTTAAATTCAGAATTTAACTTTAGACTATTAACATAAATTTAGTTTTATCATAACACCAAAATTTTTCCTTTTAATCTTACGTTCACAAGTTAAATATATTTTCACTTAAGTTATATAATTGAATAGACAAGGTTAAGCCTTGACCGAAAATGAAGTAGACCATCAAAAACGATATAGCCTGGTACGTGACATAATTAAAATCCTCGGGCCGCGGATATAAGGTTCTATTTCGTTGGCCACAGTGGATTGAACTGAATTTACTGTTATTAATTCATCTTAAATATTGGCCCTACTTCCCACGGGCTTGAATAGAGAAATTGAAATAACTTAACAAGGGAGAGAAAAACGATCTAAAGATGGACAAACTGCTTCCGACGACTCTGTCTGACTCTCTTGACGCAACCTCTTCTTGACTAACTTCTTTCTTATCAATGCGCTGCCTTTCCTTCGAGCAGATTTCGCTGTTCTATTCGCGCTTTACAGTTGAACTATCCTTTATTTATATTTGAACCTAAAACTTAAGAAATATTCATTAGTACATGAGTTCAATAGTTTATATAATTTCCTAATTACTTTATATTCTTTAACTAACTTTATTGGCCTAATTTACGATATTAAATTACTTAATTATACAGATCTAGTATTATCTGAAAATTAATTTTTTAATGATATTATTGGGCAAAATCGGAGGTAAATATCACGTGACGGCCAATCCTATGCCTGATTGGCTAACCGAAATTACAAGTATGAACAAAACAAAACCTGTTATTCTGGCTTCGTGCAAGAAAGTCACGTACGCTTGTCCAAATTCATCTAAGGCCTAATTCCTAACTTTATAATCCATCTATTAACCCTAACATATTTTCTATTTATACATTATGAATTGTATTTTATATTCATTAATAAATCCTGATTTTACACTCCCAACTTAAGTAATTTTTTTTATATATTTTTCTCCGCCCAAAACTACATTTTCCTGTTGGTGCATATTCATATATGTTTCGTCCAGCCCGCCCGAGTCGCAGAGCTGCCAAAAGGTGGCGCTTCGATGCTAAGACGCATGACTCACTGCCAGGTCAGCGACACGAACTGAAGTAAGGAGTCCGCTTCACACCAGCATCTTATCTTGGAGCGTCGTTACGTACTATCCGGAGGCCTCCTCGGATCATTACCTAAAAAAAGACTGCACCTACAGGGACAAAGAAAGATGGAGCTACCACTAAGCAGTATCCTTAACGCTCAATACGCCGTGACTTTTCCAAATCAGTGAGAGTGTTTAAACGCCGTAGTGGCGCAATTAATTATATGCTCGAGACCAGTGGAGTAACTATGCTGACACAGCCAATGCAGTGGCATCAGGGCCTGTGCCTGATTCGATTAAATCAGCTCAATGTTTCTTTGCAGGTGGCGAACAAAATATTTGAACAAGAAAGTCGAACAAGAAAATTTGAAATTGAGCGACTGTTATTAACGTAAAGATACGTTTAATGATACATACATTTGAAACTTTTTGTCTGATGTACAATTCTTAGCGGAATATGATGATACTATGAGACAAGTGTAAGTTTACCATCTGGCACAACAAAATATCTAAGTCCTCAAATACAGAATGAGTTGATACAGTGCTTGAGCAACTATTTTAAACAACTGACTTCAGAAATTAAAGAAGCTCTTTTTTCGCCATCATTGCGACACGACTCAGGATGTATCGAAGAAGGACCAATTGAGTATAATTTACAGATACGTCAAAATTTTAAAGAATAACGACACTGAAAATAAACCGATAGAACTGAAAATCGAAGATTTTTCTTGGCTTCGTACATATAACTAATCGGCTTGCTGCGAGCATTATTTAGAGCTCTCAAAATGTCGGGGGTCAAGGATACGATGGTGCCAATACAATAAGTGGTGTGTATTCTGGGTACAAACTCGCATAAAATAACTGGAACCAAATACGTTACATGTTCATTGTGCTGCTCATAACATCAACTTAGTGGTGAATGATGCAGTTAATTGTGTCGAACATACATCCAATTATTTCGCATTGTCCAAAGTATCTATACATTTTTCGGACATACTGTAGCATCAATCGTATCTTCATATACTGTCGAATCTGATATTACTCTGAAAAAGTTAAATCCAACACGATGGGTGTGTCGTCTCTCATCGTTGATAGCCATAGAACAGCGTTATTCGGATATACTGAAAGTCCTAAACAAAATCATTTTGGATAGTACAAAAAAAAGATGGAAAAAACAAAAGAAGTGAGAATAAAGAAAAGTATGGAAAACTTTGAATTCGTTCTGATCACCATATTATTGGAAAAGATTCTTTCGAGTATAAATTTGACGTCAACATAGATACAACGAAAAGATTTGGATATCGCTCATGCAGCAGTGCAATTAGAAACGTCCTACGTTACGGGAAAACAACTGCGAACCGAATTCGAAACCATTCTGAAGGAAGCGAAGGCAGTTGCTGAAAATTGTTGCAACCCAGCTGAATTTTACGACGAGCTTGCGGTAGATCACGGATTTGTAAACGCACAAAAGTGTTTCGAGGTAAATGTCTTCTACCGAACAATTGACATTGTAGTAAGTTAGCTACAGAATAGATTCGAAGGTTTGAAAACTATTGCTGACTTATTTTTATTCCTAACACCAAAAACATTCTTGAGCATGACCGACGAGAAAATCACCAAAAAACGCATCGGAAGTATCATACAAAACC
The DNA here is from genome assembly GCA_023014485.1 of Bathynomus jamesi. NCBI lineage: Eukaryota > Metazoa > Arthropoda > Malacostraca > Isopoda > Cirolanidae > Bathynomus > Bathynomus jamesi. The sequence continues at coordinate 241,912 of JAJOZX010006368.1, forward strand.
AATATTCCAATGATGTATCGGAATCCTTATCTCTTCAGTTATTGCTTTTGGTCAAAACGCTTAGATGTGAAATTGAAAAAATTAAAACCATAAGAGAATTTGCTGAACTAGCATTAATCCAGTATTATGACATGAGCACGAGCTATTCTGAAGTGTGTTCGCTACTAATTCTTTTCTGACAATTCCCGTTACTGTGGCAACAACGGAACGAACGTTTTCGAAGTTAAAGATAATAAAAAACACTTAAGGAATTCAATAGATCAAGAACGGTTGTCAGAACTAGAAGTATAGAAGCGAAAATGGCAGAACACTTGGATGTTTCAAAACTTATTGATTTTGCAACTATGAAATCTTGGAGGAAGAAATTTTAAGCATTTTTGTTCAATCTAATTTACATATGTTTAAGTAAGGTTTTTATTCATTTTGATTTATATCTAGTTTATTATAGATTTATTATTATTATTCTTGATTACTTGTTTACCTATATTGTACTTCATCTGTGTTATTAAAGAATATCAATACATCTTGGAATGTTTTATTCTCACTATATTAATACCTATTAACAAAAAAAGTAACAAGTATAATATATATTACCTATTAAATCTAAGTTGGGGTAACGGTAAGGGCCCTTGACTATGATTGCAGTGGGGTAGATGTTCTCTAGTTACGCCACTGCTCGAGACAAATTATAAACGTAAAGGCCCCACCCCCATCATAATGTTATTTATTTGAGTGTTGATGAGATATCGAAAATCTTTGCGTTGGTTGAGAGGTGGTCGGATGAGAATTATAAAGTACCAGCTACCGCGAGTATAATAAGAGTAACGATCAGTGACTCCCCTTAAACACTATTATTTGTATTAACTGTGACTCGCGATACGAGTCAACCCTGCATTGAAACACGATTGATGTGGGAAACCAATCTTAGAAACCTCCAGTAAAACTATATTAATAAAGGACTAATACCATAGCTCTGTTCAAGAGATTACTAAAATTCTTAATGCTGATAAGCTGTTTATGGCCAGTTTCGATGTGGAATACTTGTTTACGAATGTCCCGGTACAGGAAACTATTGATATCTGTTTGAATACTTTATACTTTATTCCGAATGGCGACTCCAAAGTAGATCTATTTAATAAAAATTATTGTTTCATTACCCAATGAGGCCGTAAAAGACAGTCTTCATGTTTATAGACCTTATGAATCTCGCTAACTTGATGACTGCCCTATTTCCTTCAAACCTGTTTTCTACCATAGATATGTGGTTGACACCTTTTTGTTATTCCAGCACCTTTCCCATATTGATCAACTCGTGATTTGTCTAAATTCTAAATATCCCAGCATTGAGTTCACTAAGGAAGTGGAGCAGAATTCCTAGTTAGCCCTCTTGGATGTCAATATTCATAGAACCAATAATAATTTTAAAACTTCCCTATATCGTAGAAAAACTTTCACCGGTCCAAGTACATATATTTTAAGTGATGTTCCTTTTGGCTTTAAATTTAATTCCATTAAAACCTTTATTGACAGTGCGTTCAAGGTTTGCACTGATTATTTTTCTTTACACTTTGAAATGTGTTTTTTAATTGATTATTTTAACTCTAATTCTTATCCAAAGGACCTGATTATGAAGCATATTTGAAAATATTTAAATCATCACTCTAAGAAGATAGATATCGATGGTCTTTTATGGCTACATCAGCCAAATGATAAAACAAGACCTAAAACACTTACTCGCTCAGTTTTATCCACAAATTTATTTTTAATTTATATTTATCAATAATTTTAGCATTAGCTCGATTTTTAAACTTAAGGAATGGTTGCCTGATACTCTGGTCTCCAACCTAGTTTACACTTTTAAATTTGGTTGTAATGCTGCATATGTTGACAACTACGTCTGCCAAATTAAGATACAGGTCGCTGAGCATCGGGAAGTCGCACTTCTTTACCACTAAGTAGACCAGCCAAATCCTTAATCCGTGAACATTTCGAAAGTAGCAACCATCCATTTAATAATAATTTCTCAGTTTTAACCACTTTCCAAAATGAAACAGACCTGAGAATTATGGAGCCCTTATGTACAGGGTGTCACAGAAGTCTGGACTCATAGGGAAAATAGACATTATATTTTTGAGTCCAGACTTCTGGGGCACCCTGTATATATACGAGGGTTCTTCAAAAAGTAAGTTTACAAGGTTAATTACCGGTGCATTATATATAGTATAAAAATGTTGTTCACAATACAATACTTTGTTGCGCATGTGTGGCAACACTGTAAAGTGGCAACATCCGGGGTCACCACGAACCAAAAAGTTCAAGATTGTACCATCAGCTGGTAAGGTGATGGCAACGATTTTTTGGGACCATCAAGGCGTTTTGCATGTTGAATTCAAGCAAAAAGGGACAACAATAAATGCCACGTCTTACTGTAAAACTTTACACCAACTCCGCACGGCTATCAAAAGAAAACGTCCCGGGTTGCTTACTGCAGGTGTGGTTTCTTACATGACAATGCACACCCTCGCACTGCAAATGAAACTCACCCACTTTTGCAATTGTTCCACTGGGAAGTCATAGATCATCCCGCCCCCGGACCCATAGTCCTGACCTTGCAACAAGCGACTTCCATTCGTTTCGAGCCATAAAGGAACACCTCGGAGGTAAACAATTTCAAAACGATCCTGATGCAGAAGCGGCCGTATGAAACTGGTTAAAAACAGAGGACTTTACATTTTACTCGACCGGCATGGGAAAGCTTGTCCCACGCTACGACAAACGTTTGAATCTGTTTGGTGATTATTTAGAATAGTAGTAATAAGATGTTTTCGAAATACTTGCAATAATTACTTGCCTTATAATAAAACAGTTTCTTCAAAACACCTTGTAAACTTACTTTTTGAACAAACCTCGTATATGGATAAAAGCCGAAGTTAAATGATTATACTTCTGCGTACAAATTGAACATAGTAAGTTGATGTTATATATATATATATATATATATATATATATATATATATATATATATCGTAAAGAACGACGCTTGTATAATGTATAGGAGATATTCCGCGCAAGACGAGAGAGAGAGAACGAAACAAATGAAAAAATGAGGTAACCACCCGGGAATCTCATATACACAAGCGTCGTTCTTTACGTTATTCATACTGCGTGTTCTTTGCAGTTATATATATATATATATATATATATATATATACACATTTAACTGCAAACACGCAGTATAATTAACGTAAAGAACGACGCTTGTATAGGAAATATTCCGCGCAAGACGAGAGAGAGAGAGAACGAAACAAATGAAAAAATGAGGTAACCACCCGGGAATCGAACCCGGGATCTTCCGATTGCCGGACAGATACGATAACCATTACACCATCGGCTTCACTCTTCCAAATGCCGTAATTCTTCTACATACTCGCAGAAACCAATGCCACAAGGGGGCACCTCCCGCATGCCGTAAATTATATACATTTAACTGCAAACACGCAGTATAATTAACGTAAAGAACGACGCTTGTATAGGAGATATTCACGTAAGACGAGAGAGAGAGAACGAAACAAATGAAAAAATTAGGTAACCACCCGGGAATCGAACCCGGGATCTTCCGATTGCCGGTCAGATACGATAACCATTACACCATGGGCCTCACTCATCCAAATGCCGTAATTCTTCTACATACTCGCAGAAACCAATGCCACAAGGGGGCACCTCCCGCATGCCGTAACATTATATACATTTAACTGCAAACACGCAGTATAATTAACGTAAAGAACGACGCTTGCATAGGAGATATTCCGCGCAAGACGAGAGAGAGAGAACGAAACAAATGAAAAAATGAGGTAACCACCCGGTAATCGAACCCGGGATCTTCCGATTGCCGGTCAGATACGATAACCATTACACCATGGGCCTCACTCATCCAAATGCCGTAATTCTTCTACATACTCGCAGAAACCAATGCCACAAGGAGGCACCTCCCGCATGCCGTAACATTATATACATTTAACTGCAAACACGCAGTATAATTAACGTGAAGAACGACGCTTGCATAGGAGATATTCCGCGCAAGACGAGAGAGAGAGAACGAAACAAATGAAAAAATGAGGTAACCACCCGGGAATCGAACCCGGGATCTTCCGATTGCCGGTCAGATGCGATAAACATTACACCATGGGCCTCACTCTTCCAAATGCCGTAATTCTTCTAATACTCGCAGAAACCAATGCCACAAGGGGGCACCTTCCCATGCCGTAACATTATATACATTTAACTGCAAACACGCAGTATAATTAACGTAAAGAACGACGCTTGTATAGGAGATATTCCGCGCAAGACGAGAGAGAGAGAACGAAACAAATGAAAAAATGAGGTAACCACCCGGAATCGAATCCGGGATCTTCCGATTGCCGGTCAGATGCGATAACCATTACACCATGGGCCTCACTCTTCCAAATGCGTAATTCTTCTACATACTCGCAGAAACCAATGCCACAAGGGGGCACCTCCGCATGCCGTAACATTATATACATTTAACTGCAAACACGCAGTATAATTAACGTAAAGAACGACGCTTGTATAGGAGATATTCCGCGCAAGACGAAAGAGAGAGAACGAAACAAATGAAAAAATGAGGTAACCACCCGGGAATCGAACCCGGGATCTTCCGATTGCCGGTCAGATGCGATAACAATTACACCATGGGCCTCACTCTTCCAAATGCCGTAATTCTTCTACATACTCGCAGAAACCAATGCCACAAGGGGGCACCTCCCGCATGCCGTAACATTATATACATTTAACTGCAAACACGCATTATAATTGACGTAAAGAACGACGCTTGTATAGGAGATATTCCGCGCAAGACGAGAGAGAGAGAGAGAACGAAACAAATGAAAAAATGAGGTAACCACCCGGGAATCGAACCCGGGATCTTCTGATTGCCGGTCACATGCGATAACCATTACACCATGGGCCTCACTCTTCCAAATGCCGTAATTCTTCTACACACTCGAAGAAACCAATGCCACAAGGGGGCACCTCCGCATGCCGTAACATTATATACATTTAACTGCAAACACGCAGTATAATTAACGTAAAGAACGACGCTTGTATAGGAGATATTCCGCGCAAAACGAGAGAGAGAGAACGAAACAAATGAAAAACTGAGGTAACCACCCGGGAATTGAACCCGAGATCTTCCGATTGCCGGTCAGATGCGATAACCATTACACCATGGGCCTCACTCTTCCAAATGCCATAATTCTTCTACATACTCGCAGAAACCAATGCCACAAGGGGGCACCTTCCACATGCCGTAACATTATATACATTTAACTGCAAACACGCAGTATAATTAACGTAAAGAACGACGCTTGTATAGGAGATATTCCGCGCAAGACGAGAGAGAGAGAACGAAACAAATTAAAAAAATGAGGTAACCACCCGGGAATCGATCCCGGGATCTTCCGATTGCCGGTCAGATGCGATAACCATTACACCATGGGCCTCACTCTTCCAAATGCCGTAATTCTTCTACATACTCGCAGAAACCAATGCCACAAGGGGCACCTCCCGCATGCCGTAACATTATATACATTTAACTGCAAACACGCAGTATAATTAACGTAAAGAACGACGCTTGTATAGGAGATATTCCGCGCAAGACGAAGAGAGAGAACGAAAAAATGAAAAAATGAGGTAACCACCCGGGAATCGAACCCGGGATCTTCCGATTGCCGGTCAGATGCGATAACCATTACACCATGGGCCTCACTCTTCCAAATGCCGTAATTCTTCTACATACTCGCAGAAACCAATGCCACAAGGGGGCACCTCCCGCATGCGTAACATTATATACATTTAACTGCAAACACGCATATAATTACGTAAAGAACGACGCTTGTACAGGAGATATTCCGCGCAAGACGAGAGAGAGAGAGAGAACGAAACAAATGAAAAAATGAGGTAACCACCCGGGAATCGAACCCGGGATCTTCCGATTGCCGGTCATGCGATAACCATGACACCATGGGCCTCACTCTTCCAAATGCCGTAATTCTTCTACACACTCGAAGAAACCAATGCCACAAGGGGGCACCTCCGCATGCCGTAACATTATATACATTTAACTGCAAACACGCATATAATTAACGTAAAGAACGACGCTTGTATAGGAGATATTCCGCGCAAACGAGAGAGAGAGAACGAAACAAATGAAAAATGAGGTAACCACCCGGGAATTGAACCCGGATCTTCCGATTGCCGGTCAGATGCGATAACCATTACACCATGGGCCTCACTCTTCCAAATGCCGTAATTCTTCTACATACTCGCAGAAACCAATGCCACAAGGGGGCACCTACATGCCGTAACATTATATACATTTAACTGCAAACACGCAGTATAATTAACAAGAACGACGCTTGTATAGGAGATATTCCGCGCAAGACGAGAGAGAGAGAACGAAACAAATGAAAAAATGAGGTAACCACCCGGGAATCGAACCCGGGATCTTCCGATTGCCGGTCAGATGCGATAAACATTACACCATGGGCCTCACTCTTCCAAATGCCGTAATTCTTCTACATACTCGCAGAAACCAATGCCACAAGGGGGCACCTCCCGCATGCCGTAACATTATATACATTTAACTGCAAACACGCAGTATAATTAACGTAAAGAACGACGGTTGTATAGGAGATATTCCGCGCAAGACGAGAGAGAGAACGAAACAAATGAAAAAATGAGGTAACCACCCGGGAATCGAACCCGGGATCTTGCGATTTCCGGTCAGATGCGATAACCATTACACCATGGGCCTCATTCTTCCAAATGCCGTAATTCTTCTACATACTCGCAGAAACCAATGCCACAATGGGGCACCTTCCCGCATGCCGTAACATTATATACATTTAACTGCAAACACGCAGTATAATTAACTTAAAGAACGACGCTTGTGTAGGAGATATTCCGCGCAAGACGAGAGAGAGAGAACGAAACAAATGAAAAATGAGGTAACCACCCGGGAATCGAACCCGGGATCTTCCGATTGCCGGTCAGATGCGATAACCATTACACCATGGGCCTCACTCTTCCAAATGCCGTAATTCTTCTATATACTCGCAGAAACCAATGCCACAAGGGGGCACCTCCCGCATGCCGTAAATTATATACATTTATTGCAAACACGCATATAATTACGTAAAGAACACGCTTGTATAGGAGATATTCCGCGCAAGACGAGGAGAGAGAGAGAGAAACGAAACAAATGAAAAAATGAGGTAACCACCCGGGAATCGAACCCGGGATCTTCTGATTGCCGGTCACATGCGATAACCATTACAACCATGGCCTCACTCTTCCAAATGCCGTAATTCTTCTACACACTCGAAGAAACCAATTCCACAAGGGGGCACCTCCCGCATGCCGTAACATTATATACATTTAACTGCAAACAGCAGTATAATTAACGTAAAGAACGACGCTTGTATAGGAGATATTCCGCCAAAACGATGAGAGAGAGAACGAAACAAATGAAAAACTGAGGTAACCACCGGGAATGAACCGAGATCTTCCGATTGCCGGTCAAATGCGATAACCATTACACCATGGGCCTCACTCTTCCAAATGCCGTAATTCTTCTACGTACTCGCAGAAACCAATGCCACAGGGGGCACCTTCCGCATGCCGTAACATTATATACATTTAACTGCAAACACGCAGTATAATTAACGTAAAGAACGACGCTTGTATAGGAGATATTCCGCGCAAGACGAGAGAGAGAGAACGAAACAAATTAAAAAAATAAGGTAACCACCCGGGAATCGACCGGGATCTTCCGATTGCCGGTCAGATGCGATAACCATTACACCATGGGCCTCACTCTTCCAAATGCCGTAATTCTTCTACATACTCGCAGAAACCAATGCCACAAGGGGGCACCTCCCGCATGCCGTAACATTATACACATTTAACTGCAAACACGCAGTATAATTAACGTAAAGAACGACGCTGGTATAGGAGATATTCCGCGCAAGACGAGAGAGAGAGAACGAAACAAATGAAAAAATGAGGTAACCACCCGGGAATCTATCCCGGGATCTTCCGATTGCCGGTCAGATGCGATAACCATTACACCATGGGCATCACTCTTCCAAATGCCGTAATTCTTCTACATACTCGCAGAAACCAATGCCACAAGGGGGCACCTCCCGCAAGACGTAACATTATATACATTTAACTGCAAACACGCAGTATAATTAACATAAAGAACGACGCTTGTATAGGAGATATTCCGTGCAAGACAGAGAGAGAGAGAACGAAACATGAAAAAATGAGGTAACCACCCGGGAATTGAACCCGGGATCTTCCGATTGCCGGTCAGATGCGATAACCATGACACCATGGGCCTCACTCTTCCAAATGCCGTAATTCTTCTACATACTCGTAGAAACCAATGCCACAAGGGGGCACCTCTCGCATGCCGTAACATTATATACATTTAACTGCAAACACGCCGTATAATTAACGTAAAGAACGACGCTTGTATAGGAGAATCGCGCAAGACGAAAGAGAGAGAACGAAACAAATGAAAAATGAGGTAACCACCCGGGAATCGAACCCGGGATCTTCCGATTGCCGGTCAGATGCGATAACCATTACACCATGGGCCTCACCCTTCCAAATGCCGTAATTCTTCTATATACTCGCAGAAACCAATGCCACAAGGGGGCACCTCCCCCATGCCGTAACATTATATACATTTTATTGCAAACACGCAGTATAATTAACGTAAAGAACAAAGCTTGTATAGGAGATATTCCGCGCAAGACGAGAGAGGAGAGAGAGAACGAAACAAATGAAAAAATGAGGTAACCACCCGGGAATCGAACCCGGGATCTTCTGATTGCCGGTCACATGCGATAACCATTACACCATGAGCCTCACTCTTCCAAATGCCGTAATTCTTCTACACACTCGCAGAAACCAATTCCACAAGGGGGCACCTTCCGCATGCCGTAACATTATATACATTTAACTGCAAACACCCAGTATAATTAACGTAAAGAACGACGCTTGTATAGGAGATATTCCGCGCAAAATGAGAGAGAGAGAACGAAACAAATGAAAAAATTAGGTAACACCCGGGAATCGAACCCGGGATCTTCCGATTGCCGGTCAGATGCGATAACCATTACACCATGGGCCTCACTCTTCCAAATGCCGTAATTCTTCTACATACTCGCAGAAACCAATGCCAAAAGGGGGCACCTACCACATGCCGTAACATTATATACATTTAACTGCAAACACGCAGTATAATTAACGTAAAGAACGACGCTTGTATAGGAGATATTCCGCGCAAGACGAGAGAGAGAGAACGAAAACAAATGAAAAAATGAGGTAACCACCCGGGAATCGAACCGGGATCTTCCGATTGCCGGTCAAATGCGATAACCATTACACCATGGGCCTCACTCTTCCAAATGCCGTAATTCTTCTACGTACTCGCATAAACCAATGTCAGAAGGGGGCACCTTCCGCATGCCGTAATATTATATACATTTAACTGCAAACACGCAGTATAATTAACGTAAAGAACGACGCTTGTATAGGAGATATTCCGCGCAAGACGTGAGAGAGAGAACGAAACAAATTGAAAAAATAAGGTAACCACTCGGGAATCGACACCGGGATCTTCCGATTGCCGGTCAGATGCGATA
>JAJOZX010006369.1:0-167500 GCA_023014485.1 Bathynomus jamesi
TAGAACAAAATTCGACAACGATTTATTGTTATATTTGAAATTATGCTGGAAGCTGTTGTTTCAAAGTCCTTTATCACCCTCTTCTGGCCCAGATATAGTCCTTTTTAAGAAGTTCAGAGAAAACGGGTCAAGCATTAATAAGGACGACTAAGAAAACACATTATCAGATCCAGATATCTATGAAAATATTCATGACATCAAAGATGACATAATTATATTTGCAGCAAATCAACTAGATACATTCCAACCAAGAGACGATTACCTAGAACTATTGCAGTTAACAATTATTTTTTGGGGAGGTGAACCAAAAGGTGGAATCAAATTTAAACATCCAGCGGGACTTCATCGGGCTAGGTGGATGGCCAAAATTACATATTCATTAAAAAATTTTATGTTCAAATCTCAGTTCAAAATTTCAGTAAAAGAAAAAAGGACTAAAAGACATCTGTCTATCTGCTACTCGGTTATATGTAAAGGCATGGTTTACAGCTCCTGTGCCATCTTGCGCTCCTCTTCTTGATCTGGAATTATTACAAAATCTTGTAGTCTACAAACAAATAAATGACACAATTGCATTTGTTGCTATTAAAAAACTGTTAGGTCACCTCTGGTACCTATCAGAAGAACTGGTAGCCTTGGCCTTTTATGATGATGAAGTGCCTACTGAAACAAAAAACAAAATGGTAAAGGCCTTGCAAAATACAACAGAAACTCTTCCTGCAAAACGGGCTTTTCTAGATCCTGCACTTATTCCAACGAAGAAATTAGAAGATTTTGTCACATCAAATACTCAAAGATTTTTTACAATAACAGAATTTAGTTCACAATTTTTACTCAAAGATGCTAAAGAATGGCATAATGATGAAGAGTATAACTCCGCTAAGAAATCTATCAAACAGTGGAAAGTTGTGAATGATATAGCGGAAAGAGGAGTAAAATTAATGGATGAATGTAATAAAATACTAACACATCAAAGAAGATCGAAAAGAATTCTTGCTACAAGTAGTGAAAAACTACAGGGCTGTTTACCCTGATAGAAAAAAAGAAACATTGATGAAGTAAGGACAGCTAATGTCTCAAATATCATGCTAGTTTAATTATGCATGCTTGTGGTTATGGTAGGACCTACGGGGGAGCTTTCCACATTAAAAAAAAGCAATGCGCCTTGTATTGTACCTCCTGGGTGGTGCGGAAAAATTTGACAATTTGAGTCGTTCTGTCAATTTTTATTTGCTGGTAGCAACCCCTAAAAATTAAAAATTTGCTAAAATATTTTAGGATAGTTGTTTTTATGCTGAAATGAACCATTTAAAGGGTTGAACACATTAAAATATAAAAAAAATTTTTTTACCCCCATATTTGAATCACCCTAATTTATTGTGGACGTATTTTACATGTAAGTAACAGAATAGGTTGTGTGCGTAATATAGACACGCGTAAAATATGGTATGGAAAACCGATGAGTGGGTAGTTGGGAGGTAACGAAAATGGTTCACTGAGTAGGTAGGTAGTTAATCTAACAATTATTAAATTCCTTTTATGTCAATAACTGGGTGGAAGAAACCAATTGGTTGCTCACCAGAGTTATTCTCCACACTAGTATTTATATACTGTGTGGGAGGAGCGTGCTCGGTAATGGAGATACATTACCGCTCAACCAACCGAGGAATAAACCAAGACAACGCTGGTACAAGAAGCCCCGCGAAGAGGAGAACAAAGGGAGAACGAAAACGAAGAACGGGCGAGAGGACGTACCAGCAAAGTACGCTCTCGAATGAGACAACCGGAGAAGGGAGAGACTGCAATAACTAAAAGTAAGTGACTAATTGAGTTTTTACACCAAACAGTTAATAACATTAAATTAAGCTGGGTCAAACAAGTTAGGCCTACATTGTGACCTAAGACCCAGCATCAACTCATAGCTTAACAAAGGTGAAGGTAGATTGCCCTAACCTAATCTTGTGAGGAATCCTACTGTGGACCTCAATTTATCTGCCCGCTCTGGACCATTTCCGGAATCTCTAGGCTGACCCCTCTAGGCTAGACTTGATCTACTCTATAGTTAGACTGGAGAAATAAGGGGTGGGTTAATTGTGGACCAATTCATACAGAGCATTTTTCGCATATGGACTGATAGGTTGATAGGCATCAATAGACAATAGGTAGGAAACAACATAAATAATGATGTATAGAGAATGAAGTTTTTTTCTTTTTATTATTATTATTATTATTATTAAGGAATTTACCATACATTCAATACGGAAGATGTCCAAATACTAAACACGTGATTCAGTGTTCAAGGTATGGAAAACGTGAAGAGAATTAAGTTACTTTATGACGTCATAGTTATTCACATTATGTCATACGTAAGTATAAGTCATTATTAGGGAGGACCTAAAAGAAACGAATTAAAGACAGAGTGGGTATCAAGGACTAAGAAGCACAACTACGGGTTCCAATCCTCTTATATGCAATGTGTATGTATAATCTAGGGTCGAGGGTGAGATGCAAGACAATCATAATTAATTATAATAACTTCTATAACAAATGGAAAATGGATACGACTAAACCATAGATATGGTAGATCGTAGGGTTGTGACACGAACAAAAAATAGGAAGCTACAAGTAAAATTATTATCCAAACTCGCGTTAAGCGATTTTGGTTCTTATGTAAAAATGAATATTGATTATTCATTTCATTTTTACATTGCTCTCCCCTTTAAAAAAAAAAGATATTTATACAATAATCTAATAGGGTACCATTAATACAATACAAATGAGAAAATAACATCCTAACTACTTCAAGTTAGATGACGAATTTTTCTTTACATTACAAATTTTTATACAGAACAAGTGAGTTATTATATAATATAAAAAATTCAAAGATTAATACTTTAATTTAGACAAACATTTAGTTAGACAAACAATGATATGGTTAAAAAAAAATTTTCAGAATTTTATTTTTCTGTGGGATAAATTATGTACATAATGAATAGAGTAGATAAAAGGAGAACGTACACCGTACAATCTATAAGCTAATTTTTATTGACTATTGTAGGTAAAAATCGAATTACGTAATGGATGATGTATAGACCTGTGGTCTAGTGTGTATTTGTGTGTATTAGATACAAAGTGTGTATCTTATAACTTTGAGGGACAGATTAGCTGAGAGGATTTTTAAATTAACTGAATAAACGCCTGAGCAAAAATTTATATATAGTAAGCAAAAATGCGTAGGACTATATAATAGCATAGTTAGCACTTACACGCTATGAAATAGTTTATTGTGACATCCAATGATTTTAGCATAAGGTGTATATATATATATATATATATATATATATATATATATATATAGTGCGCATACATGCGTGTGTATGTGTAGGGATTTGGGAGGTTTTTGAATTAACAAAGTTTAAAAATAATGTATAATAATTTAAGATGGGTTTAGGGTTATAAAATCTTTTGAGTCAATTATTATTATTATTATTATTATTATCGTTATTATTATAAAATCCTTTAAGTTCAAGGTAGTATTTAAGTATTTAATTAAATCAGTTACACGTATTAAGGTAATAAAAAGAAATGTACTTAGAGGACCTTACAATTAATGAAAGTAAATCTAGCGGTATTAAAAATTAAATTTTGAAGATGGAATTAAATTCGACTAGTAACATTCGTAGCTATCTATGAACTATATAACCATTAACATTAACCAGAAGCATCCCTACGATAATTGAATTAAGAAAATTAAGAATACAAATTAACAATAGAAATCAATTTATGCATTTTAATGAGCTAAACATAATTTTATAATATTCTTAAAAATAAAAGTAAATCGAACCTTAGATGAGTTTCGGCCAAGAATAAAAAGTTATTGAAATGGAAGGAAAGCATTTCGAACAATCTTTTCTTTTAATAATTTCAGGTAAATTTTACATTAAAAATTATTTTTATATACTAAAAAAAATATTAAAAAGGTTTAATAATTTTTGCATGTTAAGTAGAAAAATTATACTCTTTCGTTAAATGTTGATAGAATTTGAATTATTTGATATTTTAGTGTGAAAACTTGTTTGCATATGATAAATACATAGGTTTTATTGTGTAGAAGTTTTATTAAAATTAAATGACAAAAGAGAATAAACACAACTGAAATTTAGGGTATGTGGGGTCCTACGGGTAAATTTCCCGACCGTACAGAGCAAGATAAATTAGGTACATGATCGATTAATTATTACACTATTTCTGTCATCATATAATCGCAATAATTATAAAACTCGTTACCAACATTTGTAAAAACGGTTTTGGTTGCCAACAATAAAATGTCATTTTACCTATATATTTATATACGCAACAATGGCATGAAAAGAAGACAAATCGGTCAATTTCCTTCTTACAAGCAAAACAAAAGTTAAACCAAAGACGCAAACCGGTCAATTCAGGTTGAATTTAATTCTCTTTTACAACAAAAAAAAAAAGGTTGAATTAAATTCTTAAATTACATTTTCTTAAATTAAATTCTCTTAACTTACAAAGAAAAAGTTGAATTCAATTGACTGCATTGAAATGACTTGGGACTTCAAAACCGACTTCTTCAAAACCGACTTCTTCAAAACCGACTTCTTCAAAACCGACTTCTTCAAAACCGACTTCTTCAAAACCGACTTCTTCAAAACCGACTTCTTCAAAACCGACTTCTTCAAAACCGACTTCTTCAAAACCGACTTCTTCAAAACCGACTTCTTCAAAACTGACTTCTTCAAAACTGACTTCTTCAAAACTGGCTTCTTCAAAACTGGCTTCTTCAAAACTGGCTTCTTCAAAACTGGCTTCTTCAAAACTGGCTTCTTCAAAACTGGCTTCTGTAATCTCTGGGGCGGTTGTCCCTCTTGGATGCAACCTATTGACTTGACCTCTTACCAAGTATTTCTATAAATCTCTGGGGCGGTTGTCCCTCTTGGCGCAACCTTCTGACTTGACCTCTTATCAAGTATTTCTATAAATCTCTGGGGCGGTTGTCCTTCTTGGCGCAACCTTCTGACTTGACCTCTTATCAAGTATTTCTATAAATCTCTGGGGCGGTTGTCCCTCTTGGCGCAACCTTCTGACTTGACCTCTTATCAAGTATTCTGAAACTGTAACTTGAAATTAACTGAAAATGGAAAATGACTGCACTTGTTCTCTATCAAGTGGAGACGATTAACCTCTGTTTTGGTTGACCCTCTTGGTGCAACCGACTTACTTGAAATGCAATCAAGTATCTCTATAACTTAAACTGTCTAACTTGAACGCTTGTCAAGTATCTTGAAACTTAAACTGTCTAACTTGAAATTAACTGAAAATGGAAAATGACTGCACTTGATCTCTATCAAGTGGAGACGATTAACCTCTGTTTTGGTTGACCCTCTTGGTGCAACCTTCTGACTTTAAAAAATTACTTCAAAAAAATTACTTCAAGTATCTCTCTAAATCTATAAACTCTCTATAAACTCTCTCTTTCTTAATTTGCAAGTCAATTCAATTCAGTAATTGAAAAAAATTTGCAAACAAAAATATAAAATGTAAACAACATTTCACTCGAATGTACGGGAAGGTACATAAAATAAAATTATTCTATACTGAATATAACAGTGAAAATAACTGAAATTAACTCTCTGTTACAATTAACTCTCTGTTACAATTAACTCTCTGTTACAATTAACTCTCTGTTACAATTAACTCTCTGTTACAATTAACTCTCTGTTACAATTACTGTTTCACTAAAAAAAAGTGTATCACTGGTGTCTGAAGTGTTCACTGTGTTTTGTGTTAATTCTGGCTCCATACTAAATATTAACTGTTAATAATACGGACTTTTTCAAGTGTTTATAAATTACTTAAAAAACAAACTGTGTACTTAACAAAATTTCCTTGAGACGTGTCCTGAAGACGTCTTGCTGGCTACTTCTTCTTGGATGAAAACTAGGCGTGGGGAACTTGGAGTCGTGACACACCGGTTCAAGGGTGGATGTTACGAACAAGAAGTCGTGACACGCCGGTCAACTGGTTTTATCCTGATGCAGGGTAATTTCTATCTTGGCCAAAGAGTGGCCTCTTGTTAAAATAATAATCTTCTTCCTAAAATAATAATAATCTTCTTCCTAAAATAATAATAATCTTCTTCCTAAAATAATAATAATCTTCTTCCTAAAATAATAATAATCTTCTTCCTAAAATAATAATAATCTTCTTCCTAAAATAATAATAATCTTCTTCCTAAAATAATAATAATCTTCTTCCTAAAATAATAATAATCTTCCTAAAATAATAATAATCTTCTTCCTAAAATAATAATAATCTTCTTCCTAAAAATAATAATAATCTTCTTCCTAAAATAATAATAATCTTCTTCCTAAAATAATAATAATCTTCTTCCTAAAATAATAATAATCTTCTTCCTAAAATAATAATAATCTTCTTCCTAAAATAATAATAATCTTCTTAAAATAATAATCTTCTTCTTCTTCTTCTTCTTAAAATAATAATCTTCTTCTTCTTCTTAAAATAATAATCTTCTTCTTCTTCTTAAAATAATAATCTTCTTCTTCTTCTTCTTAAAATAATAATCTTCTTCTTCTTCTTAAAATAATCTTCTTCTTCTTCTTCTTAAAATAATCTTCTTCTTAAAATAATCTTCTTCTTCTTCTTAAAATAATCTTCTTCTTCTTCTTAAAATAATCTTCTTCTTCTTAAAATAATAATCTTCTTCTTAAATAATAATCTTCTTCTTAAAATAATAATCTTCTTCTTAAAATAATAATCTTCTTCTTAAAATAATAATCTTCTTCTTAAAATAATAATCTTCTTCTTAAAATAATAATCTTCTTCTTAAAATAATAATCTTCTTCTTAAAATAATATAATCTTCTTAAAATAATAATCTTCTTAAAATAATCTTCTTAAAATCTGTTAAGATCCTGGTAAAGGGTCGCCACTCTGTTAACCCCTCCGTCTATGGCCCTGGGGTGGTTCGGATCGACGGGGGTTCTAGTTACGGAGGCAAGCAACGGATATTTCTTCTATATACTTTTCTTCTATAACTTTCTAATTCTAGAACAAGGCTCGAAGGAAAGATAAAAAAACTTTCTCTTTTTTAGTTTACTTCTCAAAATGTACAGGTAGTGGTCTGAATTTTACAGGGGTAGAGGTTCGACCTCTTTCGACCATGGCTCAGGCCGGAATCCAAAAATATTAAGGAGGCAAGGGGCCTCTGCCCCCTCCCCGCAGCGAAGCTGCTAACAAGGGAGTCTTAGCAGTGACCAAAGCAGAGCCGTAATGAAGTGTCCTTCATTTTATAAATACATGTATAATATATGCCTGAATGTTGGGGGATGGCAGTTGGAGGTTAAGTTTCCCCCCTTTTAAACACGATCAGGTGTTTGAAAGTTTCCAAATAAAAATGTAAAAAAAATCAATAAAAAAAAATAAAAAATAATCTTATTTTTTTTGTGCCGAATCTTCATTTCTGAAGGCGATATCATTTCATAGTAGTACATAAGTACAATTGAAGTACACGACTGAGTACATTTTCGTTTGGGTTTATCACAATTATGATTTCGATTATGGATTACTTCCCATTCGCTTATGATTGTCCCTTACAGTTCTATTAAAGTACATTCTTACATTATATATAAAGTCATTACATTCAATTATAGTTTCATTGAAGTACATTACGTCGTTTACCATTCTTACAGTGTTTTTATATATTTATATATGGTTATAATATATGGTTATATTATATGGTTATTATATATGGTTATTATATATGGTCATTAGTACAACACAAGTACATGAGACATGACAAGATAATTTATATACAACATAATACAGGGTGTCCCGTAAGTCTGGACCCATAGGGAAAAATAATAAAATTACAAAATAGTCCAAAAATTTATTACATAATCTGTTCAAAGTGTCCGCTGTTGTGTCGCACACATAGTTGAAGACGCAATCTCCACTGCGACAGCACTTTCTGAATCACAGTCGCAGAAATTTCTTGACACGCGCCTCCACAATGCGTGCTTTAAGGTGGAAAATGTTCTGAAGTTTGACCTCGTACACTTTGGCTTTCAAGTGGCCCCACAAATAAACTCAAGCGGAGTAAGATCATAATAAAAAATAATAAAAATAATAAAAATAATAAAAAATATATTATAAATAAATTTTTGGACTATTTTGTAATTTTATTATTTTTCCTATGGGTCCAGACTTACGGGACACCCTGTATGTTATAAATTTGGATCAGAGCGAAAGATGTTGTTTATCTTAGAAACGTTCGCTTTTGCTGTGATTCGCGAATTCGACCACTTACTTACCCAAGCATTTATGAATATTTTGTGAGGGGTGCACGCACTTAAAAGCAAAAAAAGAAAAAATACATGTGGACGTATTTTACATGTAAGTAACAGAATAGGTTGTGTGCGTAATATAGACACGCGTAAAATATGGACTGATAGGTTGATAGGCATCAATAGACAATAGGTAGGAAACAACATAAATAATGATGTATAGAGAATGAAGTTTTTTCTTTTTATTATTATTATTATTAAGGAATTTACCATACATTCAATACGGAAGATGTCCAAATACTAAACACGTGATTCAGTGTTCAAGGTATGGAAAACGTGAAGAGAATTGTTACTTTATGACGTCATAGTTATTCACATTATGTCATACGTACAGTATAAGTCATTATTAGGGAGGACCTAAAAGAAACGAATTAAAGACAGAGTGGGTATCAAGGACTAAGAAGCACAACTACGGGTTCCAATCCTCTTATATGCAATGTGTATGTATAATCTAGGGTCGAGGGTGAGATGCAAGACAATCATAATTAATTATAATAACTTCTATAACAAATGGAAAATGGATACGACTAAACCATAGATATGGTAGATCGTAGGGTTGTGACACGAACAAAAAATAGGAAGCTACAAGTAAAATTATTATCCAAACTCGCGTTAAGCGATTTTGGTTCTTATGTAAAAATGAATATTGATTATTCATTTCATTTTTACATATATATACACTATACAGTATGTCCCACAAAAAAGTACACCCAACTTTAGATTGTACTAACTCCTCCAAAAATTGAGATATTTTGGATCTGTTTGTTTGATTTAATATAGCAAATTAATTATTCTTTGTTAACGTTCAAATTTATTCATGTTTAAACGAATTAGTGTTTAAACATCTGCTTTTAACTGAAGGGTACAACAAAATGGATTGCGCAAAATTGGTCAATGAAAAAATAATGTGTGTGCTATCGATGCAATGAAAAGACAAATACATAATAATAGATACTTTAACATAATTTTAATAAGATACAAAGCGGATTTTTCTTTATTCCTTATTACAAAAGTTATGCTTAGTTTCGTTTTCTTTCAACATGACCGCCATTCCTATCGATACAAATCTGGAGTCGAGCTCTCATCTTCCCCATCACTCTTTTGATAAGATCTGGATTGTCTTTTAACAAGTTGATTTCAGCTGTGATGCGAGTCCTCAAATCATCTAAATTGATAGGTTGTGATGCAAATACTCTATTTTTCAAATGAGCTCCTGCTCACAGGAGAGTTATTGTGAAGGAACGCTTGCAGGAAGTCTTCCACCAAAGAGTAATTGCTACAGGCCATGACAGTGAATGGCCTCCCAGAAGCCCTGACTTGATCCCGTGTGATTACTTTTTATGGGGTCATTTGAAAAATAGAGTATTTGCATCACAACCTATCAATTTAGATGATTTGAGGACTCGCATCACAGCTGAAATCAACTTGTTAAAAGACAATCCAGATCTTATCAAAAGAGTGATGGGGAAGATGAGAGCTCGACTCCAGATTTGTATCGATAGGAATGGTGTCATATTGAAAAAAACGAAACTAAGCATAACTTTTGTAATAAGGAATAAAGAAAAATCTGCTTTGTATCTTATTAAAATTATGTTAAAGTATCTATTATTATGTATTTGTCTTTTCATTACATCGATAGCACACACATTATTTTTTAATTGACCAATTTTTCGCAATCCATTTTGTTGTACCCTTCAGTTAAAAGCAGATGCTTAAACACTAATTCGTTTAAACATGAATAAATTTGAACGTTAACAAAGAATAATTTGCTATATTAAATCAAACAAACAGATCCAAAATATCTCAATTTTTGGAGGAGTTAGCACAATCTAAAGTTGGGTGTACTTTTTTGTGGGACACACTGTATAATAGGTGATTTTTTTTTTTTAATATTTGGAAGTTGCAACACACACACACACACATTAATAGGAGTTAATAAAGTGTTTCTTTAGTGAATTGCGAAACGAAATAAATGATGGTGTTTGTATGACATTTATAGGTATAGCGTTCCAGATATCTGTTCCTTTGTAGGAGAGAGCATTTCCTAAAATTTGCATTGAATAATTTGGTTTATGTGGAGCAATCGTCCTGTGAATGAGCGAAGTATAGTTTCTGTTATTAGCAACTTTGTACATACTGATACTGATAGTTTATATAAGTAATTTAGTTTTAAATGTCTAAATCTCTGAACATTGGAGAGGTATGAGATTATTTATCATCATTGTTTGAGAGTGTTTGTAAGTATTTTTTATTGATTATTTCTAGTGGATATCGTATATAATTCAGACATGTCAACTCTCACGATCTCATATATTATTATTATAATAATAATAATAATAATAATAATAATGACTGCCATTATTATGTCTGATGATTCTTCGTACTACCCCATGCTGTAAGAAGAATTGTTTGAGTTTGAATATTATGTAGAGAAATTTATGTATTTTTTATATATGTTATGTTGTGTGTGGCTTTTGAAATTTAATTTGTTATCTAATTTGATGCCAAGAACTTTAACTTCATTTGCTTTTGCAAGAGGAGAGTTTCCAATTATTAATGAAGTGTGCGGGATTACAGGTTTTATAGTTAAAATCATATATGATGATTTTATGAAGTTCAGTAAAAGCTTATTTGTAGACATGATCTAATTGCCTGTTCACTTCATTTATTAGGGAGTTGATATCGTGGTGTGTAGAAGCGAGTGTTGTATCGTCTACATACTGAATACAGTTTAATGTTGTTGATCGATAAAAATCTTTTACATGCTCTAATAGCGTGGAGTGTTAGACCCCGTTAGGCTTAGGTTAGAAATTAGGCATCAATAATACAGGTGCTTTGCTTCAGGTTTTCATTGGAGGCCTATATGTCGCTCTTTAGGAGACCATTAGCTCCAACGGCAACGAAACCTCGATCAACCAAAACCTATTTTACCTATTAATAATCTACAGACATTTATCCTTAACTGTCACCGCCGTACATCTTAATTTAAGTACAGTATAGAATCGCAGGTCACTGATTAGAGAAGATAGAAAAATGCATTGCTGCTTTGCCAGCGCCATGAACAAGACAGGACGCTCATGATTTTTAATTTAGTAGGTGTTACATTTTAGCTTTTGGTAAATTTTTTTCATTCGGTGACTTTTTGACCACGCACGCACGCACGCACGCACACTTTTTTTTTTGCTTAACCGCCGATTCGTACCTAGGGTGATACCTATCTCGGCGAGACAGGTGTCGCTGGGGTGGGAGTATTGGACTAGAGGGGTGAGAAGGTTCGGTTATTGAATATGTGGTAGTGGTAGTGGTAGTAGTAGTAGTAGTAGTATGGATTTAGATGCAGTGAAGTAGTCGAGAGTGGGTGAGGTAAGAGAAAATCGCTTCCATTGAAAAGTAGGGGCCTTCGGCGAGTATGAACTGGAGACGCTCGGATATAGGACTGCGAGACAGGTAGGGGAAACAGCTATGGCGAAGGTCGGACAGATTCGGGCATTCAACCAGGAGGTGAACGACGGTGATGGGGTATAGCAGGTGGGACAGAGCAGGAGCAGACCCCGTCGGTGGGTGAGGAGGAGGTAGTTACATTGAGGCTGGAGGCTGGGGAGGGGAGGAGCGGAAGGCACTGGTGGAGAGGCGGAGGCCCCTATTAAGTACCGGGTCCAAGATTCGGAGGGAAGTGCTGGAGGCAGATCCGTATACAACACTTCCATAGTCCAGCTTTGACTGGACCATGGAAGTGTAAAGTCGAAGGAGGGAGCGTCAGTCAGCGCCCCACGTGGTGTGGGAAAAGTGGTCTAGGAGAGCGAGGGGACGCTGGAGAGAGTATTTCAGGTACCTGAGATGGGGAATCCAGTTGAGCCGTCGATCAAAGGTCATGCCCAGGAACCGCGCGGTGGGCACTACTTTGAGGGGCTCGCCGTATAGCGTGACCGAGGGGAGAGGAATGGCTGCGGATCTTCTCCTGTTGAAGACCATGCTTTTGGAGTGGACAGGCGGAAACCAATTGATGTCGCCCACCTCTCCACCCGATAGATAGCGAGCTGAATTTGTCGTTGGACGACGGGCAGTTCCCGCCCCGCGAACCATATCGCAAGGTCGTCCGCATAGATGGAAGAACGGACGGTGGGTGGAAGGGATTTTGCTATTGTGTTCATAACGATTGAGAAGCATATGGCACTGAGGATGCTTCTCTGTGGGACTCCATCCTCTTGCTCAAAGGTGTCTGAGAGGACTGAGCCCATCCGTACTTGAAAGGTCCGGGAGGAGAGGAAGCCCTTGATGAAGGTCGGCAGGGCTCTGACGAAACCCAAATTCTGGAGCTAACTGAGAATTATACGTCGATGGGTAGCCTTCGCAGGCCTTCTGGAAGAAAGTGGACAGGACAAACTGTCCCCTATTGAAGGCGTTCTGTATATCTCGGCTGAGGAGCATTAGAGGGTCTGTAGTGGAACGAAACTGTTTAAAGCTGGACTGGGTAGCCGGGAGGGAGTCGTTATTTTCAAGGAGAAAGGAGAGTCGTGCGGCGATCATTTTTTCAAAGATTTTACAGGCGCAGAATGTTATTGCGATTGGTGTATAGTTTGTGGGGGTCGAGGGGATCTTTGCCGGGTTTGGGGATAGGTATTACATGGGCCTCTTTCCACTGGGATGGGAAAGTACATGGGCCTCTTTCCACTGGGATGGGAAAGTACCTGGATCCATATACGGTTGTAAAAATCTAGTAGGAACAATTGCATAGTAGGGTGGGTGTTGTATCATACAGTAGGGGATGCCGTCCGGGCCGGGGGAAGGAGACCGTCTAGAGGCCAATGCCATCTGTAGCTCTCGCATGGTGAATAGCCGATTGTAGGGGTTGTCGAGGGATGGTGAGCAGCTCTTGTTAGGGGGCGGAGCATGGGGGGCTGTCTGTGGAGGAGGAGACGGCAGCGAAGGTGGATGCTACAAGATTCGCCACCGACCGAGGTTCATAGAGAAGTCCATCATTAGTTCGGAGGGGGCATGTCGTCTCTCGACACTTCGTACCTTCTTCCAGATGGTAGCCAATGGTGTGGAGGAAGTAATATCTGACACAAAGGTACGCCAGGAAGCTCGGCGCGCTTTCTTCATCGCACGGCGAGCAAGGGCTCTGGCCCGCTGTATCTCCATGCGATGGGTAGGGTTCGGGTGCGATAAAATCGTCGGGTAGCTCTCTTCTTGGCTCGAATGGTCTCCGCGCACTCTGGGGTCCACCAGGATATTCATCGAGCTCGGGAGTAGGCAGAAGATCGTGGGATGCTAGCGCTTTCTGCTGCGACAACAGTCGCTTCAAAGTAAGCAATGCATTCATTGGAGGATGGAAAGTGGCCAGTCGTATAACGTGTGTAAGTGTTGTTTCGGAAAAGGGGCCAATTAGCTCTGGCCGCTATCCACTTCTCCGGTACCCGAATGGTCTGGTCGTGGCGATTTAGTGAGGCAGACGGGGAAGTGGTCACTGCCATAGTCGTCCCGAAGCACTTGCCAGGTGAAGTCTAGGAGGCCGTCCGTCGAGGTGAATGACAGATCTTACAAGACGGGGTGCATCTGGGGCCGTGGTAGTGTGTGGGAGAGCCGTCGTTAAGGCACTCGAAGGAGAGTTCAGCCATGAGGGCAATCAGGGTCGGAACCAGAAAAGTGGAGGTCGTATCTCCTCAGGGGGTGGCGACTATTGAAATAGCCCAAGAGTAGAAAGGGCCTGGCGAGTTGTTGAACAACCTTAACCAGGTCATCGCGTGAGACTTGGGAGTAGGGGGAGGTAGATCGAGCAGACTGTGTTTTGTTTGTCCAGGAAAATCCTGGCAGCATCCACCAGTAACGGGATCTGATAGGGAGGTTGTGAAAGGGGACTGTGCGGTGGACGAGGATTGCAGCCCCCCTGACTAAATCGCTCTTATTCTACAGATGAGGAGGAGGAGTTGTGTCCAGTAGTTCAAAGAAAAGGACACACATACTCAGGGGAGTAACATTTTAATATTTGAATTATTAATACATTGCTTTCATTGTGTTATTGTTGTTACAGGTGGTGGTGCATATATGCCCAAAGACAGGCTCACATATATAAATAAGATAGAGATTAAATTGAATAAATAAACGAAATAATAAAGACCCTTTCTAAACAAGGGGGAAAACTGAATAATAAGAACCAAAAAGAAAAAAGAATCAAAAGAAGCGCAAGATCATCTATTACAAAGAAGAGCTAAAGCATTATTTCTAAGGGGTACCTAGACCGTGGTATTCAGGCGATAGCCGGCTGTTCTGGGTATTCACGGGGTGGGTACTTTCCTAAATACTAGCGCGAATAAAGCGAGGAACATCTTAAATAATTGAAGGTGAGAAATTATTCTACCTTTTTTTATCACTGGTAGCAGAGCGTGGTTCGAATTCGACAACATGAGCAATAAAGACAGTGGAGACTGGAGGATGAGAAGAGGATGTCCATATTTCAACGGGAAGCAAGAAGAACTTAGAAGTTGGAGAGGGAGAGTAGAGGATTGGTTGATCGTGTGCGAAGAAGAAGTGGTATACCCTGGTTTGGAAATAAGGATGAATTTAGGAGGGAAGGCATGGGAGGTGACCGAAGATATTAGTCGAGGAAGTCTTAAACAAGAAGGCGGTGCAGCAATTATTTTGTCAGTTCTGGATAAAGTGTATAAAAAGGAGACTTTGATGGAGAATTATGAAAATATGAAGAAGTATTTCAAGATCAAGAGGGAAGTGGGTGAAACGATAAAGGACTACATTTTCCGGTATGAAAAAAACGCGAAGGACTGTAAAACAACATTAGGTAGAGAGATATTTGAAGGAGAAGTGAAGGGATTTCATGTGCTGGAACAAGCGAGCCTGTCTGAACAACAAAAACAATTAGTTTTATCAGCATGTGGAAAGGAGGAGATGAATATGAAACGGTGACACGAATAATGAGGAGGATATTTGAAACCTTGGAGGAGGAAGCAAAAGGAGAGGAGTGGTTGGAACATGACCAGATGAATCGTGGATATGGTGGAGGAAGAGGATCAAACAATAGAGGTGGAGGTCGAGGGAGAGGAAATTGGAGCAGGAGAGGTGCCGGAAGAAACCCGATGAACCAACAGGGAAAGGTAACATGTACAATCTGCAAATCCGAATGGCATTGGGCATATGATTGTCCAAAGCATTATAAAAACAAAGGGATGGTTAGTCGATCTGATAATGATAAAGAGAAGAAACACGAGGAAAAGGAGGAGGAGGAGAAAGAAGAGAAGATTTACGTGAGTGGGGTCACCGCTGAGGAAGAAGAATGGGGAGATATTGAAGCTATTTTAGACACTGGATGCAAATCAACAGTATGTGGAGAACTATGACTATCAAAGATAGTGATGGAGTTGGATAAGGAGGAGCTTAAGAGAATGAGGGCAAAGACTGAAATATCAAAGAAAGTCTTTACCTTTGGGGAGACGAGCTTCCCATCAAGAGGCGTCATGGAAATTCCTGTCAATATAGGAGGACAAAAAGTTTATATAAAAACAGAAATACTGAAAGGAGATGTGCCCTGGTTAATAGGGAAGGAAACTATGTGTAATATGGATATGAAGGTATGCATGAAGGAGGAAAAGGTGGTGATAGGAGATATGAACGACGTAGAAGTGACGCTTAAAGAAGATAGAAGAGGACACCTGAGAATTGGTTTGATACCACAAAGGAGAAGAGAAGAAGTGTGGACAGAAGGATGGAAAGAAAAAGGAGATAAGGAGATAAGGAGATTAGTGCAGCCATAAGAAAGTTACATCTACAATTCGGACACGCTAGTGGAGAGAGAATTTGGAGGTTGACGGAGGATGCTGGATGGAGTGAGGGACTGGAAGAAGAGCAGAAAAAGAAGATGAAAAACAGATTATTGGAACAACTAACTGAGTGCGATATTTGTAAGAGATATAAGAAGAATCCACCAAAGCCAGTAGTGGGTTTGAGTTGGAGTAAACAATTTAATGAGGTGGTAGCCCTTGATCTGGGAGAACTTGAGGGACGAAGATTCTTAGTGATGGTAGATATGGCGACAAGATATTGTCAAGCCAGGTGGATAAAGGACAAGACACCAGAGACTGTGATGAATGGAATGATGGAGGGATGGTTGACTGTTTTCGGAACACCGGCAAAAATACTGACTGACAATGGAGGTGAATTTCAAAACGAAAAAATGAGAATTATGTGTGAAAAATGGCAGATAAAAATGATGACTACACCAGCAGAAAGTCCATGGAGCAATGGACTGTGTGAAAAGACTGTCGGATTACTGAAGGAGAGTTTGAGGAAGATGGCGGAAGAAGTAAATATTAAGATTGCTCTAGGATGGGTGGTGTTGGCGAAGAATTGTCTGAGTAATTATGGTGGTTTTTCGCCAAACCAATTAGTGTTTGGGCATAATCCGATACACCCGAACCTTCTGAATGATGGCTTCAGCATTGGTGGTGTTGTAGAAGGAAATGAAGAACAGATGGTGAGGGAAAACCTACAAGCGATGCATAAGGCAAGAGAAATATTCATTAAGAATGAATCTTGTTTAAAAATAAGGACTGCTCTGAGGAAAAATATAAGGATACATAAGATAGAAGATGTGATTATCAATGATGAGGTCTACTACAAAAGAGAAAATGAAAAAGAGTGGAGAGGACCAGCAAAGGTAATTGGCGTAGATGGGAAAACTGTGATTGTGAAGCATGGAGATTCATTAAGGCAAGTGGCGCGAGTGCATATCACTCGGATTCAAGGAACAAATGAAGTCATGAAAGAAGAGAGAAAGAGGTAATGAAAATGAAGAGGAGATCGATAACAACAACTTTGACAGAAAAGAAGGGACATGGTTATGGTGAGAAGAGATGGAGGAGATCCAGTGTGTGATGATGATGAGGCGATGGAAGATGAAGAGGAATCAGAAGATGAGGTAGAAGGAAGATGAACGTGAGGAGGAGAGAGAGAGAGAGAGAGAGAGAGATTATACCTAAGTTGAAAAAAGGAGATAGAGTCAGGGCCCAGCATAAGGAAACAGGCGAACGAGAAGAATGGAAGATTTTGGGTTTAGCCGGAAAAAGATCGAGTAAAAAGTGGGGAGACAGCTACAATATACAAGAAATAAATACCGGCAGGAAAGATTGGATTGATTTAAGAGAGTACGAAGAGATAAGGAAGATAGATGACGAGGAGGAAGTCCTGCTCGGTTTTGAGGATGAGAAGGTAGAGGAAGCCAAACGAAAGGAATTACAAAGCTGGCTAGATAACGAAGTGTATGAAGAAGTAGATGATGTTGGTCAGAAAAGTGTGTCCACAAGGTGGGTGGTGACTGAAAAAGTGAAAGCAGGTAAAAGGATTTGTAAAGCAAGATTGGTGGCGAGAGGATTCGAGGAAGAAATGGAAGACTGGGAAAAAGATGCACCCACTTGTAACCCAGAAACTTTAAAATTGTGTCTATGCATAACACAGGTCAACAAAAAAACTTTTTTTTTTTCGTTGCCAAGGAAATTCGTACGAATTTAGGGTATTTTGGGGTTGCTGAATTCCAAAATGAAAGTAGTTTTTCCGATTTGGCTCTAGTTCTTGAGATAATGAATACCCTCAATTAATAGGAAACGTAACCATAACGCGTGCATATGGGAAACTACCGGAACATTCTAGATGGTGAGACCGAATAAAATGCCATTATGTATTTCATGTGTTTACTTTTGTATGATTTGAGACAATTTCAATGCGATTTGTAAGTAGGCTCCGCCTGAACATTAAATTTTTAGCATTTTTACGTGTTTCAATGGGGTACCAATTATCTCATAAATTAGAGCCAATCTAGCAAAACCGATGTCATATTCGGAATCAGCACCACAAAGTTACCCCAAAATCACTCTAATATGATTGGCAATAAAATGAGTGTTGACTAGTGTTATCAATCCAGACAAGCAGAGACAATTAATTATCACTATTATTAATTATTTATCATTATTAATTACACAGGTCAACAAAAAAACTTTTTTTTTTCGTTGCCAAGGAAATTCGTACGAATTTAGGGTATTTTGGGGTTGCTGAATTCCCAAATGAAAGTAGTTTTTCCGATTTGGCTCTAGTTCTTGAGATAATGAATACCCTCAATTAATAGGAAACGTAACCATAACGCGTGCATATGGGAAACTACCGGAACATTCTAGATGGTGAGACCGAATAAAATGCCATTATGTATTTCATGTGTTTACTTTTGTATGATTTGAGACAATTTCAATGCGATTTGTAAGTAGGCTCCGCCTGAACATTAAATTTTTAGCATTTTTACGTGTTTGAATGGGGTACCAATTATCTCATAAATTAAAGCCAATCTAGCAAAACCGATGTCATATTCGGAATCAGCACCACAAAGTTACCCCAAAATCACTCTAATATGATTGGCAATAAAATGAGTGTTGACCAGTGTAATTAATCTGAAGGGATGGAAGTGTCATACTTTAGATATTGTAACTGCATATTTACAAGGAGAAAGAATACAGAGAGTAGTGTATGTCAAACCACCCAGTGAAGTAGAAAGTGGTGTTCTATGGCAGTTGAAGAAAGCAGTTTACGGACTTAAAGATGCGGCAAAAGCATGGTATATGAAGGTGGTGAAGGTGGTGGTGGAGCTTGGAGGAGTTAAAAGCAAACTGGAACCAAACGTGTTTTATTGGAAGGATGATCAAGGAAGTGTAAGTGGAGTCCTATGTGCACATGTAGAACGATTTTGTTACGGAGGAGATGATAATTTTCTTAAGACAGTTATTACGAAGATGAAAGAAAAATTGAAGGTGGGAGATCAAGGAAGGCAGAATTTCAAGTATATAGGAGTTCACTAAGACAACAAGAAAAGAGAATACTCATTGAGCAAAGGAAATACATCGAGAGTATACAAGAACCCGAAGGGAAGCTTTATCAAGGTCTTAGAGTCCTAAAAAGGAGAGAGTTGACTCTCTATCGATCAATTGTGGGACAACTGAATTGGATATCACAACATATCTTACCCGAAATAGCTTATGATGTAAGTGATCTAAGTAGAGCGTTTAAAGAGGGAACGACACAGGATATGAGAAAATTAATAAAAATCGTGAAGAAGGCAAAAAGATCAAGGGGAGACATCGTCCTGGAAAAATTGGATGAAGAGAAAATGTTTTGGGAAATATATGCAGATGCCTCGTTTGGAAATGTGGAAAACGAACAAACTCAAATCGGATACATAATATCATTAGTAGATGATATGGGAAGAAAGTGTCCAATATGGTGGAAGTCGAGGAAGGCTAAAAGAGTGGCAAAAGCTACAATTGAGGCTGAGGCACTGAGTGTTGGAGAGGCTATTGAAGGAGGAATTTACTACAATCAACTATGGAAGGAGATAGTGGGGGCAGAAAGATTGAAATAAGAGTGAAAACTGACAGCAAAACACTAATGAAGGCGATAAAATCAAATACTGGAGTCAGTAGTAAACGGCTGAGAATTGATATAGCTGCAATTAAAGAAGCTTTGGAGAGTGGAGAAGTGACAGAGGTGGAATGGGTGCGAGGTCTGGAGCAGGTGGCGGATGTATTGACCAAGAGAGGAGTCGCAGAAGAAAATATAAGAAGATACGTGGGAGGAGAGTTTGAAAAAAAAACTGAAGGAGGGAGAAGAGGATAAGTGACTAAATCGCTCTTATTCTACAGATGAGGTGGAGGAGTTGTGTCCAGTAGTTCAAAGAAAAGGACACACATACTCAGGGGAGTAACATTTTAATATTTGAATTATTAATACATTGCTTTCATTGTGTTATTGTTGTTACAGGTGGTGGTGCATATATGCCCAAAGACAGGCTCACATATATAAATAAGATAGAGATTAAATTGAATAAATAAACGAAATAATAAAGACCCTTTCTAAACAAGGGGGAAAACTGAATAATAAGAACCAAAAAGAAAGAAGAATCAAAAGAAGCGCAAGATCATCTATTACAAAGAAGAGCTAAAGCATTATTTCTAAGGGGTACCTAGACCATGATATTCAGGGGATAGCCGGCTGTTCTGGGTATTCACGAGATGGGTACTTTCCTAAATACTAGCGCGAATAAAGCGAGGAACATCTTAAATAATTGAAGGTGAGAAATTATTCTACCTTTTTTTATCACCCCCTTCGTGTGCAGGTAGGAGACGAGGAGGTAATGTTAGAATATCCGGTGCGGCAGGGCATTGGTCTGGTCCCAAGGATTAGCTCCTGGAGACAGACATACCGGGCGAGCAGAGGCAATCAGGGAATTAAGGACTTCGTAATTCGCGAAGATTCCAGTGCAGTTCCATTGTAGGATCGTAGCTTTTCGAGGGTCCATTCTTTGACGAGGGAAAAGTGGAGAGGGTGAAGGTGCTGGGGAGTTGGATTGTGGATTGAGATCTGGGTTCATGATGGCGGGGGGTAAGTCGGGGACATGTCGGGTCACCTGCCATTCACCAGAGAGGGAATCGGCTAGCCTGCCAACCCCAGCGGGCAATGTGGGACCGAGTCGACCGAATGGGACCGGAGGCGTGGATCGCGGCAGCTCGTGGACCGTCACGGGCTGAGGAGTATCTAGGCGGAGTTCAGTGGTCAGGCAAGGAGGAAGGGCTCCGTTGTCCATATTGGCACCTCCCTGTCTGTCTGTGGTCTTCGGCATACCCGGGGTGACGACAGGGAGTACCAGTAAAACCAGTCGGGTGGGGGAGAAGACAAGGTCAGAGTGGCCGATGAGGGAAGGGTCAGAGATATGGGAAAGGCAGGTTCAGTGGGGGTACAAGGTGATGAACCAGGGTGTTCTCGTGGTGGGGTGGAGATGATGGCACCAGGGGGTAAGGGTAGATCCAGGAGGATCGGGGGTGCGGCCGAAGTTACCCTGGTCACACCATGTAGGCGTGTCAGTGCCGCGTCCACTGGATCCTCGGATGTGGGGTTACCTGCCCCGTGTCTCGCCATAGGTGGTGGCTCGTGTACGTCAGCTACGACTGTCAACATCTGCAGGGGTGAGTGAGAGGGTCATCTTAGGCGGGGTAGGGGATGTAGGTACTCGTTCTTTTTTTAGATTTAGGAGGAGGGGGGTAGGCTTTTTGGATAGTAGGTGAGTCTGGAGACTCACTCCGGCGACTCCACCTCGTTGATTTACCCCGGGCACTAGGTTTGGGTTTGTTCTCAGAGAGTAGCGAGAGCGGGAGTCTTGGGGGACGGGAACTGAGATTCCCGATTCCAGAGTCCTGGGAAATTTGTAGCTTTAAAGATGCATGGCTAGGAGGCATGGTAGAGGGACAGGCGGTTGCCGGGTCCGGCGTGGGGCCCGATAGAGAAGGGGGATTAGTAATCGAAGGGGGTTTGAGTGGCGGATCCGGACGGCACGCCGAGGGAACTGAACCAAGGAGAGCGGCATAAGGGAACCCCGGGCTTCACCTCCAGACTCCACACCCTGTCCCGCACCTCTCGGAGGGTGTTGAAGTCCGCACCCGTAGGGCCCGGACCTCCTCCTCAAACTTAAAAGAAGATATATTCGCGAAACGAAGGAGGATGTGCGCCGGCGCAGTTTGAGCACAGTTGTTGTGGCTGTCGGCATACCGAATTGACGTGCCCGAACTTATTGAATTTAAAGCAACGGGTCGGGTCTGAAATGTATGGGCGGACCACACAATACGACCGGGAAGGATTAGGCCGCAGTGATGGCGAACCACTGACCCGCGAGCTCTTATTTAAATAAAATATGACTAATTTTTAATATTTTCTGCCTTACAGTTTTAAAATTATTTTATTCTACCACAGAAATAAACAGCTGATACACATTGAAACGTTTTTAAACGTATAGTATACGTTTAAAAACGTGTGTGTATGTATAACAACTTACAATTCATCCAATTCCCCTATACTATTCAATTTGAAGATCTTAAGTTATCAGCTTTTCATTGGCTTAATATTGATAATTTATGACAAGTTATTTAGAATTCGCCCAGTTAATTATCGACTCCATCATAAATAAGTGTTGCAAAATTCCTCAAGCAGGACATCAAGCAGTAGATGAGCAGATTATTCCAACAAAGGCTCACATTGCACTGAAACAATACATTCCCAAAAAGCCCCATACATGGGGTTATAAGGTTATCTCGCGAGCTGGACAAAGTGGGTTTATTTATGACTTTTTAGTATATAGAGGGAAAGGATGTATAGATGATTCTGAAAATGTTGGAATATCCTCAGCATATGACTAACCGAAGATGTACCAAGGAACAAAAATTACAAAAAATTTTTTGACAACTGGTTTTCCTCACTTCCTCTCACTCATTGAAGTGCTAAATGATCGAGGCATTTTATGTCTCTCTACAGTTAGGCCTAATAGGCTGAAAGGAATTAAACTGAAACAGGAGGGTCGTGGGAGTTATGACTTCAGTGTGGAGAACTGTGCACTTTAAGCCTCTCTCTGTTCGTATGAAAAAGTGCAGAAAGAGGAATATCGTCGTCACCACTTTCAGAATCATCTTCCATTTCTATCTGAGATGAAGCCGCTAAACTCTGAATAAAAGATTGAGCTTCTTCATTTTGGTCACTTTCATCAAGTTTTTGTGAAGGAAGAGGTTGAGCTTCGGTAATTTCATTGTCTTCAAATTCATCCTCTGAATTCTTGCCGTCTGGACAAAGTATCAGTTTCAAAACTGAAGACATGGGCATAGGACATCTTCTAGATTTCTGCTTCACTTTTGAATATTCATCAGATTCTTTTTCTGTACATTTGGATGAGTTTTGTTCCTCTTCCTGCCCGTCCATACTGTAAAAAATAAGAAAATATTTGCATTACATCAGGGGTTCACTTTTTTGTACCATTTCCTCCTTCACCAATCCACCCGTGTGTATATATATATATATATAACAATACTGCAGTTATTGCAGTTTAGGTATTATACAGGGTGGGCCGTAAGTTTCCATACATAGGAAAAATAAACTTTTTTTTATGGACAACCATTTTTATTTATATAATATGCTCTACATGGTTGCCATTGTTTTGAAAACACATTTCAATACGTGTTCCCCACTGTTGATGAACACGCATTAGCACAGTTGACGTTATGCTTGTAATGGCGTTGGTGATACGTTCCTTTAGATGATTTATGTCTCGTATCTTTTCCTGATACACCATGGCCTTCAAGTTCCCCCAAAGATAGAAATCAAGGGGGGTGAGATCTGGGGATCTGGGAGGCCACTCCACAGGACCACGCCGACCAATCCAAGCATCCGGAAACTGCTGATCCAAATACCGACGCAAGTGAAGACCATAATGAGGTGGAGTTCCATCTTGCTGGAAGTAAACTGGGAAGTTACCTTCCTCGTTTAGCAGGGATGGGAAAATCTCTTCTTGCAACATGTTAATACCTTTCGGCATTAAGATTTCCACTGACAAAAATTGGTCCAATAATTCTGTCACCCCATATCCCGGCCCACACCATCACTTTACCGGCACCTTGCATCTTCGTCGGACTCAGCCAGTTAGGGTTAGCATTACTCCAATAACGTATGTTTTGCCGATTAACCTCTCCATTGACGTAAAAATTTGCTTCATCAGTAAACAAGATCTTACGTCAATCGCATATTCTTAGGGTATCTGAAACATAAAAACAAACGTTTAATTTTTCCTATGTATGGAAACTTACGGCCCACCCTGTATATAAAATAAAAAAATATAATGAATAATTGACGCGTTCGGTGGAGAAGGGGGCGAACGCCACATTTTCGAATTATGCCACAAAATGCAGTTAAAGTTTGTAAACTTTAAACCTTTGTATTTTTCCGGTTTATTGAAATTATGTATGAATTTGAACACATATTTCAGTAAAATATTGTTGTGTAATATGTCGATATAATAAAACGCCAAGAAATTTTACAATATTATTTATTGATAGCTTCTGATGTTAACTGGTGTAATCCATTATTTGGTCCTCTTCGTCGAATGTTGTATTACCTGCTTCAACTGTTTCGGTTTCTTCCAGTTCCTTTAACAATCTTGTATAATAATAGTTCACTGCAGTTATTGGCAGCAATTGGGAATACTTTGGTTGCAGTGTCTGCTGGGCTAGATTGAATAAACTGACACTGTAGGATTTTTTCCCTTTCTGCAGTCTGACGGGATGGCTATTATCTGGGGTTGTGAGGTATGCAGTAGATATTACGTAGCCTTCTTTGTGTTGAAAATCAAATATTAACTTTCTGGCATCTGTAAATTTAGTAGTTGTTGATTTCCTAATGACAATGCACGTTTTTAGGACGTCAAAATCGAGAAAATCAGCCTGTTTCATTTCTACAACTAGGAAGCGCTGCGAAACGGCTGTAGTTATGGCCGTAACATAATCTTTTTTGGTGTAAATAATATTGCTGTAATTATTTTTTATGTTTTGTTCAATTTGGCCAAATTGAGCATCACAGGGCATTGTCGAGTGACCAGAAAGTAGATAGATGTGTTCAATGTGAAGCAATGATGCGGAGTGAATTTCTCTGATACACATTAAAACCTAAATTTTACCGTGAAAGAGTGCAGACTAACATCTAATTTTTTGCATAGGTAAAGCAAAGGTTTTAAAGGATAATTATACGACAAAAAACTTTTTTTCGAATTTTGTGGCGTTCGCCCCTTCTCCACCGAACGCGTCATATATAGTTATAACCGTACTGAGGAAGTAGGCTAGCCTATGTTTACTACGTTTGAGTTCCTGATGGTCGTAATTTCCTACACATTTGCGAGCAGCATTTATTAGGCTTTTTAAAAAATTATCGCAATGTAAAAAGATTTATAAACAGCTGAATAGGTACACTTACCTAATGAGAAAAATCCATCACACACCCACTTCTCTCCAAAAGCCAAAGGCTACCCAGTCGCGAGTCACTTATTTTTACTTTTATTCGTAATCTCCTCACTCCGCTGAGTCAGTTGATGCAAAAATCATCCTTATGACCCTATACATAAGGGCTAAAATAACGTCAAAAGTTAATGGTTGAAATTTAGCCCCTCTGGCATTAAAGGGTTAATACTGGACAAACCCTGGCTATTTTCAACTAATGAAGAAATACACCTTGTACTAGTGACTCATTCATAAGTCTTGTGAATGGGGTTGCTATATCATCAGTTATTAGTTTATATATTTTTACTGGAATTGAACTGATAGCTGCGTTTTTATTTTTTAAGTTTTTCAATGTGGCTGAGGTTTCGTTTGGCAAAATTGGATCAAAGAAGAATGTATTTGGTGGTGTTTGTGCATATATCGTTGGTAGTGACCGAGTAATTCTGGAACGGCTGCTGCCGTGTTGCTTCTTATTTTTAAAAAGAAATTTTTTAATAAATTAGCCACATGTCTGGGATCACTGTAGGAAATTCCGTCCTGTGACAGCGAAGATACAGGATTTGTCTTTTCTTTTTGGGCGTTAACTAAAACCTTTAAAGTATCCCACAATCCTTTAAGATTAGATTTTTATTCGGTAATTTTAGAACAATAATGGTCCGCTTCTGTGGTTTTCATAAGTGAATTTAGTATGTTACAAAAACTTTTAAATATTCAGAACTTCTCCGATGAGCGACATTACATTACAATCGAACGCGTAAGCATCACGTCAGACTATAACACAAAGGTAGGTCATGAAAATTTTCTCGCTCATAATTATCACGATTTAATTTCTACATAAAAAAAGATTGAGGAATGTGATGAAAGGATGATACCTAACATACCATTTAAATATTATTTAATTTAAAATATTAACAAATAAATAAAATATTCTCTCTCATGCAACAGAATTCTAAAACTATTTAGAAAAGGCTTAAAGTCAATACACCCGCGAAGAGGTAGCGGAAAGTAATAAAGAGTAATGTTCAATAATAACTTCCTTCCATTCAAAATGTCATAATAGACGATCAGTAATAAAAATAAAACTTTATACAAGTACACAAAATGTATATCTATTAATAACTATGCGAACTATACAAGATTTTGTTTGTGTATTATATCCTATTACGAGTCTTTTAAAGTAGAAATTTTATTCCATTCAACAATATCGTAATAATTACCCGAACTGAGTACTAATAATAAGTAAATAAGTTGTTCAAGGTATCGTAATAAAATTTTATCTTCAATTTGGATTATGCGTTTAAACCTCTCGTATTAGCGGACATTTTAAAATTTATTTTATAACGCAATTTCGTTGCGAAGTACGTAGTAATTTAAATAATTCTGAATGAGCATTTCTTATGTTTTTCTTCCTGGAAATAATTTATGGAATAATTATAATAATAGCGAGATTCTACTTTAAGCTTTAACTGGAGGGTTCTGTTTCACTTGAAGAATGATCGATCTCATGCGTGAAATGTCCCGAGACGACTTCGCAGTTTTTGGATTGAAGTCGCAAAGTTTGGCAATTCTTTCCCACTCAGTTCCAGGTTCCATTTTGCTTGTATCGGCTACCAGCTCCTTCTCTGCCGATCTGAATACGTAATACATAAAATAAAAGCTTATTTTATAAGTATTAAAATTAAATTCTAATAACCTATCCTACCCAAATGGGGCAATCATACGCGCGCACTCAATTTCCACTTCGAATTAAAAAGGTGTGTGAACCCTTTAATGGTTTCTAATTACTTACCTTTAACTTAGGTATCATGGCTTATTTATCAAGTCGCATAGATACAGAGTTTTATTTGTGTAATATTAAAGATATAATCAATGACGTGATCACCATAATCGCATGCTGATAGAGTTATAAAGTTCACATACTAATTCAACAGAGAAACGGAAGCTTATACTTATTCAAAAACTTTACTTATGTCGTAACGATTCTGTGACAAAACTCCATTCATTGTATAGTCTCCCTGTAACCGGCAAAATCAGTCTTCCACTGTGAGAGCATTATCTCGTAAGGCCTAAAAGCCAAAACCGCTTTCCCGATTGGTCCATACCGACATGCCTTATCAAAACATTTCAAGTTTTTTTTCAACTTTTACCTTGCAGCGACCACGGTAACTACGGTGCTGTCTCTTCGACTGAACGAAATACCAGTTAGACAATTTCTATAAATAAACTACTACTGTTCTTACCGTCATTCAAGACTTGGAGAACGGACACATTTAAGAAAAAACACGCGGAATCACCAAAGATCACGAACAACCACCACCACCATTCTCCACATCAATCACTTCCTTCCTTCCTTTACTCTCAAACTAATTTTAAGAATCAAGGCAGCCTGTCACCCACTCGCTAAACTATAACCTTGTTCGCGTGGCAGAACAGGGTTCCAACAATATACAGTACAAGTAGTACCTTTCAATCCAAACTAAACATACTGTATTTAGCAGGAGAATCTCCCCCCCACCCACCCCGACACACACACGGCTTAGACAAAATAATGGAAACTCGCATTTTCGGTGTTGTATTTTCTGCTATAATTAGTGGCGTTATATATTTACTAAATTCATATGTAAATGCATATAATATCGAGATCATCATCTATTTTAATATGTTGTATTGGTATTTCCTGTTCTTATAGAATAAATAAAAATATGGCGGTTGGAAAAGATGACAATGACTGTGAAAGAGGCATAACAATAGGAACCCATTTGGTTGGTGTCTCAGTATTAAAAGTGGCGTAATTGCCCTGTATCTTGAGGAACAGTCCCCAACGTTGTGAATACATGGAAAGAAATGGGGAAAAACTACAACACGAGCATAATAACATTCCCATTATTCTCTTCAACTCCAACTTCATTCGAGTTTTTGGCGCTGGTTGGTGTTATGAGGGGCTTTAATATAATTCTTATCATTATTTTGACTGATACTGCTTTTTTGCACACTCTTGTTTAGTTATGAACGAAGTCTGAAGCGACAATCTTTGGTTCATGCTTTACGGTTTGTAATAAGGTTCTTCTCTCACATTGTGTCAGGGTTGCTTTACGCCCACTATATTCCTTATTTGATGTATTTTTTCATTTTCTTCCATGTATTCATAACCTAGACGACTATGCTTCGTCTTTTAATGCGACCGAGATGCCAACTAAACTGGCTCCTACTATCATGCCTCTTTCACAGTCCGTGCCATTTTTCCAACCGTCATATTTTTACTTACTCTACAAGAACAGGAAATACCAATATCAGCATATTAAAATAGATGTTCTCGATATTATACTTACTCTACAAGAACAGGAAATACCAATATCAGCATATTGAAATAGATGTTCTCGATATTATATCCATTTACATATAAATTTAGCAAATTATATAACGCCATTAATTATACCAGAAAATGGGTGTTTCCATTATTTTCTCTAACCCCTGTGTGTATATATATATTTTTTTTGTTTCAAAGTATGACCGCTCATGGCCACCAAAAGAAAGGTGGATAGCAGAGCAAACACAGGACGAAGACTATGAAACAGCTAACGGAAGTGAACAATAGACGGGGAGGAGGGGGGGGAAGAAGAAAAATAAAAAATAAAATATAGGAGTCACAACCGGTAAAGAAGTCGGGAGCGGAGGAGGAAGGAGAACAACCCGGTTACCGAAAAGTAGGGACCTTCCGATAGAATAGCGCTAAGCCTATCACAAGGCCCGACGCTCTCCAAACAGGGAAAATACTCTGCGCGTAGCGCAGAGTAAAGCGGACACTCCACCAGCAGGTGGGCAACTGTAAGATGTTACAATTGGGACATCGGGGCACCCGATCCCCGGCCATCAAATAGCCATGGGTCAGGTGGGTGTGGCAAATACGGAGGTGGGCCAATGCCACCTCCTTATGGCGCGACCGATGGAAGGAAGAGGCCCAACATCCCAATATGGGTTTAATCTTGCAGAGTTTGTTATTTGTAGCGCCATCCCAACGACTCTGCCACCGGGAGCGCAAAAACCTACGGAAGCCAGGGGATATAATCGGAAAAGGGGAGGGACACGGGTGAAACCTGTAGTCGGCACGCGGAACGGGCAGCTCGATCGGCAGCCTCATTTCCAGCCACGTTAACATGTGCAGGAACCCAGCAAAATACCACCACCTTGCCACCAGAAGCGACAAGGATATGGCACAGTAGCTGGATTCGTCGGACCAGTGGGTGGACAGGGTCAAAACACTCCAGGCCATCCAGGGCACTGCGGGAATCCGAATAGATGACAAACGACCCATCCGGATGCTCCCGCACCACCTCCAGAGCGCTCAGAATGGCATAGAGCTCCGCCGTGAAAACGGAAGCCTCATCAGGGAGCAAGGGCAAACGACTGGGGAACAGCCGCGGCCCCAACGCCCCCCGACGACCTCGAGCCATCTGTGAAGACCGCAACACATGCAGAGTGACACGCTGCATGCTGAAGGAACAGAAACCGAAGCAAGGAAGAGTCAGAATTGGCCCTGCGAACGGGGCGCAACGCCCTACAGCACGCAACAGGGATGCTCTCCCAAGGTGAAACACCCCTGAAAGAGAGCGGTATAACGGATGGAGGAGGAGTGCCCATACCATCGAGGAGGGAAGTCACCGTGTCGGTGAAATACCAACCCCCATCCCGGCAGAACGCCCTCTCAACCACCTGGAACAGAGGAGAGGTGGGAAGACGGAGGATCCGGAGATAGTGCTTAGCAATGAGGAACGACCTCCGATCCTCCAAGGAAGGGATGTCGCACTCAACCTGCAGACTATCAACCGGAGAGGAGCGGAAGGCGCCAGATGACATGCGCAGTCCTCTAGAGAGGACCGGATCCAGTATCCGAGGGCCGTGCGGGAGGTGGAGCCATACACCACACTCCCATAGTCTAATTTGACTGTACCAGGGACACGTACAAACGGAGGAGTGTCCGCCTATCCGCGCCCCATGTAGTATGCGACAGATGTCCCAGCAAATCCAGGGTACGTCTCGCGGACTCGCGCAGCCGGCGAAGGTGGGGAACCCAGCTCAAACGGCTGTCGAAAACCATACCCAAGAAGCGTACTGATGGAACGAGGGCCAGAGGCTGACCCCCGAGTGTAAGGTTAAAGGCCGGGATGGCGCCGGATCCCCGTCTCCTCGACGGAAGGAAGGCCACACACGAAGTCTTCGGGGAAGACAGCCTAAGGCCCACCGATGACGCCAAGCGTTCAACCCAACTGACCGCGAGTTGGACTTGCCTCTCCACGAGGGGGGGACTCGTCACCGCGGCATAGACAGCCAGATCATCTGCGTAGATGGAACAGCGCACCGAGGGCGGAAGGGCTCCCGGTAGCGCAGACATCATAAGATTGAAGCAGGAGACGCTCAAAACACACCCCTTGGGCACCCCCTCCTCCTGAACATACAGGTCAGATAGGGCCGCCCCATTACGGACGCGGAAAGTGCGACGGCAGAGGAAGTTACGAAGAAACGTGGGCAAAAAGCCCACAAAACCAAGCGACTCCAGTGTAAATGAAAGTCGGACGGCCACCATCTTTTCAAGGAGCTTGCATAAGCAGCTCGTCAAGGCAATAGGCCGATAGCCGGCCACCTCCGCCGGATCCTTCCCCGGCTTAGGTATCGGGACCACAATCGCCTCCCTCCAACGGGAAGGGAACGACCCCTCAACCCACACCCGGTTGAAAAGATCCAGCAAGAAGTGCAGGGCCATCGGGTGCAGATTCCAAAAAAGTCATACGGAATGTCATCAGGGCCAGGGGCGGAAGAACGACGGGTTGCCAAGGCAGCCCGAAGTTCCCGCATCGTAAAGAGGTTATAGGGCTCGTTCCCAGGGGCGGGAACGTACCTCCGATAAAGGACGATCCGCAGCTGAAGGCGAACGGGAAACCGCAGCAAAAGCACCGGCCAGCCGATCGGCCACAGCAGCAGGATCCGAAAGGAAGCCGTCCCCGTCCCGAAGGACAGGGCGACTAGCAGGGACCGGCTTCCCCTCGATACTACGTACCTTCCGCCACACAGCAGCAGAAGGGGTAGATGAGGAAATGCCGGACACAAAAGCACGCCAAGAGGCCCGACGGGCCAACTTGAGAGTCCGGCGGGCGAAAGCCTTCGCCCGCCGCATCTCAATCAAGTGGTCCGCGCGCCGGGTGCGGTGGAAGCGGCGCGTTGCCCTCTTCCTCTCGCACACCGCCTGGTGACATGCTGGAGTCCACCACGGGACGCTACCGTCCGCGGGTTACCGGAAGATCGAGGAATACAGTCCTCCGCGACGCCATCACCACCCGCTCGAAGAACTCCAAGCTCTCATCCACAGAGCCAAAGCTCAATACCGAACGGACAATGACGGAACGAGCTCTGAAATGGCCAGTCAGCCCGCGCAAGGCACCACCTCGGTCGAGACGAGACGCCCGGCTGCGGTCCGACCGGCTCAAGACAGACTGGGTAATGATCACTGCCATAAGAGTCCCCCAACACCTTCCACGAAAAATCGAGTAAGGCATCGAGGGACACCAAGGAGAGATCAATACAGGTAAATGAACCCGTGGGTTCGTGGAAGTAAGTAGGTTCACCGGAATTGAGGCACGCAAAGGAAAGTTCCTCCATTAAGGAGAGCAACATACCAGCAACATTAGTCGACCGACATCTCCCCAAGCCGGGTCGCGACTGTTAAAGTCCCCGAGGAGGAGAAACGGTCGAGGTAGTTGCAACACCAACTCGCGAACCGCGTCGCGAGAAGGAGGGTCATGAGGAGGAATATAAATCGAGCAGGCAGTGTACTGGCGATCTAAAAAGCCGCACAGCCACAGCCTGCAAGGAAGTGCGAAGAGGCACACCTCGCGATGGTAACGAATGATGCACAAATCGCCGCACCCCGCCGGCGTGTGCTCATCCGGGGTGCAAGGGAAACCAACATAGCCAGAGAGACGAGGGAGTCCCCGCGCAGCCAGGATAGTCTCCTGGAGACAAACACAGGAAGGCCGCTCGCTCTCCAGCAGGGAGGCAAGGTTCTCCCAGTTAGCTAAAAGCCCCCTACAGTTCCAATGCAAAATGGAACTGTAAGGGGAAGTGGCATTATAAGAGGCAGAGAAAACAGAAAATAGCCACGGACCAAGCTGAGCAGCAAACTCAACGGTCCGTAACCAGGGACGGAATCGGCTTCCCCGACTCACCCCGAACGGGGGGGTAGGGGCCACCGACCCGCAGCTGCTTCACCCGTAGTAGAACGAGAGTGGAGAGTGGAACAGGGAGTTCAGAGGGGGGCTCCCCTGGGGGGGAGAGACGACGAGACGGGCCCAGCCGAAACCCCCGACTCCCCACCAGAGGGGGCCGGGGAGAACCATGTTCGAGGGCTCGTCAAACCAGACAAGCACTGACGGGGGGGAAAGGTCCACCACAGGTGGGAGAGGTAGATCCAGGAGAGAGACCCGACCACTCTCAGCAGGAGCCGAAGGGAGAAGACTCCATGAAGAAGGGCCAGGCTCCTCTCGACCGGGTCCACCATGGGAACAGAGTCAGTAATCGAGGGTGTCATGGGGCGGTGTACCTCAACCGACACCCGGACACTGGTCGGGGCACCGGGAGGTGACGCCTCACCAGCCCTCCGTATAGGGGGGGAGTCCCGAGCGGATCAGGAGCGCGCG
Source organism: Bathynomus jamesi (assembly GCA_023014485.1). Classification (NCBI taxonomy): domain Eukaryota; kingdom Metazoa; phylum Arthropoda; class Malacostraca; order Isopoda; family Cirolanidae; genus Bathynomus; species Bathynomus jamesi. The sequence continues at coordinate 32,928 of JAJOZX010006369.1, forward strand.
CCGCTTCCCCTCCGGTGAAGAAGGGGAAGCAGGGCGAGCAGCGGTCATGATCGGGTCTGGAGGACTCCGACTCCGACCACGGCGACGCTTCCTCCTCCCCTTCGGGGCATCACCTCCCCACCCGAGAGACGAGTAGGCAAGGATCCAGACCCCAAGGCCGGAGAGGGAGAAGGGGCACTTGTAGGCAGGGAATCAGATGGGATGTCTGAAAGTGAGGCAGAGGAACAAGAAGGACCCGCGGCGCCAGGAGGACCACCAACCCCCGGAACTTCCAGGGGGGGCACCACTCCGGTAGACGCCGGGGTAGCACGGGAGGGGCCCGAGGACCCGCCAGGGCCAAGAGCCGCAGCATAGGACAACCCCCGCCGCGGCTCCCGGTCACGGAGCGCGCCTCCCGCGCACTAAGGAATTCGGTAGTCCTTAAGGACCGCACCTCGAATTCAAACTTGAAAACGGGGCAGTCCCGAGAGGAGGAAGGGTGGGCCCCCGAGCAGTTCGAGCACCGCGGGGGCTTCGTGCACGGGGTAGGGTGCGCAGGCCCACCGCAGCGGACACATAGCTTACCCTCACGGCGGCACGCAGAGCTAACATGGCCGAACCGGTTGCAGCCAAAGCAGCGAACCGGGTCAGGCACATATGGTCGCACCGAAAACTCACACGACCGGCGATCACCCATGCCCCAGAACACCTGGGCCGGAGGCACAAGGGAGTCAAAGGTCAGGAGCAGACGAGCGGACGGGGTAAGAGCACCATCCCGGCGCGACGAAAAGCGGAAGACCTTCGTTACCCCCTGGGGGGCAAGATCCTCCTGCAACTCGCCAACCGGGATTGACAGCAGACGGGAAGCGAAAATGGTGCCCTGACAGCTATTCAATTGCGGATGGGGAGTCACAGAAACTCTGCAACCCAAGACATCCTGCAACTGTAGAAGGGACTCAGTCACCCCCGAAGAACGGGTCTTCAAAAGAAGACCCATCCTTCAGAGGGCGGATATCATAACGACAGGGAACCCCACGTCTTAAGGCGCTGAAACACCCGTTCCGAGTTGCCCGGAAGGGAGCCAGCGGAAGGGCGGAGAACAAGGAACCTGTCCACCGGACAGAAATTGACAGCAGGGACAGGTCCATGTGTAACGGTAACCGAGAGTGGGCGAGAGAACAAGGGCCGCGAAGACCCCGCCCTACGGCCACCACGAGTCCGGCCACGAGAGCCAGACGCCGCAGAGGACGAGAGGGGGCCATACGGCTTGAAGGTCAATCCAGCGGAGGCAGAGGCCGCTGAACGACCAGAAGTAGTAGTCTTATCCAAATCCAAGGGCGGGCCAGAGTCGTCAACAGGAGGGGATGAAGTTTAGAAATTGAACCCATAAACAATAGCTTTACAAAAAAGACAGCCTCGGACCCAAGGCATGCACCATCCGCCGCTGCATCCTTCAAGCGCAGGCCCAACGTCCCGGGTAGCCCGCCCCCCAACCTGACTGTCGTTTTAAAAACAGCAGATTGGCACTACGGAGATTTGTCCGTTAAGGGCCAAGCAAAGACCCAATCCAGACGCAGCAGCGGTCCGGGCGCCCGTACCGTCCCCGAGCACGGCTCAGCCACGGAGCGATGCCCCCCGGCGGGTGCACCCGATGACCCCAAGACTGCAAAACAAACAGAGGGGGGGGGGATACTACATTGACAGAGGCACAAGACCGAGTCAAGACAAAAGAAATTCCGGGAGACGGAAAAAAAGGGGGAGCAAAAGAAAAAGGAAAAAAAAAAAAAAAAAAAGCAACTAGGTAACTCTTCGCCCACACCCCGCGAGGAGTTGAGGAAACCCCAACAACCACGAGGTGTACGAGCCCCCTCGGCCCGGCAAGCCGGAGTACCTAATCGAGGGGTACATATATATATATAATAATTCAGGAACCACAGGAATAATTGTATTTTTTTCCTTTATTTTCTTTTTGATGAATTACCTGGATGACGTACTGATAAACAAACGACGTAGCATGTTTTTTCAGCAAGACTATGCACCACCTCATTTTGCCATGCAAGTTCGCAAATACCTCGATAAAACGTTCCTAACAGATGAATTGGCCGAAGAGGTCCTATCGAATGGTCACCCAGGTCACCAGATATCACTCCACTCGAGTAAAACTCCCGTTTTCGGTGCTGTATTTTCTGGTAAAATTAATGGCGTTATATAATTTACTAAATTCATATGTAAATGGATATAATATCGAGAACATCTAGCCGTGAGAACATCTCACCATGTAATGGTGAGGCCTAAATTCTTGCCCCATATTATTGTTAAATTTTACTTTGTATAAAATTTCTTCTACAGGTTCTTTTCTGCACTTCTGAAGTACAGATATTAATTTTGTAATATAATATATATATATATATACTTTTTTTAATTTAATTTACCGCCGATTCGTACCTACAGAAAGCGGTACATATCTCGGCGAGGCAGTGGATGGGTGGTGTTACTGAGTTGGGGTGGTAGACTAGTGGGTGAGTAAGGGTCAGTTGCTGGATAGTAGGTGGGAGGGGTATGGTCTTAGACGCGATGGAGCAGACGGGAGTGAGTGAGGAAGAGGAAAATCGCTTCTGTTGAAAAGTTGGGGCCTTGGGCGAGTATGGAGCGTAGACGGTCGGGTATAGGATTTTCGGACAAGAGAGGGAAACACCTGCGACGAAGAGCGGACAGGTTTGGGCATTCCACCAGGTGTATGACAGTGATAGGGGCATGGCAGGTAGGGCAGAGCGGGGCTGGCGATTTCGCCATAAGGTGTCCGTGGGTGATGCGGGTGTGGCCTAGGCGGAGACGGGATAGAATTACTTCTTTATGGCGGGACCGGTGGAATGAGGAGGCCCAGTATCCTATTTGTAGTTTGATCCTGTGGAGTTTATTTTATGTGGCCTGGTCCCATTCCCGTTTCCACATGGAGTGGAAGTGGGAGCGGAGAGTCGGGAAGAAGTCGGAGAAGGGGAGGGGTCGGGAGGAGGCCGGCAGTGAGCAGGCCGTCTTTGCCGTGCGGTCTTCCTCCTCGTTACCTTGGATGCCGACATGAGCCGGGACCCAGCAGAAAGCGACTGTCTTGTGTCGGAAGGTTGTTAAAAAGTGGAAGATTTGCTGGATAGTACAGACGAGCGGATGAGGAGGGTTAAATGTTTCCAGGGAGAGAAGTGCGCTTTGGGAATGTGAATAAATGACGAAAGAGCTGGCAGAGTGGGTGCGCACAATATCGAGGGCTTCCGTAATCGCAAAAAGTTCCGCTGAGAAAACGGAGGCCTGGCGGGGCAGGCTGACGCCTCGGGAAAGCTGCTAGGACAGAATCACCGCTGAGGCCGCCGCATCAGCATCCGAGCGGGAACCATCTGTATAAATTGCGACCGCGTCCGGTGTTAGGTTGCGTGTTCACGGAAGAGTGACCTGTACACCGTGGCGCTCGTGGTATTCTTCGGTAGGATACACAGGTCCCTGCAGAACTTGATAGGGGTGAGGAACCATGGGGGGGGGGGGTAGATGCTGGATGAAATGGGGATAACCGAGGGGGGAGGGCATGTTGAAAAGGTCAAGGAAAGAGCGGACCACTTCAGTGAAGTGCCAGCTCCGTCTCTGGGGTGGTAGTTCAGGAACCGCCGTGCCCAGAAGCGAATAAGGTAGCCTCTGTCCACGGAGGTATGTCCTCATGAGGAGTAGACCCCGTCGGAGGGCGAGAGGGAGATAACTGCAGTCCACTTGGAGGCTGGGGTCTGGGGAGGAGCGGAAAACACCAGTGGCGAGGCGGAGGCCTCTATTAAGAACCGGGTCCAAGATACGGAAGCGGGCGTTGGAGGCTGAACCGTAAACTGCACTGCCATAGTCCAGCTTCGACTGTATCATGGAAGTGTAAAGGCGAAGAGCGTGTCGATCTGCACCCCATGTGGTGTGGGAGAGGTGATCTAGGAGAGCAAGGGGACGTCGAAGGGATTGCTTCAGGTGCTTGAGATAGGGAACCCAGTTGAGCCGTCGGTCTAGGGTCATGCCCAGAAAACGCGTGGAGGGTACCACCTCAAGAGGATTGCCGTATAATGTGACAGAGGGAAGAGGAACGGATGCGGGTCTTCTTCTACTGAAGAGCATACACTTGGACTTGGTGGTGGAGAGGCGGAAACCCACCAACGTCGCCCACCTTTCCACCCGGTAAATGGCGAGCTGCATTTGCCGTTGAACGACGGACGGTTCTCGCCCTGCGAAGTAGATCGCAAGATCATCCGCGTAGATGGAAGAGCGGATGGTGGATGGCATTTTGCGATTGTGTTCATAACGACGGAGAAGCATAGAACACTGAGGATGCTTTCCTGTGGGACCCCAGAGAGGATTGAGCCCACCCGGACTTTAAAGGTTCGAGAGGAAAGGAAGCCCCTGATAAAGGTCGGCATGGCTCCGACGAGGCCTAGATGTCGGAGCTGACTAAAGTATCCTGAGGAGCAGGAGGCGATCAGTGGTGGAGAGGAATTGTCTGAAGCCGGACTGGGTAGCCGGGAAGGAATTGCTATTTTCAGGGACGAACGATAATCGCGTAGCGACCATTTTTCCAAGGATTTTGCAGGCACAACACGTCAGGGCGATTGGTCTATTTTGTGGGGTCCAGGGAATCTTTGCCAGGTTTGGGGATAGGGATGATGTGGACCTCCTTCCACCTGGAGGCGCCCTCTATCCATATGCGGTTGTATAGGTCTAGCAGGAAAATTTGTAAGGTGGTGTGGATGTGCTGGATCATGCCGTACGGAATACCGTCCGGACCGGGACAAGGGGATCGTCGAGAGGCCAGTGCCGCCTGTAGTTCACGCATGGTGAACAACCGGTTGTAGGTGCTGTCTATGGACGGTGGAGGGGGGGCTATTGTTAGGGGCGGGTACGGAACCGACTGCAGAGGAAGAAACGGCGGCGAAGGTAGAGGCTAGGTGGTTTGCCACCGACTTGGGCTCGTATAGGACTAGGAGTCCATCGTTAGTCCGGAGAACCGGGGGTCGGGAGGGGACATGTCTCTCGACACCCGGTACCTTCTTTCAGATGGTAGCCGAAGGTGTGGTGGCAGTGACGCCGGACACAAAGGCACGCCAAGAGGCTCGGCGCGGTCTTCATTGTGCGGCGGGCGATGGCCCTGGCCCGCTGCATCTCCGTGCGATGGATGGGGGAGTCGCGTCCGGTAAAAGCATCGAGTAGCCGCCTTCTTGGCGCGCACGGCCTCCGCGCACTCCGGGGTCCACCAAGGCACCCGTCGGGCGCCGGCGTAGGCGGAGGATCGTGGGATGCTGGCGGTAGCGGCCGCTACACGACGGACTCGAAATATGCGATGCAATCGTCGACGGATGGGAAGTGGGCAGTTGTAAGGGTTGTATATGTATTGTCGCGGAAGCGGGCCCAATTCGCGTTGGTAGTTATCCATCTCGGCACCCGAACGTCTGGTCGGGCCGATTGAGCGTGAGTTAAATGGGGAAATGGTCGCTTCCATAGTCCTCTTGGAGGACTTGCCATGTGAAATCTAGCAGGGCATCAGTCGAAACGAGGGACAGGTCTATACAGGATGGAGTGCAGGTGGTGGCATGGTAGATGAAGAGCCATCATTGAGACACTCGAAGGAGAGCTCGTCATGACAGTAATCAGGGTTGGGGCTATATAGGTGGTGTGTGTGCCCCACAAGGGGTGGCGACTATTGAAATCGCCCAGTAGTAGAAAGGGCCTGGGGAGTTGTACGACCTCCACCAGGTCATCGCGGGAGACTTGAGCGTGGGGAGGGAGGTAGATTGAGCAGACGGTGTACTGTCTATCCAGGGAAGCCGGGCGGCAATCACCTGTAACGGGGACCGGATAGAGATATTGTGGAAGGGGACTGCGTGGTGTGTGAGAATGGCAGCCCCCTTCGAGTGCAGGTAGGAGACGGGGTGGCGATGCAGGAATATCCAGTAGGGCAGGGCATGGGCCTGGTCCCCAGGATTAGCTCCTGGAGACAGACACACGGACGGGAAGTGGCAATCAAGGAGTTAAGGCCTTCATAGTTCGCGAATATTCCTCTGCAGTTCCAGTGTACTATTGTGGTTTTCGGGGGATCCATTAGTTGATGAAGGGGGATGGGTAAAGGTGTAGGTGCTAGGAGGTTGGAGTGTGAAGGGAGATCTGGAGTTCGCGAAGGTGAAGGATGGGTCAGGAGCATGGCTGGCTATCTACCGTTCACCAGGAAGGAATCGGTCGGCCAGTCGATCTCCGCGGAGGTTGCGGGGTCGAGTCGGCCGAGCGAGACCGGAGGCGTGGATCACGGCAGTCAGGGAACGTGGGCTGAGAGGGTCAGAAGTGTTTTGGCGGGCTTCTGTGTTCGGGCCAGGAGGGGGCACTTTACTTCCCAAAGTGGCGCCTCCCCGCCTGTCCGGGGTCTCACGGCGGACCCTGGTGGCGATAGGGGGTACCAGAAGGACCGGGGGGGCGTGCTCAGGGTGGCTGACAAGGATGGGGCCGGGGATGTTTGGGGGGCAGGTACTGAACCAGAGTGGTCTCGTGGAGGAGTGGAAAAAAAATGGCACCAGGAGGCAAGGGCAGATCCATGAGATTCATGGGCGCGGCCGAGCTCCCCTCGGCACAACCGTGTAGCTGCGCCAGGGCCGCATCCACTGGATCCTCGGGGGAGAGGAGATGTTCAAATTGGGTCTCGTCGTGGGGGCGGGTCATGTATTTCGGCAACTATTGTCAGAGTCTGTGGGGTAGAGTGGTGGGACTTCCGCGGTGGGGAGATATGGTCCTTGTAGACGAAGTGGGCGGTGTGAGGGTCCGAGCCGTCTTCTTAGTTCTAGGGGAAGAGGGAGAGACACGTTGAAAGGCCGGAGGGTCTGGCGACTCGCTCCGGCGTCTCCGCCTCGTCGGCTTGCTCCGGGCGGTAGGTTCGGGCGTGTGCAGAGAGTACTGGGAGGGCAGGGTTTGAGGTGGATGGGGCCTGGGTGTCCTGGTCCCAGACTCTTGGGGGATTTGTGGCAGGTGTGGTGCGTGAAGAGAAGGGATGGTGGGGGACAGGAGACCGTCGGGTCCTGCGAGGATTCCCTTTGGGAGGGATAGGGAGCAGTGGTCGAGGGGGGTTTCAGCGGCAGGCCAGGGCGGCGTGCCGAGATGACAGAGCCGAGAGCAGCGGCGTAAGACACCCCCGGCCTCACCTCCCGACTCCGCACCCTGTCTCGTGCCTCACGGGGGCTAAGGAAGTCCGTTACCTGCAGGCCTCGGACCTCCTTCTCGAACTTGAAGAAAAGGCATTCGCGGGATGAAGAGGGTGTGCGCCTTCACAATTGGAGCATTTGGGTGTGTTGGGGCACCTGTCAGGGTGAGCGATTTGTCCACAATGAACACACAGTTGATGCGGCTGCCGACAAACGGAACTAACGTGTCCAAACTTGTTGCATTTAAAGCAACGGGTCGGGTCTGGGATGTATGGGCGGACAGAAAACTCGCATGACGCGCGGTCTCCCATACCCCATACAATGCGGTCGGGAGGGATAAGGTATTGAAAGTAAGGAGCAGACGCGGGGTGGGGGAGGGGGTGCCTCCCTGTCGGGATGTGAAGCGATAAATCTTAGTGAGGTCCTCCAGGAGCTCGTTCACTGCGATCGACAATAGGCGGGTGGCGTAAATAGTGCCCTGACTCTGGTTCAGGCGAGGGTGTGGGGAAACGGACACCGAGCATCCAAGGACCTCAGTGAGGGAGTAGGGCTTTTGTCTCTGCGGCTGAGCGTGATTTTATGAGGAGGGAGCCATCCCTCTGTGGGCGTACATCATAGCGGCTGGAGTTGCTGTGGGTTCGGATCGCCTGGAACGTCCGTTCAGAGTTGGTCGGAAGGGACCCAGAGGTAGGCCGGATCACCAGGAATTTGTGGATACTTGGAAGGGAGAGGGAGGCTGTAGCATCGAAGTGGACTGGGATATCCAACGGTCGATAGGATGGCCGTGAATGCCGGCTTCCCCGTCCGCCGCGGGGCTCTCTCCGTGGGGAGGTGGGCCGACGGCGGGTGAGGGGGCATATGGGGAGAGCAAGAAGCCGGGTTTTGGGGGCAAGTCCTGGGTGGAACTTGACTTGCCCGAAGGCGGCTGAGGTGGGCTGGGGCGAGACCCCTGCTCCAGAGAGTGTATGTCCAAGGGCATATTCGAGGGACGGACTGGGGTCGGCAACGGAAAAGGAGAGTGCAAGCGTTCCGCTTCCACAGGGGGGTCAACCCCATCAGGATGCGGTCTTCCAGTGGTAGAGGACTCGAGGGCCTGGTTGCCCACCACCCGAGTGTTGAGAGTAGTAGTAGTCCGAGAATGAGAAGCAGTAGTCGTAAGCCGAGGGGGAGAAGTAGCCATAGCAAACAAAAAGAGAACTTCATCCCCCGCGCGCATCCAGCCACCACCGACTCCAAGGGAAAGGCGAATCGTGGGCACACGCGGTCCCACCGCCAATAGATGTCACGCAGGGAAGATACACCCGTACCCAAAAGGCAGCCACTCTCATCCAACGCGTGGTAAAAGGTGGCAAGGACAGGGCATGGTTGAAAAGTGACAAGAGTGCAGGGCAACTACCTCCCACAACCAAGGTCCTAGGAAGAGGTCAAATCAAGATACGAGAACGAGAGAGAGAAGTTACAAAGAAAAGTACCTCAAAAGGCCTTGCGACGCATACGGAGGAGGTACCAAGGGCAACGGATGCCAGGGAAAATTTTCTACACCCTCAAATAGTGTGCAAGATTTGGTCTAACCTTTTCTTGAAGTGATCCACAGAGGAACTGTTCACAACTTCTGAAGGTAACCTGTTCCACGTGTCACAGATCTTATACGTAAAGTAATTCCCACATACACTAGTCCTAAACCGTTTCAAATCCAACTTCCAACCATTGTTGCGAGTTGGGTTATCATTTGAACTAAACATGCTTCTAAAATAGACATCGTTGAACCCGCGTAAGAGCTTGAAAACCTCGATGAGTTGACCGCGCAGCCTCCGAGTTTCCAGCGAAAACAAGTTCAGGGGGCGTAAGCGTCGATTGTAGCCCATATACCTAACGGAAGGGATTAACTTTGTGGCCCTCGCCTGCACTCGCTCCAGCATCTCAATATCATTCCTGAGGGTGGGCGACCAGAACTGCACAGCATACTCCAGGTGCGGCCGAACCAGGGAATTGTACACAGAGCACAATCTCCTTGTCCGAAACTGAAATTGCCTCCTGATATAACCCAACAGCTTCTGGGCTTTCTTTTTCACCTCTACGCACTGTTTCGTAAATTTAAGGTCGCTGCTAATTAACACACCCAAGTCCTTTTCCAAATCAGTCGCTTCGATATTACTCCAACATCTAGTAGTACGACTTGGGATTGGCGTAGCCAATGTGCATCACCTTGCATTTACCATTTTTTGGACCACTCTCCTATCCTACCTAGGTTCGCACGCAGTTACTCGATCGCCTCCGGCGTCCCAACATTGGCCCCAAGCTTGGTGTCATCAGCGAATTTGGCGATCCGACTGACGATGCCACCGTCTATATCATTTATGTAAATGATAAACAACAGTGGCCCCAAAACGGAACCCTGAGGAACCCCGCTAGTGACCGAGGCCCAAACCGAACTAGCCCCTTTAGTTACAACCCTCTGCCGCCTATTCTTCAGGCAGTTTTCAATCCACCTACCTACTTTCGCCATTAGCCGGCGGTGAGGTACCTTATCAAAGGCTTTCTGAAAGTCGAGATAAAGTATATCAATCGCCCTACTCTTATCATACTCACTCAACATGTGGAAAAACTCGAGCAAGTTGGTGAGACACGACTTGTGCCGTCTAAACCCATGTTCGGAGTCCCCAAGCAGCTTGTAGGAATCCAAATGGTCAACGATCCTATCCGCTATTATCCCCTCTAATAATTTACCTACAACTGAAGTGAGACTAATGGGACAATAGTTCACTGGACTTTCGTGATCCCCTTTCTTAAAGATAGGGGTCACGTTGGCTTCCCTCCAGTCACCAGGTACCTGGCCCGTCTCCAACGATTTGTTGAAGACTGTAGCCAGATGGGGAGCCAGATGGGGAGCCAGATGGGGAGCCACCTGGTCGCCACCTGGTCGCCACCTAGTCGCGCACCTCCTGCAACACTGGGGAGAAACTGGTCTGGCCAAGGAGCCTTAAACGCGCTCAGTTTGTCTATTCTATCGGCAACGACTGTCGCGGTACATCGAACACTATCCAGGCCAGCACCTTCGTGCCTCACGCCTGGCTCGGGGATGACGCGGGTGTCCTCCCTGATGAACACTCCCGCAAAGTACTCATTAAGCACATTGGTGATGTCCACGTCGGAGGTCTGCAGGACGCCGCTTAGGGTTCCCCTTGCAGAAGCTTGCCACTCGTAGTTTTTCGTTACGTTTCGCTAGCCTAACCTTCGCCTTCACTTCCCTACACAGGCGGACATACGCTTCAGTGTTCTCATGGGAACAATTGGCCTTCGCCCTCCTATACGCTACTTTCCTATTTCCGATAGCCGAAGCGATGTCACGATTGAACCACTTAGGCTGCGTTGAAGCAGGGGTGACCGGTTTTGAGGGTATGACAGCAGACTGCAGCACCATAAACTCGTCCCGGAATGCACTCCACACCCCCTCAACATCACCGCCGACCTCTAACCCCATCTCACCTACGCTATTCCGGAGGCTAACAAAGTCCGCCCGCCGGAGATCGAGTTTACTGCCTCTCGAGTTACTACGCTTCACCCGAGGGACGCACACACGGAGCCTAATCAGACCGTGATCACTCCCGCCCAATGATTCGTCAACGGTGAGGCCAGTGATGAGGTTGCCTTCGGTCGTGAATACTAAGTCTAGAACGCTTTCGCCTCGTGAAGGCTCATTGACCCACTGAGTGAGGAAGTTCTCATCAGCAAAGTCAACTAGCTTCCTCCCTTCAGCATCAGCAGTCCTGTCTTCCCACTTTATGCCGCGACAGTTGAAGTATCCTAAAACTACACACACCCTATCCCTTAGCAGGCTACGGAGTTCGGTGTACAGGGCTGTATCTTCCTCGAGGAGGAGATGCGGAGGTCTGTACACCAAGATTAACCTATAGTTCGTCCCTCCCACGTTCAGATCGACGCGCCCTATCGCTCTGGACAAAGCAAAGGGATATATTATATACAGGGTGTACATAAAGTCAGGATCTATTTTTGTGAAGCACTTGGAAATTATATGAAATTCAATCATAAAATGATAAAGTGGTAACATTTATTAAATAATTAAGAGTAGGATTGGACGTGACGCCCATCAGTATCCCTGCACAGCTCAAATCGTTCCGCAGCATTTCTAAACACATTCTGGAGCATTTGCGGGGTTATGTTATCTGCAGCAGTTCGTATACGTAAGTTTTCAAGACTCGTAATCTTCGTCCGATAGACGTGCGATTTGATAAAGCCCCATGCAAGGAAATCTAAAAGGGTTAAATCTGGTGATCTCGCTGGCTAAGGTCTGTTGCTTCCGCGTCCGATCCAGCGATTTGGAAAACGTCCATTTAGATAATCCTGAACAATTTTGGTATAGTGACAAGGAGCACCATCATGTTGATAGACGACGGTACTAACAATCCTATCCCCAATCAGCTGAGGTTCAAGGAATTGCTGCAACATGTCCAGATAAATAAGCCCCGTAACTGTAGCTTCAGCAAAGAAAAAAGGACCATAAACCTTAGATTTTGTTAAACCCATCCAGACATTAACTTTAGGCGAGTCTCTTTCCCAATTTTGGACGAAATCATTCGGTCTTTCATCTGCCCAAATTCGACAGTTATGGCGATTTACTTTTCCACACGTATGGAAAGTGGCTTCATCACTAAAGAGAATGTTGTCCATTAAATTATCACTCCAGATTTGTTCTACGAGATCAGCACACACCACTTCGTCGAGGGAAATCTTCCTCATGTAAATCATGTAAAACCTGCAAATGATAGCTTTTCTTCTGCAAATTAACTTTCAGAATTTTGTGCACAGATGACGTCGGGAGGCCGAGTGTGTGTGATGCAGCACGAATGAACGTATGTGGCTCCTCAGTGATAATTCCGCGTACTGCATTCACGGTAAGATCTGACATACAGTCGTCCTGATCTTGCTTCATCATTTACAGATCCCATTCATTTAAATTTGTTCACCAATTTTCGTATTGTCTTGTCTATTGGCCCCGGCTTATGAAATCTCCTTCTAAACTTCTCTCTGATGTCATTGTATTTCTTTCCCTCGATTCGCCAAATTACTATTGCCACACGCTCTTCTGTATTCATTCTAAGGGCTTCTGAAAAGAAAAATAGAAAAAAATAATTATTTCACAAAAATAGATCCTGACTTTATGTACACCGGGTCAAAATTTTTGATTTCTTACGTACATAGTGTGAGGTGGTTCATTCAATCAGTAACACCCTGCTAAAATATTTTTGAATTCTGAGGACCCCTACCCCACCTACCAGTTTCAGTTTTTTCATAAAATTCATAAAATTCATAAAATTCGAGATAATTTGAGATTTACTTAGAAATTTTTTATTATTACAAAAGCTCACTTACAAAACACTTATTTACTTTTTTAATGAAAAACAATTTAACAAATTTTTAGCTATTATTGGTAGAAATTTAGAAATTAAGAGAGATTCAATTTTTGACCTATAACTAATGTTTTTTTTTTATTCCTTCCATTGACCTTTCCACTCAAAAGTAGGCAGTTCTTTTCTAGACTCAAGTATTTAAAATAAATTTATGCCAATTAATATAACCAATTCTTTCCTGGCTAAATTTAGTTACTAAGTTCACACCCCGTTCAACTTTGGCTGTGACATGGAAAATCTAGTATTTCTAGAGGTTTAGTTCTAATCTGAAGCAATTGCTCATTGGTAAAATTACTTAGCAAAGGTGGAGGAGTGATTATCTGCTCATTCCAATTAATCAAATCAATATAATCATTTGCTAGAAAATTTATAGATCTTGGTAGCTCAAAATTTCTGGCTCCTGAAAACCCAGTTCTGGAAAGAATTATCTTTTGAATTGCTAGCTCTCTAATATGTAATCGTTCGTCAGAAACCATTGACAGGAGTATATTTTCAGGATTAGCGAAATAAGCGTTGTTTTTCATGATGGGCTCAATAATTTTCTTGAATTTTACATCTAAATTTCGAAGAAGAATTGTCATAAACCAAAAATATCGTGCACCCTCAGTGGCTTTTGGGTGTGATTTTATTTGAAACCACGCAGGGGCATAAAAATTGATGACAAATATGACAGATCTTTTAGGTTAGTATCATGATTTGATGTAGAAATGTATAGGCGGAGAACCCTATTTGCCAAAGTCAGCCACCTGGCGTGATTTAGTCGTCCTGGAGATCTTACAGCGAGACCCTCAGAAACATTTCCTGTTTGTATTGCATGACACATTTCGTGCAAGTATTTTTGGTCATTACTCAAATCTCTTACAATATTAGGAGGTATTTCTTGAACTTTACCTTCTATCGGTTCAAAATTTATTACTTTCAGTTTTGTTAAATCAGCTTTTAATTTCTTGCCAAGTGGCCCTTCAAAGGTGTTTGGGCCAGTGGTTCTGCCCTCAATGCTTTTGTAAGAGTGCATCAAGGGCAATTCGTTTAAATGTAATTCACAAACAAGCCACTGAAGGGACCTGCCAAGATGAAGTTCTATTAATTTAATGACCCCTCCAACTCTGCCTGTGTTCACTGGGGTTCCATCACAAAGTAGACCTTTCATTGAATTAGCGCTATTTGAATCTTCAATAGCAGTAATTATTTCATCAGCAATCGCCCTTGCAGTGCCATTATCTGGTACTATGTGATCAATGTAAACGCTTTGCGGCTCTTTAATTATAACACCGTGTTCTTTTATTTTGCCTGATTCTGTCAGTGTATCATCATTTCTTCCATCAAATCCAATACATTCCACATTTTGGTTTTCTTTATACTTATCATTGTTTTTTTCTCAACTTTTTTTCGATCAAGCATATTTTCTAAACTTAAAGGCAGCATTTATAAGGGCTGCTGTGGCCCTATTGCTTATCCTATATCTTTCTGAAGTTTTCTAAATTTTCATAGGTATATCTATTTTTAAAATTTTCTATTAATTCTAAGTCTTCTTCATAATCTACAGTAAGTCCTCTCTGTCTTGAAAATTGACATCATTTTCATCATCTATCACTTCTGATGATACAAATTCCCTTGCTTCTCTTAATTTTTCTTTCGATTTCTTTTCCCTTTCCTGTGCTTTTTGGATTTTGCCCAACTTTCTCAAATTACTTGTAGTAGTTTTTTTATCAATTTTTCCTAACTGATTTTTTTCTTTCTTTTTGACGAATAAGAGCTTCCCATTCTATAATAGGTATTTTATGTTCACACCTACAAAGTTTTCTATCCCTTATGCCTTTATCATAACAGTGGCATGGAGATATGTCAAACATCACGTCATATTTCTTTAATTTTTCATAATATTTTTCATTTCTTTTATCATAGGCATTTAGTTAACTTATTAGCATCTTGTATAAGTCTAGTAACTAACAAATTCCCTTTGTATCAATTGTGGGAAAGAAACTTTTTGCCAATTTCTTTTATATCTTGAACAACTACGTTTATAGCAATAATTTTTACTTATTTACCCTGTGCTTTTGATTCTTCCTCTCTAACAATAAAATGGAAGTGCCTTACAACATCAGCTTTTGATGGCGTCATGGCAGATGAAAATTTTGCTGGATATCCGAAGGCTGCTTTGTGGCTTCTTTTTCTAGTAGCCATAATTTAATTTAATAAATTTTAACTATATTTTATTTATTACTGATTTTTTAAATTAAACAACATATTTTAATACAAACTTTTAACATTCTAGGTACCTAAATAGGAACTGGAAAGAAAAAAATAAAATAATGTAATATTAGTCTTATCCGGTGCTGAGTCAGCACCGGATTTAAGACCCTACCCCCTACCCCCTGATCTCAAAAAAAGTTGGTGAATGGTCTATTCTGATGTAATTCGTGCCAGGGAACCGGATTTTGGCCATCCAAAAGCAAAAAAAAAAAATTGATATTTACAGTCAATTTTTACGATTTTCGATTTCTGGCCTATTTCCCATGCAAATTCATATGGAAAAAAGTGAGTATCGGTAGGGAGGGGTAGCGAAGGTCCTACAGCCTTGATTTTTGGTGTGGATACTATTACAAAATGATCAACACCACAATATGTACCTGAGCAAAATCTTGACCTTGACCCCTTTTCGACCTGGCCTATATATATATACACAGCCCAGCAAGGGGGTTCTAAGCTCGTGCTCTTTGTGCTTGTTTGTACGTGCTTGTTCCTGGAGGTTTCACGTGCACCCTCCCGGCCCTAGCACCCAAGGATGATGGGGCTCGACCCTGCAGTCCTTGGTCTTTTTCCACTTTGACTGTCCCCTCCACCCTTTCTTTTTCCTCTGTCTTTCCTCTCACTTTTTCCGCCGAGATATGCCCTTTTAAACAAAAAAAAAAAAACACACACACAGGGTGTCCGAGAATTATCTGTACAACTTTTGGCTGTTATTAAAAGTCAACCATGAAGTGTAGAAATTCCAGTGTTGTCCCATTTTACAGAGAATCTCTAAGTTTTTTCTGATAAGTTTTGACAAGTTTTTTCTTTTTTGTACGCGGGTGACAGACATTGATGATTTAAAAGCAAGAATCACAGCTGCTATTGAGCGAATTGATGTGGATATGCTGCAGTGTACATGGCAACATTTGGATTATCGATTGGATGTTTTGTGAATCACTGATGGTGCACATATCGAATGTTTGTAACAACGTTACTTTAATAAAAGAAACTTTTGAAAATACAGATTCTAAATAATCTTGTTTAAGAATTTTACGTGTTATCAAGAATTTTATTAAGAGATGAAATTGTACAGATAATTTTCGGACACACTGGAATTTCTAAAAAACTTGTCAAAACTTCGTATCAGAAAAAACTTAATGAGATTCTCTGTAAAATGGGACAACACTGGAATTTCTACACTTCATGGTTGACTTTTAATAACAGCCAAAAATTGTACAGATAATTCTCGGACACCCTGTATATCGTACTACAAAATTAATATCTGTACTTCAGAAGTGCAGAAAAGAACCTGTAGAAGAAATTTTATGCAAAAGCAAAAATTTTAACAATATGGGGGAAGAATTTAGGCCTCACCATTACACACCACCTCTCCTGGACACCATCATTTCATCAGCTGAAACAACAGTCAAAACACACGGACTTGTATAAAGTTTTACTCCCCAGATATCGAAAGCTTTTGATGGAGTCTGGCACAAATCTTTTATTTCCAAACTGCCCTCCTTAGGTTTCTATCCTGTCTGTGCCTTCATCTCTAATTTCCTTTCTGACCAGTCTATAGCTGCATTTGTAGATCACCACTGTTGTTCTCCTAAAGCTATTAACAGCGGTGTTCCTCAGGGTTCTGTCCTGTCACCCACTCTCTTCCTTTTATATATTAATGATCTTTTAATTCGCATTTCCTGTCCTATTCACTCCTATGCTGATGATTCCACTCTTCACTTCTCCGCCCGCTTCCCAAAGAGTCCGTCACAGCAGTCGCTTCATGATTCGCGTGCGGCGGCTATGGGGCACCTGACCTCTGATCTTTCTGCTACATCTGATTGGGGCAGAGAAAACGTTGTTGCTTTCAATGCCTCAAAAACTCAGTTCCTCCATCGGCCTACTCGTCACAATCTTTCACACGACTATCCCCTTACCTTCAACAACACACAACTCAATCCTTCCTCTTCTCTTAACATTCTTGGCATTTCCTTTTCTCATGATCTTTCCTGGAAAGATCACATACTCTTTCTAAAACAGCTTCTAAGAGGTTAGGTGTGCTGTACCGCCTCTGCGGTTTCTTCACCACCACTCAGTTGCTGTCTCTGTACAGGGGTCTTGTTCGCCCCCCCCCCCCCTGTATGGAGTATGCTTCTCATGTGTTGGGGGTGGTTCAACCCACACAGCCGTACTTGACCGGGTGGAATCATAGGCTTTTCGTCTCATCAATTCCCCGCCTCTTATCGAGTGTCTTTAATTTCTCTCTCTTCGCCGCAATGTTGCCTCACTCTCCCTTTACCATCGCTATCATAACGTGCATTGCTCTTTTGAACTCTAACTGCATGCCTCCTCCTTTAAGGAGAGCACGCAGTACGAGACTTCCTACACTTTCTCATTCAGATTCTGTCGAATTATATAATTCAAGGGTTAATCGGTATTTTCAGTCTTTCATCTACTCAACCAGTCAACTCTGGAGCAATCTTCGTCAATCCATCTTTCCTCCTGTCTATGACCTCCCATCTTTCAAACTCAGTGTCTAGGCATTTCGAAAATCCCAGACCTTGATTTTGGCTCTCTTCTTCTATGGGAGTGGTCCATTTGCGGGCATTTGCCCTTGGCCCGTCCTTCCTGCATTAAAAAAGAAAGATAACCAGTTAGATATCATTTATAAAAGCCATGTATGCTCAAATTTAGTACTATCCCCCTCCCCACTGGTAAACAATGTGCTAAAGTGCACTCTAACATTTGCATGCGATCTAAAACAAGGTTATTAAAACGATCAACAACAGAACTATTACAAATGAAATAATCATGTTTACGACGATATTTCACCCCGCTTACATATCTTGACGTCTACATCACCGCTGCTCCGAAGAGATTTAGTCTATAATACAACCATTCGCACGCTTTCAAGATTCACAACAACCTCCTGAGCGATATCATATTTTCACTGTATAACCACCACAAATACACACACTGACCTTCAACATTCATTCATACCTCGAACCAGAATTCAAACTCACTTCCAGAAAGCATTTCACCAACAGACTATTTACTTTAGTTTTAAAGCCCCGAAATATTGTAAACACCTTTCTTCGATGGAGGACACCCAGGGTAAATAGACAACAACAGGTGCTTCAGGCCAGTCTATCCTCCGTTTAAGGTCTTAAAAAGTCTTGGCTGAGACGAAAGCGTCAGCCAGCATGCGCCACTCAATTGAAAATAAGTATGCAAAACTAACAACGTTTAATAATGGTTTCACAGGCTCTTTACTAAAATGCAACAGAGTGAAGACAAAAGCATGCCAGTTCTTGACACCTACATACAAAAATACACATGGTTGAAATTAGTGATGTACTGATCCCAAAAATTATCCGATGTCAATGCCAATTCCATGAAAAAATGTCAATGCCGATTCTTTGCCTATATTTTAAGAAAATCAACTCCCTTCATAAATTTTACTAATCGAATGTGAAAACTTTCAATTTTCATATTTTTACACTTCAAATTTATTTAAATGCTTTCCCTTAGCTCATTCCACAACATACAGTACCAGAATTTGTTACTCGTATACCGTAGCTAAAATGATGTTAAAAAGTTATTACTCCCTAAAATGACAATTTTTTTTTAATTTCATAAATTGAATAACTATTTAAAGTAATTGGTTTTCTTTATGCTGCAGATATTTACTTTCTTCAGCAAGGTAAACAACAAAATTTTGCATTAAACTTAAGTCCCTGGTGGACTATTTGAATTAAAAAAAATTATATAATTTGGGTTTATAAAATTATTAAAATAGTTAAAATAAATTCAAAATAATAAGATGGTTTAATATATAAATTATAAAGTATAACTTAATAAAGAATTATTATTATTAATATAGAGTAGGAGATTACAATAATTTTATTTAGAGATTAGCTAGTTAGAGAAAGTAAATATATGGGCAATTTAACTTATTAAACTTTGCTTTTTCGTGAATACAAAATATTTTTATAGAATTACATTTTGAAATGAGTATATCATAAATAGTATTTTTTGTCTTAAATTTTTTATATAAATATAGATTTTGTTTTGTAATGAAAATTTTAAAATTTCAAAGAATCGGTGAGAGAATCGGATAAATTTGGCTGATGCCCAAAAAATGGCAGATTCTGCCGGTGCCGAATAATCGGTACACCACTAGTTTAAATTCATTTATGAAAAACTACGAGTATTAAAAGTAAAAACCACCACTTACTTGCAAGCTTCCCTGTGATTTAGCAGCGAGAGAAAGAAACGTTAGTGAGTTGCTTCAATTCTCAAGTTCAAAATACATTTATGTAAAAATGTACGTGTAAAGTTTTACATTCATAAGCATTTCATAACCACACTATTTTGAAACATACAAACACAAAGTAACTCAATAAAAAAAATGGGCTTTCTAATAGCAAACAACATAATGTCGATTGCCATTTAGTCTGTCTTTTATCATTGACTCAGTTAACTCCGATATCCATTGTACGAGTGAACAATAAAATCAAATTGTAGTCTTCACTCGCGCATTATTAACTACAAAAACTGAAGAGACTACACACACGCACGCACTCTCTCTCTCTCTCATTAGAAGTAAAAAAAAATCTAAATCCTTCATTCCTTAAGATTACTGCTACACAATTTATAATTTTAATTCCAATGAACTCTTTACCAACTAAGCAATTATAAGCTTGCTAATCCTATCTTCAAATAAGAAATTATTATTCAATAGCAAATCTATGTTAATGAAAATAGCAAGTTTTTCATTTAAAATTCCATTAAATTAATGGAAATACATTTAAATAAAACCATTAATTCAAAATTATTTAACAAAATGTATTAAGAATTTAATATTAAATTAAAGTGCTTCTATATGTAACCAAATACAGTACACACACAATACATTACCAATTTTAAACTTCAAACTCAGTCTGAAGACTCCAATTATAAAGTGTTCAAAAGTTCCCAAAATTAAACATTGCATAGCGATGGCGTGAGGTAGAATGTGTGTGAATGCACTGATGAAGTGGTGTAATATTTTCTGAACATCCAAAAAATTTATACAAAGAAAAATTAATAACATTTTTACCGTCAGAAAAAAATACGTTAGAAAACGAGGGAAGTACTATGGAAAAATGGGTAATGACGTGGCTGTACACAACAGTTAAAGATTCTGTCTCGTGTGTAATGCGAGAGGTTTAAAAGACCAGGACCTGCAAAGCGCCGCCGTATTTATACTTGTTGAAGACTCGCGTGATATTAAATCAGTTCCATTAAAAAAGAGAGAAACACTAAATAAACTCGGAAATCATAGGAAAATTATTTACCTCTTCGTGTTCAAGATGCTTAAGGATTACTAGAGACTGAAGCGAATCGAGCAGAAGTTGCGCATCACTTTGATTAAATATGGAAATTAGTGATATATGTACTAAACCTCGTATACTTTACTCTTGACTACTAAAATTCTGAGGTAAAAAACTTGAAAACGAAAAATCAAAATATGTCATATTTGATTTTTAAAATAGTTTGCATAGTAGCTACGTATCACAATCTTTCAAAAGAAAAGCTAACAGATTGTTCGCCTCAACCTTCAGTCGGCTCATGAGGGATACAAATCCTTCCTTGGGCTCAGTCAAGCGTGGATGTGAATTGTGTTAAGCGTGTCGTGGAGCATCTTTATTGCAACTGTGGAAAATGAGTCCTCCTCCCACATCCGCATAAAAACCTAAGATATATTGACTGGACTTTGGCAAAATTTGAACAGCAGCAACCTACCAAATCTCATCGCATCGCGGCCACATCGTGTCCAAGCCCTTCATGAAGCATATAAAAAGGTTAAAAGATATTGATGGCATGTGTTTACTCGTTTATCATCTATCTTAATGGTATCTGAACATTAAAAATAAAGTAAAACTGAGATTTGACTTTTATGGGCTGGCTCATTTCATTCCTGCGGCGGGCGCTCTGTAATAATGCAAACCAGGCACTACCCCCAACCCCGCAAAAAGAAAAAGCAACCTAACACCTCATCATTTGATGTTGAGAATATTTCGAACTTGGATACCATCAAATGAAATGGTCTTTCGTTAAGACTGCCTTTACCATCAAGAATGGAGAATGTATATTTTAGGAAAAAAGTTCACCTAATTGGGTTTAATAATGTCACGAAAAAGAATGAAAAATACAAACACAGCATTACCAATTAGTAATTTCTTACGCTTTTTAGAAATTTTACGTTTTTAGTCGAATATTTTCTTCTTAAACTATACAGTAGTTACGTACATAACCCTTTTAGACCTGGTGAACACCGTTTGTAGCTTTTACACTGCGTCCACTGCAGCAACTGTTTTAATTTCAACCGGATTTAAGAGCGAAATTTTTTTCATTTATTTTGGATGATAAACAATACGAGTGAATAAAAAGATTACACCCGAATTTGTTAATATGGACTCGAGATCCCGTTATTTTTTGTGGTGCTAACTTGAAAAAAGTGCTTTGTTCATTCAATTTGTTGAAAAAAAAGTGTCATACTTCCTTACCTGTTGGCCTGCCTGGTCTTCGCTACTTGCTCTTCGTGTTGCTTGTACCACTCTTCCAATTCCTTCTTTGCCTTCTGTCGTAGCTCTTCCTTCGCCTTCTCTTCAGCGGCATCTGAATCAGGAACAATAATTACAACATGTAACAGTGGTCGAAGACCAATTGTGAACCGAGAGCCGTATCAGTAAAATGGAGGAAATGGAGTATTTTGTATTTTGGCAAAATGTAAATTCCCCTTGAAGTGACTCTTACCAGGGTTGTGGAGTCGGTCCAAAATTTTCCGACTCCGACTCCACACATTTTAAATATACGACTCCGACTCCTCTAGTGTTTCACTCTATAATTAACATAATAATAAGACATTTCATCACCACCACACTAAGTGTGAAATTTTATATTTTATATTTAAATAAATATTAATTGTATATTCTGAAAATGTAAAAAAAAATATTAAAAAAACTTAATCTAGGGGCTATCAATGAATAAGGTTTATTGACCAAAAAAACTAAATAACCTAAATGTTAGTATTTAGGATTTAGAAATTAAGGGTGACACAGGACACAGAAATTGGAGTCGGAAGTTTTTACCGACTCCGCCCTGAAACGTGCGACTCCACAACCCTGACTCCACAACCCTGACTCCACAACCCTGACTCCACAACCCTGACTCCACAACCCTGACTCCACAACCCTGACTCCACAACCCTGACTCCACAACCCTGACTCCACAACCCTGACTCTTACCATCTTTATGTTAATGTTAAAAGAAACATTATGAAACTCAGACTATGTACCTTTTTCCAGCAATCTCTTCTCCTGTTCCTCTCTCCACACTCGGATCTTCTCGGGCTCTTCCCTCACAATTGGGGGAACGGGAGAAGGGGCTGCAAATGGGAGGAAAAGCTAAGTAATATATAGTATAGTATTCAATTACTTTCATCCCTGTTACAAAGAACTAAAATAGTCTTCATACGGTTCGGAAGAACAAAAATCAATATAGGGGCACTATTATGGATGCAAATGAATCACTGCAGCAACCACCTGAAGGTAATAATGATTAACTTTTCTTGAGGGGTTTTCCTTGAAAGAAATTCTCTCTCATTCTCTAATACTGACGAGGTAATTTAGAAAAAAAAAAAACCTGTCTAATAAGTGTATATTATTATAGGATTCAATGTAGGTACTGTACTTGAAATATGACAGCTATTAAACAAATCTCCAGTAAATTCTGAAGAGGGAAATGACAAAAGTTGAAATAAATTAAGTACTGGAGTTCTACACGAAAATAACATCCAAAAAAGTTTAATTTATTTATATATATATTATATATATATATATATATATATATATATATATATTACACACACACACACATATATATATATATTAGGGTGGTTCACAAGCATAGGGAAAATTTGGCATCTGAGATTTCACTTTTGGGTCATTGTTGCTTTTGTTCCTACACTTAGTGTGAATAACTGTGTGAAGTATGGTTGGTCTACGGTGTCGTTAAGAGGTCGCTCAATCATGCATGACGTGTCTCACTAATGACTGATTACTATAGTATGACTAAATTTGGCTTCTTTTGTAGGAATGTGTAGAAATGCCGCCGAAGCAATAAAAAACGGTCTAGCAGTGAGGTGTGGTTACTAGGGAAGGCGGAGAAGTTAACTAGGGCAGGACTCCCTACCAAGCTTCAAGTCCTCCAGAAATTCATGTTCCACCATCTGGAGGAGAGGAAGACAGAATATAACAGTGCGGTGATGACCATTGAGGCTTTGATCCCATTTTGGACAAAAGCAAACATTCCAATGACGGATACCAGATACGCTGAGAAGCAGCTCCTGAAACTGTATGAGCAATACAAGGGGCTGAAGAAGAACCACACAAAGAATTTCCCATCCTACAGAATGGAGGAGGACATATTTCGCGGAGACCTTGACGATGTGTTTGATCTTTCACATCATGACGCCCTCGAGACCATGATGAATGAAGAGGACAAGAACTTCCTTGTTGCTCAGCTCGATAATCCCACTTCCTCCAGCTTTGGCCCGATTGACAAGAAAATGGCTGACCAACAAACGAGGAAGAGGATTCGATGTGAGGCGGAGATGAACCGAGAGGAGAAGGCCAAGCGCGAGGCAGATGCGAGATGGTCCCAAGGAGAACTGGAGGCTTCTAGTTCAAGCACATCTGAATCATCAGATTCAGATACTGTAGTTTTTAAGGAGTCAGCACGAAAACGTTCCACTCCTAAGTGATTGAAGTCTGTGATCACGCCTGACATTTCCTTAGCCTTGGATCGCCACATCATCAGTGACAGGAAAGGAATGGCAGTGGTCGCAGCAACTATTAAATCGCTGGGGCACAACTTGGACGAAATGTCAATCTCACGCAGCACCATTCGTCGCGTGAGACAATGTACACGTGAAGCGGTGTGCCGCGAAGATCAGGCCACTTTCAAGACCCACGAGCCCCTTCTCTTGCACCGGGATAGTAAGCTGCTTACAGATATCTCCCATGGGTTAGAGGTGGTGGACCGTGTGGCTGTGCTTGTAACTGGTAATGGGGAAGAGAAACTCCTTGGAGTTCCAATGGTAGCTGCTGCAACTGGAGCATCTCAGGCTCAGGCGTGCCTGAAGCTTGTGGACGACTGGTCTTTAAGGGTCAACGTTCGAGGTCTTGTTTTGGATACAACTGCGTCCAACACGGGACTTCATGCTGGAGTTTGTACTCTCATTGAAAAGGAGTTCGGTATTGATCTGGTGTGGATCGCTTGCCGACACCACGTGGTAGAAGTCGTCCTTGCTGCGGCCTTCGGTGCTTGTTTCGGAACATCCAGTGGACCTGAAATTGGCCTATTCAAGCAGCACTGGATTTTCATTGATCGCAGCAAGTTCGAGAGTGCAAAGAGCCTGTTCATTGAAACAGCAGAGCAGAGGAAGGAAATGGTCTACTACAAGGAGGCTGTCAAGAAGAGCCAGCGGGACGACTATGATGAACTGATGCTTCTCTGCCTCCTTTTCTTGGGAGGGAAGCTTGACGGTCCTGTGAGAATTCGAAGCCCTGGAGCCATGCACCATGCGTGATGGATGGCCAAGGCCATTTACACGCTCAAGGTGTTCCTATTCAGAGATCAATTCACCTTGCTTCAGACCGAGAAACGGAACATCGAGGAACTAAGCCTGTTTATCACGCTCCTTTACAGCCGCTACTGGAATGAGGCCAGTGTTGCATACATGGCTCCATTGAATGACCTCACTTTCTTGCGCCAGCTGAAAGCTCACCCAGGAAAGACGAATGACGTGGCATTTGCCGCGATGAAGTGTCATTTGTGGTTCATTTCTGAGCACTTAATCCCCTTGGCACTCTTTGATCCTCGAGTTCACGCGTCCATGAAGGAGAGGATTGCTCACAACATCGCAGCTGTTCCCAAAAAAAGAAAAGGACTCAAGCACGTGGATGGAAAAACGTTCTCCTCGAGTAATCCCTTGGAATTCTATGCCACCAAACATTCAGCAATCTTCTGCAACCTCGTTATGCAGCACGGAAGTGAACAGGCGCAATCATTCCTGTCCAAGACACCAAATGACTGGAACACAGATCCAGCTTACCAAGGAATGAAGGAACGTGTAGAGAAGATGGCAGTGGTTAACGATTGCACAGAAAGAGGAGTTGCGTTCATTAAGGCTTTCAACAGCACAATCACGAAGGATGAAGCGCAAAAGCAGTACCTTCTCCGCGCAGTCGCTCAGCACCGCAAGGAATTCAAAGAGCCGACTAAAACTGGTCTCAAGAAGACCTAAAGATCTTCAACTGTGTGCATTATTTGTTCCGCTGTTATAATTTCATAATATATATATATATAATATATATATAAATATATATAGTCATAAATTGTCAAGTCATTATTATCCTTGTTCAATAAATGTTCCAGTCATAAAGTCATCATTATTCAAATTGTTTCATTTTGAGTGAGTGCATAAAAAGGTCCTGGAGCAAAGATAATTGGCACATTTATTCTTGTGGGGCAATAGAATAAGAGCAGATGTGACCAAATTTAAAATTCCAAAAAACGCTGTTGTGGACCACCCTAATACATACATACATACGTATTATAAGTATGTGCCCGCTAACTCCTAAAGTTAGCGCTGCTAACACTATCATAAAATTTAGCGCACTAATGCTATGCATTTCAACAGTTAACGCCACTGACGCTCATTTTGTCACCAATTTTTTCTGAAACCACCCTAATTTATGTAGGTTCTGCCTTCCGTCTGTAACCGGTAACATGTTTTGCTGATCAACTTGCAGTCTGTCTTTTTTAATGGAGATTGCAGTCGGCGAACCAAATTTTAGTAAGTGTGGTTTTGAAAAATTAGTGATTGACTTTCTCTACAAACTTAGCGCCCCTACCCGTTTCGCTAACAACTTTGAAAATTAGCGGCGCTAACAGTATCACTAATAAAAAGTTAGCGGCACTAATTATACCTGGAGTTTAACGATGCCTTTAATTAAAGATTTTTAAGAAAAGATCATCCGCATCTCGAATGAGTAAATCACAATTTATCTATCAAGGTTTTGTCTCTTACCACAAAGGGCCTAATTCATAATGCTGCAGGCTTGACAGAAATTACGGGGTAACAAAAACTAGAAGACCCATTCTAAGATAAACTAGTTGGAACAAAAGTAACAGACTCGGGCAGTTATTCTTCAGTAACAGAACAGAATTGCCCGGTTAACGATTCATTTAAGAGTTGGGATTAAATGAGGCTTGTTTCGAAATGTTTATAAAATTACCAACAGTATTAATTAACATTCGACCTTATTACAAAATTTATTTTGTAATTAAGGTTAGCTACACATCTAAATCCCAACTTTTTATGAAACTCTGCCAATACAAAGCAAGACCATGCCTCAACTAATCCTTACTTTAGATACGTGTGTATAATTACACATTTATTGAGTAATAATAATGAAATAGGAAAGAAAATTCCGATATTTTTCATGCAAATTTTTAAGGTTTTGAATGAATCAATGATTTTTATGAACTGGTATAAATCTTTATTAGGTTATGGTGGTAAAGCAGCCAGTGGTGCTGAAGGTGAACTTACTTAGGAAATGCAAAAAACTTTTTTCTATGTGAAGGTCAAAATATTATGATAAAAACCCACTCTAATAGAGAGTTTTTATTTCCACAACAGTTTCGATGCCCACTCGCATCCTCTTCAGGTGGATACAGAAAAACGAATGAACCAAACACAAGAGGAAAACAGTCCAGGGACCATTAAGAAATTCACACCTAGGTTAGATCCCATTCTCCCGACACTGGAAAGGCATTTTTATTAAAGGGACCCGCTTATAAGTACATTCGCACAAATTTAAAACTATCTTGTTCTATACACAGATTTTTTTTTTTTTTTTTTTACATTATTACATTATTAAATTTATTACATTTAATATTGCATTATTATTTATTACAGAAATTATAAATTTATTATTACATTGTTGTTTATTATACAGAAATTATAAACCGAAAAACGAATGAAAAAGGCGAGAAGGAAACAATCCAGAGACCATTAAGAAATTCGCACCTAGGCTAGATCCCATTCCCCCCACCCCAGAAGGGTATTTTTATTAAAGGGTCCCGCTTATAAGTAAATTTGCACAAATTAAAACTATCTTCTTGTTCTATACATACAGATTCTATTATTTTGACATAATTACTGCATTTATTATTGCATTTACATTTATTATTATTACCTTTATACTAATTATTACATTTATTTTATTACCTTTATTATTACATTTATATTTATTTCCTCATTTATTACTTCCATTATTACATTTACATTTATTATTCCATTTACATTTTACCAAGGGGGGAAAAAAAAAACAATGAACCAAAAGCGAGTAAGTTAACAATCCAGAGACCTTTAAGAAATTCAGACTTAGGTTAGAACCCATTCACCCAACTCCATAAGGGATTTTTTGACCAAGAATCTCATTAAAGGGTCTAACTTATAAGTACCTTTGCACAAATTAAAACTATCTTCTTGTTCTATACATACAGATTCTATTATTTTTCTTTTGACATAATTATTAGATTTATAAAGTACCTTACTTGATTCCCAATCTATAGCATGATTATTTTGGCTGGATTGTTTCCTTCTCGCCTTTTTCATTCATTTTTCAGTTTATAACTTCTGTATAATAAACAACAATGAATGTAATAATCAATGTAATAAATTTATAATTTCTGTAATAAATAATAATGCAATATTAAACGTAATAAATTTAATAATAAATGTAATTATGTAAAAAAAAAATAAAAAAATAATAATAGCATCTGTATGTATAGAAGATAGTTTTAAATTTGTGTGAATGTACTTATAAGCGGGTCCCTTTAATAAAAATGCCCTTCCAGTGTCGGGAGAATGGGATCTAACCTAGGTGCAAACTTCTTAATGGTCCCTGGGACTGTTTTCCCTCTTGTTTTTGGTTCATTCGTTTTTCTGTATCCACCCGAAGAGGATGCCAGTGGGCATCGAAACTGTTGTGGAAATAAACTCTATTAGAGTGGGTTTTTATTATCTTACTTAGGAAATTCATGTTAAACATGCTAACTTCTCTTAATGTATCATTTTAAGAATTTTCAAATTGAGAAATTTTGTAGATTTTAAAATGCAATAAAATGGGACTACTAATTTTTGGGTACTACCTTTTTTTCTCAGAAATCCATCCTACTTGGTTCTAAATCTATACTGATCCTTATCTTACACTGTCCATCTCAAGATTCTAACATTTATAGGTTATAGCCAAATGGTAAGGAAGGGGGGGTTCAAATTCGCACAAAACTTAAGAGGCAGGGCTTGAAAATAATCCCCCTTTTTTTTTTTATAAAATTACTACTTTGCTTTATATATGCAGGCAACAGGCTACCAAATCAATACCTACAGTATATTTACACACAAACACTATGTCTAATGAATACAGTAGTAACAGTTAACTTCTTTATAAAATATTTTACCTTAAACAAAAAATTTAAAAATCACTAACCAGATTCTTCACCTGCATCTAAACCAGTATCAGATGTTTCTGTAAAAATAAAGGATTTCAGACACGAGAAAACAAATGGTACCCATCAATGTCTCAAAAGAAATTCCACTTAGTGGGAAAGACTTTAAAAACTTTAAAACTACATCAATACCTCTTACTGGAGGTGTTATTTAAAAATAAAATGTAGGCCTGTTTGAAGGGAGGAATGGGACTCACTGGGATAAAAAGAGTGGAGCCTTGCTGAAGCCTAACCCAATTTATATGTAAATGCCTTTTCATATGGAAATATTGGAATGGGGTTTAATTTTGAGGAAGATAATCAACATAAGCTCTGTGGCTGCTCCATTTACTATATGAGAAATTTGTGCAAACACAATAATTAATCATGTGTTGATTAAGACAAGGCAAGTAATTCAGTTTGCTACTTTTTATTTTTCAAAGCTATAATGTTAACCTACTTTTATTTACTATTAAACAGTTATATGCAAGCAGAGAACTTAAAAAGTTTTGAGAGAGCTTTGTCCTTCTAAACAATGCATATTTATCCACTAAATGAATTTACATACAAAACATGGTTTTTAAATGCTGCTATGGCACTGTTTTTAATAGAGTATCTGCTAGTAAAATATTGTATTCAAATTTGATGTAAATATGCTTTAATAAAGGGAACTGTAAAACAAAAGCTGCTCAGTTTAAATATAAATTACTTTGTACATCTGTACAGTGTACACTGTACATCACCCTAACTGAATTTTTTTTAAGAAATGCAAACAATTCAGTAACAAGAAAAATGCAAATAAACAACTTGTTAGTATACAAAGAAAATAGGGTTAGCATTCTTCAAGAATAAATGCACCAACCTCTTAACCTACAACCAACAAAGGGTAAGGCACTCTTACAATGGTACACTTACCTACTGAGAAATTATGAAGCCATGATTGGGCTCAACAATAACCTGAAGTAATATACCACTGAGTTCAGGCTACTTGCTGATAAAAACCCAGTTAACAGCAACTGTATAAAATCAAAGGCAAGCACAGCCAAATAACACTACAAAAACATTCCAAAGCCACTACGTTCAAGTCTGCAACCATTACATATGACTAAAGCAAGCAAGCACTCACCCCCCCCAAACACAGATCCAGGCAGGGGGCCTACAGTTTCTTTTGGGGGGGAGTCACCCTCAGTTTCGTTCATTGGAGGGGATGGAAAAATTTCTGTCTCTTTAATCTCTTCACCAAATCCCCACGATGGGGCAAAGGAACCCTGGTCAACCCCAGCAATGACCCCGTCTGTGAGATAAAAGATTTCAGTGTCAAAGGAAGAGGAGAGAGGCTGCTTTCAGCTTTGGATTGGATGAAAAGGTGAAAGATTCCCAGTATGTAACCATCTCAAAATATCAAGTGCAGCCATCAATTAAGTGTATATTGTATATTATATAAAATTGTGTGTGTGTGTGTGTGTGTGTGTGTGTGTGTGTGTGTGTGTGTGTGTGTGTGTGTGTGTGTGTGTGTAGGGTGTCTGAGAATTATCTGTACAAGTTTTGGCTGTTATTAAAAGGCAACCATGAAGTGTAGAAATTCCAGTGTTGTCCCATTTTACAGAGAATCTCTAAGTTTTTTCTGATACCAAGTTTTGACAAGTTTTTTAGAAATTCCAGTGTGTCCAAAAATTATCTGTACAATTTCATCTTTTAATAAAATTCTTGATAACACAAAATTCTTAAACAAGATTTAGAATCTGTATTTTCAAAAGTTTCTTTTATTAAAGTAACGTTGTTACAAACATTTGATATGTGCACCATCAGTGATTCGCAAAACATCCAATCGATAATCCAAATGTTGCCATGTACACTGCAGCATATCCACATCAATTCGCTCAATAGCAGCTGTGATTCTTGCTTTTAAATCATCAATGTCTGTCACCCGCGTACAAAAAAGAAAAAACTTAGAGTTTCTCTGTAAAATGGGACAACACTGGAATTTCTACACTTCATGGTTGACTTTTAATAACAGCCAAAAATTGTAGATAATTCTCAGACACCCGGTATATATATATATATATATATATATATATATATATATATATATATATATATATATATTATATATAATGAATTTCACACTTAAACATGTGAAATAAATGAATGATGCAAATCCACAAGGAAAAAGGAAAAATGATTCAAAGACCTTTTGTGCATTCAGTCATTCCCTGATGAGGTGTACTACCGAATATATGAAAGACCTTAAAATCACTTCTTTTCCTTGTGAATTTGCATTATATATATATATATGGGATGAATTTCACAATAAAACACGTGAAATGAATGAATGCTGCAAACCCACAAGGAAAAAGAAAAACGATTCCAAGGCCTTTCGTGTATTCAAAGCTACACCTCGTCAGGGAATGAAGTTAAAAGGCGAGAAGCCCATTATATATACAACGTACAGGAAAAACAAAACAATTAGCACATACTTAACAAGGGTTAATGAGAGGCAAAAGAAATTTTAACATGATATCGTCAATTTTATAAGTCCCCGAGCTGTTATTGAAATTGTTTTTAAAATGAATAAATGCACATTCTAGAATATTTCGTTCTATTATATCTCTGTTTTTAACAAGCGCTTTAGAACTATCCCACTTGATGCTATGGTTACATCTATACATATGGTTAAATAAAGCATTGGAAGTACTAGCTGTTCTACAAGCATATTTATGCTGTTTTACCCTAATATCTAACGTTTTACCGGTTTGGCCTATATATACTGATGGTATATATACAATGTAACTCAGTATATATAGGCCAAACCGGTAAAACGTTAGATATTAGGGTAAAACAGCATAAATATGCTTGTAGAACAGCTAGTACTTCCAATGCTTTATTTAACCATATGTATAGATGTAACCATAGCATCAAGTGGGATAGTTCTAAAGCGCTTGTTAAAACAGAGATATAATAGAACGAAATATTCTAGAATGTGCATTTATTCATTTTAAAAACAATTTCAATAACAGCTCGGGGACTTAAAATTGACGATATCATGTTAAAATTTCTTTGCCTCTCATTAACCCTTGTTAAGTATGTGCTAATTGTTTTGTTTTTCCTGTACGTTGTATATATATATGGGCTTCTCGCCTTTTAACTTCATTCCCTGACGAGGTGTAGCTTTGAATACACGAAAGGCCTTGGAATCGTTTTCTTTTTCCTTGTGGGTTTGCAGCATATATATATATATATATATATATATATATTATATATACTATATGATCAAAAGTATTCGGACACCGCATGGTTTTGGGAAAAATGGTTTTATTATGGCATTTAGTAACCAGTAGGTCCACCCTTTGCTTTTATTACAGCGTCAACACGTCGAGGCATACTTTCCACCAGTTTTCGGTAAGTCTGTGCAGGAATGGCTCGCCATTCCTCTTGCAGAGCTGATGCAAGAGATGCAAGTGAAGCCGGGCGTGGTGCGGGGTTTCGTATCCGTCGCTCCAGTTCGTCCCACATGTGCTCGATTGGGTTGAGATCGGGGCTCTGAGCAGGCCAGTCTAACAAATCCACCTTATTTTCACGAAACCAGTCCTGCACACACCTTGCAGTATGGCAGGGAGCTTGATCCTGTTGAAACAAACAATGGCCATCTCCGTAGTATTGCCACAGTGTAGGGAGGGCCGAATTGTCCAGAACGTCGAGATAAACATCAGCGTTCATGGTAGTGGGTATAACAACCAATAGGCCGAGCCCTAGCCAGGAAAAACAACCCCATACCATGATGGACCCTCGACTGAACTTCACCGTTGGACGTACACAGTCAGGAAGAAGCCATTCTCCAGGCTGTCACCACACCCAAACACGCCCATCAGACTGGAAGAGTGAATACCGCGACTCGTCGCTCCAAAGAACAGTTTTCCAGTCCTCCACAGTCCAGGAACGACGGGAGACACACCAGGCCAAACGACGCGTGGCATTAACTTTTGTAATCAGTGGCTTGTGTACAGCTGCTCTACCATAATAACCGAGTCTGTGCATCTCTCTGCGGATAGTTACAGTACTAACGGAGGTACTGGATGCTCTTCCTACCTCCTCAGCGATGGAAGCGGCAGAGGACGTGCGGGACTTCTTGACATGTCGTACCAGACTACTACTATCACGTTCCGTCAGTTTGCGTGGTCGTCCGGAACGTTTTTTCGCGTTAGTTGCACCGTCGTGCTTCCATCTCATGATAACATCCGCTACAGTCGACTTTGGTATATCCTGTTTGGCTGCAATGTTTCGTATAGAAACGTTACTTAAATAACATCCGATGACGAGTCCACGTTGGAACTCGGAGAGTTCACGTCCATGCGGCATGGCTTCACAACAGTTACTGATAACAGAACACCTCAGCATTATAGTTTCGCCACGCTTTTTCTCAGCATACCTTTCGGCGAAGGTGATATTTGCAGAAATACAGATTTTCCGGGGTGTCCAAATACTTTTGATCATATAGTGTATATATATATATATATATATATATATATATATATATATATATATATATATATATATATATATATATATATATATATATATATATATATAATTTGAAGAAAATAGTTTAAAAGTGATAAAAAAAAATAGTTATGTAAAATATCAGTAAACACCATCATACTGGGTAGATATAGCCTAATACATAAACCTAATTAACCTGTCCATAAACTGCAGCATTATGAGTAAACTTTTAAGTTTTACGTTTATTAATGAAGAAAAGGGTGCAATAGATCACCCCCCTCATTCAAACACATTCAAATATAAGCTGAAGCCTAACTGAAATACATCATAATAGAATTCCTATTTATCAACTAGTCCTGACTGATATGTACAATATTTTTATTCTTCATTTAAATGCCTACCATCTCTTATGTTTATAATTCCAAATTGTCTCATCATTAACTTGTAAGTAGTTGGATATCCAAAATATGCCAAATTATAATTGCACACAAAATTAGGTGAATCATGAAAGGGTAAAAATATTATCAACATCAATATGTACAAGTGGTTAAAGACATGGCATGAAACTCAATGTTTCTTGCTGATAATGCTAGAAACGAGAGTTTTATGACAACTTTTTGAACTGACTGTCCATACATATATACATACATACATACATACATAAATTTTCACAGGCTACAAACATTACATGTATCAGCTTGTAGCCTACAAAAGTCCATATAGCTGTACAGGGTGTTTCTAAAGTAACCATCTATTTTGGTGAAATAGGGGGATTTTGAACAATTGTTATATTGGCATAATGGTATGTGCATTGTTATACAAAATTCATGTATTTATAATGTTTCAATTGCTTTACACAATGTTTTGTTAATTATTTTATTTTATTTTCAGACCCATATCATTGATGATGAATGTGCAAGAACGGGTTTATGTAGTAACATGCAGGATAAAAGGCATGAAGTGCAATGAAATTAGAGAAAAGTTTGAGAGAAGGTTTCGTAAAACAGGCCCTAGAGACCAGGCTATTCGCGAATTAGTAAACAAATTTATGAGGACTGGATCTGTGCATGACGAGCGTAGATCTGGATGGCCAAGAAGATCTCATGAAAGAATCGAATCTGTTCAAGAAGCATTCAAAGAGGATCCACAATTATCAATTCAGAGGGCATCCCACAGATTAGAAATTCCACAAACAACGGTTTACAGAATTCTACGTTATGATTTAAAGAAAAAGCCATACCACATTCAAGTGTTCCACAACTTACAAGAAGATTATCCACGAAGAGCAACAATGTGTGCCGAGCTTACAAATATATATTTTCATGTTTTAAAGGTTTTTCTTTATAATTCATATTATTTCGCAAAATAGATGGTTACTTTAGAAACACCCTGTATATGTATTGCGAAGTTGACAGACAATAAAATTAAGATTATAAGAATGAACCATTTACTTATAAAAAATTACAAACAAGAACCAACTAACCTTGCCCATTTGCATGCTCTGAAAAGGGATCAAAATTGTCCAGAACTTGGTCAGTGGAAGGAAGAACATCGCCAAACATTTCATTCTCCAAAGCTGAATAAAGAAAATCACAAAGAACAAGGAACAAAACAAGCAAAGAGGAGAGTGAAAATTAAAGAAAATAAAAAGTAAATAAAGTGAGAAAATGAAAATTCTTTGAAGCACAATCTTAGAAGATAGAATGAGTCCTACCAAAGTCAACACTGGCTACAACTCTTAGGAGTTTTCCAGTTCTTAAACAGTTATTAGAATAAATTCAATTATATCCAAAATAATCATCAGTATTAGCCTTAAAAGGGGCCATATGACATATGTTTTAAATTCCATAGCCTTAGGGACTAAAACTCCATAAAGATTCATTTCATCTGCCCTGGATCCTCATCTATGAATATTTGAAAGTAGAGATTTTTCACTCATTCCCAATTACAGTAGAGCCTGAAATTATTTTCTTGCATTTAAGAAAAATTACACGTACTAACTGTTATGCTACAGAACTTTAAGCCATCAAATGAAGACATGACTACCACAGAGAACTTGGCTTTTTGCTAGGACTACTTTCTTAGGAAATAAGTATGTTTATTTAGTTTAATAAAATATCAGGTGAAGAACTTCAAGCAAAAGTGGATCTCCATGTTACTGATAACATTTGATAAGACCTTGGATAATAGATGATATTACTAACTGAAGATTTAAAATTGAACTGCGTTAAGTTATTACGGGTTATTTCATGACAATGGGCTTAAGGAATCTTAAATTTATACTTTAAAAAATTAGTTGGGTGTAGACCTACCATGTTAAAACCCCTTTTCTCTTGTTTAAAAAGAACAAAAAAAAATTATGGTACTAATAACATCACACCCCTTTTGGGTGGATGCTATTGAAAATTCCTATTCATCCCTGCTCAATTTCAGTTGTAAAAGTAAACTAAATCCACTATACCAAAAATATTTGAATCAAGGGGTTTTACATTCAGAATAGCCTAGGCTAAATGCAAGCTCGCTCTCTCATTAATATGAAGCAAATTTAGGTTAATTTCCTAATCATACCCATGTCCTGTATTCTTTAAATGTGTTCAAACTTGACAACCTTAGGTTTATTTAGGAAATGAAATTATGACAAGTTACATACCCAAGACTTACTCAAAAGTTGGCTTAGTCTCAGCTAATGAAAATTACCAATGCAGTAAAAAGAAAATAGTTCAAATAATGACACTGAAAGCTTATTTGGGCTTATTTCAACACACAAGCTTATACAGGCCTTAGCTAAAGTCTGATAATTATACAAATCTATGCACATGAATCAGTAGGAAGCATATAGTAGAATAATTAGCTATATTAAAAGACATTTCTGATACAGTCATAAAACAGAGCTGTGTGTAAGCTTTTAAAACACACACCACACACACACACACACACATTGGACCAAATAATGGAAAAACACATTTTTGATGCTATATTTTCTTCTGGTATCATTAATGGCATTATGTACTTTATTAAATTAATATGCAACCGCATATAATGTTGAGAACATCATCTATTTTGATATGCTCATATTGGTTTTTCATGTTCTTGTAGAATGAATAAAAATATGGAACTTGGTAAAAATGTTACTGACTATGAAAGGGGCATGATAGTAGGAGCCTGTTTCGTTGGTGTCTCAATATTAAAAGTTGCGTGATTGTCCCTGCACCTTGAGGAACAGTCCCATAGTTATGAATACTGTACATGGAAAGAAATTAAAAAAAAACTACTACACATAAGCACAGAATTGTTTCCATTATTCTCCCCAACTCCAAATTCATTAGAACTTTGGTACTGGTTGGTGTTAAAATAGCCTTTACTACATTTCCCTAACAGAATTATGAGTGACACTGGTCTTTGTGGACTACTGGTATTGTTAAATTTTGAACAAAAAAGTTTTGATGCAACAGTCTTTGATTGATCTTCACAGCTCAATCATCATATAAGGTTCTTCTGTTGCATTGTCAGTGTTGCTTTACACTCACTATATTCCTTATCTGATGTTCTTTTTTTATTATTCTTGCAATTGTGTGACTTTTATTACTGAAAAACCAACCAAACAGGCTTCTACTATCATGCCCCTTTCACAGGCAGTAACATCTTTTCCAAGCACTAGATTTTTATTTATTTTAAAAGAACAACAAAAACCAATATGAACATATTAAAATAGATGATGTTCTCAACATTATATGCAGTTACATATTAATTTAATAAAGTACATAATGCCATTAATGATATCAGAAAATACAGCATCAAAAATATATTTCCATTATTCTGTCCAACCCGATAAAAATAATATATATATATTTTTTTTAATCAATAATAGGCTTATTTTATGCATGCTAAACATCAAATGGGTAATGTTTGTTTTAGCACACCAATGTTTTTTGACATTTTTCTGGTCAATTTTTAGTCATTTTGCACGAATCTGATATCCATTTTCTATGCAGATGCGTACTTTCAGCAATATTTTCAAGTGAAGATATCTCAAAAACTACACATTTGCACAGGAAATGGATGTCAGATTCATGCAAAATGACTAAAAATTGACCAGAAAAGTATGTTTCATCAAAAAACACCAATGTGTGCTAAAACAAATATTTACCATCAAACTTACCACTTTAATAATCTTAAAACAGCACAAAGTCCAATGTCACTGTGAAAATTTTATATTAGATTACTGTACCTGAAGCTTCATTCATTCAATATGCTAAAACACATTTGTGCAATTAGTCTAGCATCAGATTTAACATTAACACCACCCTGGCCTTCACCCTATAGAATAGAATTTTATTAATAATAAAATTAATTTTTTTTTTTTTTCAATTTACAATGACATGAATAATTGTGAAGCTTGACTATTTTATTTAATTTGGCCCTTAAGCTTTAGGCTTCACTGGGTTCTTACTGAAAATAAGCAGCTAGTTGTTATAAATTAATAATAATAAGTAAATAAGTATTATTAATAGTTAAAACATGTATTACAATATTAAACAATTTTAATGGACAATATTAAACAATATTAATGGACATTAATCCTAGATTTTTGTTAGTACCAGTATGCCATTATTAATCAGGACTTCAACTTGGTTTTAAACAAATTTACATTCACAATATTTTTTATATTGGCATGCAAGTCATTCCATAGTTTCAATCCAATGAAAATGTGTAGTTTTTGAGATGAAGACAATCCAAATTGAGGTATAACAAGCTTTGATCTATTTCTGGTCTGATACAAGTGGATTTCTTGATGAGTTACAAAATATCTATTTACCCATTGCAAATTAATGATTTTGTTCTTATACTTTTAAATAAAAATAAAATGTGCCAGTTTGGTTATATCTTTGAGCTTTAGTAGGTTTAGCTCTTTAAATAATGCACTAGTGATATCAAGGAAATCAGCATCAGATAACCTTATTTCTCATTTTTGGATGACAAAGATACCATTTAATGAGTCATTAGTGGAGTTTCCCTAAACAAGGGTGCAGTATGTTATACAGGGTGTCCGGTAAGTCTGGACCCATAGGGATTTATATATTTTTTTATTGTTATTATTATTATTATTTTATTATTTTTTATTATGATTTTTATTTGTGGGGCCACTTGAAAGCCAAAGTGTACGAGGTCAAACTTCAGAACATTTTCCACCTTAAAGCACGCATTGTGGAGGCGTGTCAAGAAATTTCTGCGACTGATTCAGAAAGTGCTGTCGCAGTGGAGATTGCGTCTTCAACTATGTGTGCGACACAACGGCAGACACTTTGAACAGATTATGTAATAAATTTTTGGACTATTTTGTAATTTTATTATTTTTCCCTATGGGTCCAGACTTACGGGACACCCTGTATAAGGAAGAACAAGAGTATGATAAAGAGTCAACAAAACTTGTCAGACTACATTTCTAAGTTTAAACATTATAACAACGCTCCTTGAAATCTTTTTCACAACATAATTTACATGATCACTCCATTCCATGAAATTTGTTTTACTGGTATTTAAGAAGAGTTTATTGGAGGTCAACCATTTCATTACACTGATGAATTCTGAATGAAATATATTCTTAGCTGTATTAACATCTTTGCAAGAAAAAGAGAGTTGTATCATCTACAAACATTATGAAGTTCAGTATATTAGATGAATGTGTAAGATCATTTATATATAATAAAAATAACAGTGGACCCACAACTGAGCCCTGTGGCACACCATGTTTGACAAGCGCTTTAGGTTGAGCAAACCTTATTTACTGATACAAAATGATATCTATTGGACAAATAACTTTTAAACCAATCACTGATTGCTCCTCTAAAGCCATAACAATATAATTTATTAAGTAGAATATTATGGTCTATTACATCAAACGCCTTACTCAAATCCATAAATATTGATATCATTATTTCTTTGTTCTCCTTAGCTATATTTACATTTTCCATAAGATTTAAAAAAGCCATTTCCATTGTTTTATTATTACGGAAGCCATATTGATTTGGAGATAATAAATTAAAGGATTCTAAATATCTCTGCATTCTACTTTTTACAATTTTTTCAAAACTTTGTTGAACACAAATAATGCACACACCAGCCTGTAATTTGTTGCTAGTGTAGGATCACCCCCTTTAAAAAGGCGTGTTACACAACCAGTTTTTAGCATTGATGGGAATATTCCTTTAGAAATACTTTGATTGATAATTTTAGCCAAAGTTACAGATATCTTATCTTTAACAAGTTTCAATATAGGTACAGGAATGTTATGAATGTTATTTTTTGTATTTTTTAATTTACCAATAATATTCTGGACCTCAGTAGAGGTAGCAGGAACAAAAAAATGAATTTAGTGGGCTGGGTGACATATATTCTAGAGGTGAGTGATCATTATTTATTAATTGAGAGCAAAGCTTATCAGCTATTGAAGTAAAATGTGCATTTAAAGTCTGCAATAGCAGTATCATCAGTATTTTCTTTATTATCAACATTTAATTTCTCTATTGAATTTTTTCTTAATTTGTTTTCCTGAGAAGATTGTTTATGGTTGTCCAAGTGTTTTTCATGTCTCGTTTATGTTTAGAAAATTGATTGTTATAATAGTTATATTTTTCAATTTTCATTATTTTAGTTAATTTGTTTCTGTATTGAGTATATTGTATTTTAGGAATTTTGCTCTGCAATTGCAATTTGAATAATTTATCTCTGTTCTTTATTGAAATGATAATTCCTGGAGGGATCCATGGATTTGCAACATTTTTGGGCGAAACTGTTTTTCACCTTAAAGGAAAGCAAATATTAAAAATATGGAATAAGGTGTCATAGAAGAACTGAAACATATGATCTGGGTCATTTAAAGATTTGTCACAGTCAAGCCGAGTATTTTCTACAGCCCTAATAAATTTTATTTTGTTAACCTCTGAGAATATTCTGTAATCAATAGTTGTTTTGTCCACAACCTGAACAATGTTATTGAATATAGCGTAAGTAGGAAAATGATCACTGAAGTTAGTGGTTATAATTCCAGAATTTACAAGGGCATTGCTATTTACAAATATATTATCAATTGTAGATTCTGTTATTCAATTGCCATAGCTGCAGACTCGAGTGGGTTTGGTAATAGAATGGCTAAGATAGAAAGAATTCATTAAGTTTAAAAATTTATGAGAGATTGCTTCAGATTGCCAATTGATGTTGAAGTCTCCCGCAACTATGGTATTCGATTTATGAAAGTTGCATAACATGTTATCTAAGTGAATTAAAAAGCTATTGATATTAGTATTAGGTGGTCTATATATTGCATGGGCAGAATATACATTACTTTTGTCTTTTATATTCACAATCAGGTTTTCATTGTCACTATTACATAGAGAAAATACTTCATTAGAGATGTAAGTTTGATGCACATACAGAGAGATACCCCCACCAATCTGACCACTCTTACAGTATAATAAGCAACATAATTATCTATATTATATAGGTTTTTAATACTACTATTTAACCAGGTTTCCATGAGAATTATAACACTAAATTTGACCACAGAAGTTTTCAAAAGGGTCAATATAGTTCCTAGGTAAACTTCAAATGTTTAGATTTAACACAGATTTTTATAAATATCTTTTTGTAATACAAAGGCATTAAACTCATCTATCAATAGGACCATGCAATTGACTACACCAGATTCCTGTTCTAGATTCTCTAAACTGGATACAGAATTTTTTGGTAATGAATTGAAATGATTAATATCAGCACATATACTATGAAAGTCTTTATTGATGAAAGCCATTTAACAGTAGTTCTCAAACAATTTCACTAAATACATAATAGGTATGGGAATAAGGGGTTACCACCCAGTTGAGCAGAGAATGGGAAAGTCGACTGTTGAGATTGTATGCAGAGTTATTCACAGGCCTCCTGTGTGCCGACTGTTGGCTGGTGTTTTCGAGTTCTCATAGCTTTGAATGCTTCTCCACTAACAAAGTGAACTCCTTTGACTGAAGTATTCCACATTGGAGGACTCTCTCTCTCTCTCTTTAATAATTAACTTCGCTCCAAGGAAGTAGGCAACTTTCCTGAGTCTCCTCGCTTCTATGAGTTTAGGGAGCTTTTCTTTATGAATTTTACGTGTTTCCTCTCATACATCATCATGGATGAAGATTTTTGATCCTTTCAGCTTTCTTCTGTTTTTTAGTATTACATAAATATCCGAGTTTCATCCTCACATATTACTTTTATAGCTGAAGTGGGCATCTTAGATTCAGTCATGTCATTAACTCTAGAATTTGCTTTTTGTGGTGGAATTTGTATTTTTAATCTAAAAGCACTTTTGATCTTAATATTCCCCAAATTCAGTCTATCTTTTATTATGTCCTCCACCTTTTTCTTCGTTTCGCCATTTGTTTCTCTATTCATTTCAGATACCCACATTATGATTAAGTTATTGGCACATGAATTATCATCTAGGCTGTTTAGTGTTTAATTTATTCCTAATTGAATCGTGCTCACTTTTTATCATCTCCATGCTACAATTATTTTTAGTAAGCAAGTTTAGATCTTTTATCTCATTGTGTGCATACTGAATGCTCTTTTCAAGCTCCATATTTCTATATTCCAGTTTCGCATTATCCCTCTTTAACAATTCGTTATTATGTTGTACAACTTTTATTACTGCCTCAAGGTCTTTGATTACACTATTACTTTTGTGCATTAAGTCAAAGAGGGAATTATACTTATTTGCTAGAGCTTTCATTTCTAATTTCAGGGCATTTACCTGACCTTTGGGAGCCATTTTGCGCAATTTATGGGGTTAAGATTCACTTGTTCATTCACAGGTGCAAATTTTGCATATCTGCAGAAAAGCATAACTAGATGAAACTTCATGTGTGGCCGCAGAGGTGCAAAACAGCAACTAACCTCACTCAGCTGACCATTTATGGACTTGTAGGCACCTTAGGGCCCACACAAACACCCCTTCAGTTATTACTGAAATTATGTACAATGTCCGAGTCTAAAATACTATTTTCATTATTTCTTTCCCAGTACTGCTCAGTAGTTAAACACTATAGCAGGCATGGGTATATTCCTCAACAAAAATAAGATTTATATATATACAGTGGAACCTCGACTTACGAATTTAATTCGTTCCGAGACCCTGTTCGCACCTCGAATTGGTCGTAAATCAAATCCATTTTTTCCATTGAAATTAATGTAAATTTAATTAATCCGTTCCAGCGCCCCAGATAATTGTACTTTTAATGCTTTGTAAGAGTTTATAAAGAGAAAATATATAAGAAAAAAATTATACTAAATTTAATAAGCTGTATAATTTTACTGTACCTTTGTGGAGGATAATCGCTGGCATGAGTGGATGGTGATGAGGAAAGGAAGGGGGAGGGAAGTTACTGTATGGAAGGAGAGTCCCCTTCCATAAGAACACTGGGCACCTCTCCTTCAGGGGTTTTCTCTCTTTTCTGTCTCTTTAATTCAATGGTTATTTTAAGTTTTCTTTTTTCACTGCCACTATCACTCTTCACTTTCTTGGGAGCCATAATGAAGGGCTTATTAAAGCAATAAACGAAAAATCACGGAGCAAATATGCGAGAGATAAAGCAATAAACAAAAAATCACGGAGCAAATATGCGAGATATAAAGCAATAAATGAAAAATCACGGAGCAAATATGCGAGAGATCCACTCGCAATCGAAGCGCCGGGCGTATGTTCGTATGTTGATTTGGTCGTAAATAGAGGCGTTCGTAAGTCGAGGTTCCACTGTATATATATATATATTTTTTTTTTTATTATCAGAGTAATGCCAAAACTTCACAGCCACAACTGGGAGCAAGTATCATACCATCTCTGATCACTTAGCATCTGTT
This sequence comes from Bathynomus jamesi, assembly GCA_023014485.1. Classification (NCBI taxonomy): domain Eukaryota; kingdom Metazoa; phylum Arthropoda; class Malacostraca; order Isopoda; family Cirolanidae; genus Bathynomus; species Bathynomus jamesi. The sequence goes on from JAJOZX010006369.1 coordinate 75,760, forward strand.
TCCAATTTGAGGGTGCTCTTACTACAGTACTTGCATTAACTCCCCAACAAACCCTCTGGTGGTACATTTTCTCTAATATAGTATCAGTAGAAAATCATTTTCTAACACTATTTATCCTCAGTGATTTTGTAGGTAGTCTGTGCACTAAAATATATCAGCAAATTTATTAGCATATGAAATTTTTTTATTGATTTTAGTGCTTATTTCAAGGTGCTTTCAACTATTTTGGTTTTTTGTACTAGGGGCACTCAATATATTTTGCACCACCCTTTTTTCTTAGCTAAATAATAGGCCATGGGGCTGAAATGTCTTTTGGGCCATAAGTTTGAACTTTCTGCGCTTCATAACCAGATTTTTCCAGCTTGAACCTACCTTCACAAAAAACTTTTTAAATGCCCTTGTAGAAAATTGATGGTTAACACACTTTCAAAAATGGTGTCTGACAGTGATGTGGGTCATAAACAGAGTTCTTAACTGCAGAGAAGGAAATAGTTGGAAATATTCAAAGAGAGTCTACAAAATGTTTACGGAGATGCTGTTGTTGATCGAAGCACAGTTGGATGCTGGTCTAAATGCGTGGTCATCAGAGAGGGAGAGCCAGCCTCAATGATAAGCCATGCAGCAGTCACATGGCATCAGCTGTGACATCTCATACTGTGCAATGTGCTAACAGCATCATTCGATCAAATCATCACATACAAGGAGCTAGGAATTAGTGAAGGAAGTGTGAATATGATAATTTAGCAACTGGTATACTCAAGTGTTTTCACAGTTTGTTCCTCACAAACTGACTGGAGATCACAAAGCCCAAAGAAAAAAAATTGCTTCTGAGTCATTGCTTCGATACAAGACAGAAGCGGATGACTTCCTTTCACGAATTGTGACTGGTGATGAGACTTGGGTACACTGCTTTGAACCTGAAACAAAACACCAATCCATGGAGTGGCATAACGCAGACTCTCCACACAAGAAAGTTCAAAATGGCTCCCTCTGCAGGAAAGGTTATGGCCACCATCTTCTGGGACATGAAGGGGTGAGTCTGGTGGACATTATGAAGGACAAACAATCAACTCAGAGGCATATATTGTTACGCTACAGAGACTTCAGAGACGTATAAAGCGAGTTCAACTAGAGAGAAAATTGGAAGACAATTCTTTTGCACAATAATGCAAGACCACACAGCAGTTTGCAAACAAGAGGGGCCATCACAAAAATGTGCTTGACTGATTAATAATGGCATACTAACAAAAATCTAGGATTAATGTCCACTAATATTGTTTAATATTGTCCATTAATATTGTTATACATGTTCTAACTATTAATAATACTTATTTACTTATTTATTATAAATTTTTAACAACTAGCTGCTTATTTTTAATAAGAGCCCAGTAAAGCCTAAAGCTTAAGGGCCAAATTAAATAAAAAAATAAAAAATTAAATAAAATCAGTATTTATATTTTAGGGGGGTGTCTGGGGGTCCCCAGGCATGTAACCCGCCTTTTCCCATTGAACCTTTGTATTGCATGGTCTCTGCAGAACAAAATACCCATGAATGGCAAGGGATGACTATTTTTAATCTTTATAAAATAAGGCTTTAGCCTATAATAGTACAAATGTAGCACCCACCATTTATATTACAAGTGTGGTTTTTGTCCATTTAGTGTCCACATGGTCTGTGCAAAATTGCAGCGTGATTGGTGAATATTTAGAGGTCGCCCCACTCTGAATATATATATTATATAATGTACTTTTTCTTCCGTAGGTCCGATGGCTCAAACTCGATCAATTCCAAAAGTTTGGCTTCTAGGGATGGCAACTGGAACTTTATCCACGTCAAGGCTCCCTACATGCCTTGACACCCTCCTCTTGGGGCAATACCACCACATCAATCAAAAGCAAACCACCTCCGACAGTCTGAACCAGGCATGCCAGAGGGTGATTGAAGTCTGGACCCAAGCGCGGATCCCAACTCAACGGATCGACTCCTGTGTCCGTAAGCTTTCAAAGCTTTTAGACCGCTACAAAACACGCAAGAAGCACAGGACCAGGCAACGTACCAGCGATAGAATGAATGAAGACATCTTCAAAGCGGACATCCAGGAACTGTTTGACATCGCAACCAGTGATGCCATGAGCACAATCGTCAACGTTGAGGACCGAAATTTCCTGTCCATGCAGCGCAAGGATGTCAATTTGCAGCATGGCTGGCATTGATAAGGAAACGACTACACAAGAGGACAGAAAGCAATCCAGAATGGAGAAGGAAGCCAAGAGGAAGGCAAGGCATGAAGCAACACAGAAAGATTTGGAAGAAGCAGGAGTGTCATCAATTGATCTTTCCTCCTCTTCTTCTTCTTCCCTTTTTTCGCAAGACGACGACTATAGACCATCGGTTCCGATTCCTTCTTCGTCTGAAGCTCCGGCACCAAAGCGTCCCAAGAACAAGGTTACGAACATTTTCCAATCTCCAGAAGTCATTGGAGCAATGGATCGCACCAATCTTTCTGACTGGAATGCTGTTTTCGTAACTGGAGCTGTATTACAGGCCGCGGGGCATGATCTGTCTGGGATGACGTGCTCTCGGAGCTCTATTCATTGCTACAGAGAAAGTGGGTGAGAACATGCAGCTCGAGAAGACCTAGAATCATTCTCTCTAGAAGACCCTGTCCTTCTCCATTGGGACGGAAAGCTTCTCCCTGGCATTGAAGGGAAGAAGACGAATGTGCATCGGATAGCAATCCTTATAACATTCAATGGACAGGAGAAGCTGCTTGGTGTCCCAAAGATGAAACAAGGAACTGGAGAAGCACAGGCCCAGGCATGCCTTCAAACTATGAAATTATGGAACGTGGAACAGCATGAGAGAGGTCTCGTCTTCGATACCACTGCATCAAACACGGGTTTACATCGCGGAGCCTGTGTCAGGATTGAAGAAGCATTGGGTCACGAGCTAGTTTGGATCAGTTGTCAACATCATATACTTGAAGTCGTACTTGCTGATGTCTTTGCCTCAATATTTGGCTCAACAGGAAGTCCTGAAACAGGCCTTTTTAAGCGATTTCAAAAGAAATGGCCATCTCTCTCCCACGAAGCATTTGTCTCAGCATCGGACAGCTTGTTCGAGAACCCTCAACTCCCAAGAGATGAGAAAAGAGATGCTCACTTACTTACCTAACGCTCTTCAGGCAAGCCAACCTCGTGACGACTACAAGGAGTTCCTTGAACTATCTTTGCTCTTCCTGGGGGGAAAGACTGGTGGTCAACTCTTTATCCGAGCTCCGGGTCCCATGCACCACGTGAGATGGATGGCAAAGGCGATTTATGCAGTCAAAATCTACCTCTTTCACTATCAATTCAAGCTCACAGCACGCAAAGAACGAAACGTGACTCAGCTGGCTTTATTTGTCAGTCTGATTTACATCAAGTACTGGCATGAAGCACCAATGGGGACACAAGCTCCTCTCAATGATCTCAAAATGCTGCATCTTCTGGAAAAATATCCACACAGAGGAGCTGCACAAGCGGCGAAGACAGCTCTAAGACGCCACCTGTGGTACTTGTCGGAGCATCTGATTGGACTGGCCTTCTTCGATAATAGGATCGATCCTAATACCAAAAGGAGAATGGTTCAACACCTCCAACATCCCCAAAAGAATGGCTGCCCCAGACGAATTGACATGGTGGAAGCTGGTGTTGAAAATGATGTGGCATCCTTCGTCATGAAAAGGACATTGACCCTCTTTGATGCCTTGAAAGTTGGAGGTAAGGAGGAAGTGCGCCAGTTACTTCAAAAATATCCACGGGAATGGCCAAATGACAAGAACTACAGGGAACTTAGAGATCGCGCCTTAAAAGAAAGTCGTCAATGATGCTGCTGAGCGAGGTATTGCTCTCGCACAACGCTACAATGACACTGACACGAACGAGGACCAGAAGCAGTACCTCCTACAACTTGTAGCCACCCACCGAAAACAGATACCAATACCATCCAAGGCGACTCTGATACAGAAGAAATAATGAAGATACACCCATTATCATGTCCTATTGTCTTACTGTTTTCTTTCATATTCTTTGAGAACCAAAAAAAAATTGTTATTCAGTCGTCTATATATTTTCCCAAATTTTCAAAAAGGGGGCAAGTGGGCGACCCCTAAATATTAACCGAATAACGTGAAACTTTGCACAAATACTGTCCACACCAAGAGGCATAAAACCAACCTTGTGGAGAGAACTTAGTCGATGTTTTAACTTTTTGGACCACCCTAATATATATATATATATATATATATATATATATATTATATATATATATATATATATATATATATATTTATTTTAAGTTCGGGAAGAACCGATTCGCCTCTATTTAAAAGGGCATATCTCAGCGGAAAAACAAAGAAAAAGAGAGAGGAAAGACAGAGGAAAAAGAAAGGGTGGAGGGGACAGTCGAAGTGGAAAAAGACCAAGGATGACAAGGACTGCAGGGTCAAGCCCCATCATCCTTGGGTGCTAGGGCCGGGAGGGCGCACATGAAACCTCCAGGAACAAGCACGTACAAACGAGCATAAAGAGTACTCAAGAGCATGAGCTTAGAACCCCCTTGCGGGATATATAATATATATATAATATATATATATAATATATATATATATATATATATAGGGTGAGTCAAAAGTCTCTATACATAGGCAAAATGGTCATGATAAATAAATGATTATTTATAACACCAGACGTGTTAACGCGTATTTGCCATGACTGGGAGGAATGCATCCGTATGTGCATTCAGTGTAATGGTGCCCACACACAGCATATTTTGTGACTTACAAGTGATTGCATAAATAAAGTGACCATTTTGCCTATGTATGGAGACTTTTGACTCACCCTGTGTGTATATATATATATAAAAAATAAAATCCCTGCCTATGGAATAATATACATAAAAACTAGGCCTATGTCAGAACAACATGAATGTCCTTGCCAATATCTGTAACCTTTATCTTGCTCCTGTCATTTTGTGGTGCTCTAAATTGGGCAAAAAATAAAAATTCTCAATAAAATGCAAAAATCTAATAAGACTAAGCCTTCTCCTTATAATTAAGTAACCTTCATACAATTAAACACTTATGAAGTATTTGATTTTAGTTTAAATTTCAATTCTAACAAAAGTAACATACACATTGTCCTGTTCTTACTCCAAAATTTAGCTTACAAAAAGAAAGAAAAGAAGCAAGTGCAAAGCAAAACTAGGCCTACTGGATATAAATGCTTTATTACATACTGTACATATTCTGATTGCATGCCACAAATGTTACATTGCTTCTTAATTTTTCTATCAATCAATATATAGGATAGTTAGTGAAATTAGCCTAGCTTGATGTGCCCAATAAAACCTGTCACCAGTGAGAAGAAAATTTATGGTTATGGACAGCAATACTGTTAAGTGATACACAGAGCCTACATATTAATTAATAAAGAGGAAAACAAAACTAATACCTAGGCTACCTAGCCTACCTTTAATCATGGGTCTAGAACGAGTTGATATCCTTTTGGCATTGTCAGTTCCATCTCTAAGAAGACTATGGTACATAAGTGACTATTCAATTAGGCCTAGACCCCTACCTAATTACCAGTTAGCTACTGGTACCAACCTAAAATTATTGTAAGGGCCTAGATACTTCTTAGGTTTACTATTAAGCTGCCTATTTCTAAAATTAGCCTATAGATTTAAGTTAAAACTTGCGTCAACCATACCAATTGCTCAGAGACCTCACCTCCATTAGTAACTGCAGTTCCTAAAGTAGAGGTTGCTGGAACTGTTAGGGGAGAAGGGTTGGGTGCAATATCATCTTCCAATCCTGCCAATTCATTCTGTTCTCTAGCTAAGAATTCTGCTGCAGGATCAACATCATTAGCAGGTCTCTCAACAGGAACAAAATCATCAGCAAACCCATCCATTGTCAAAATGCTTCTTATTGGGTTTAGTTATCAAATTGAAGAAGAAGTTGGTGTTACCTACGTAGGAAGCAAGAAAAGATATGCACACAAAACAATTAAAACCTAAATCCCATATAACAAGTAGAATAATTAATCAGTCTGCAAGCCAACTAAGGCCTAGTAATCCAGGGTTAATTTGCTAAATATTCAACTTTTTCATCACCATTAGGGTTGTAAAAATTCAATTGCTTGCTCACAAGTGATAAGCTATACAAGCTGGCAAGTGCATTCTGGAAACAAAGATGGTATTTTGTGTGTAGTAGGCTAGTAGCTGTGGCAAGTGTGATACATATTTTTGATGTCCTCAATACAGTACATTATTAAACTTTTTATATTTGTATCTCATCCTTTCATATGACTCCTTGGCAAACCATCACAGACAACAAAATGTTTTCCATTTCAAAAATGAAACTATTAGCCACCTTCAATAAAACTTATTTGGGCTAAATTAAGGATGAATTTCAAATGAAGTTGTTCTCAAGTGAAGCATTGCCATAGAACTCATTCAACTTGGTGAAATTTCATCCTGAAAAACATTTTTTGTTAAAAAAATGTTAGTTACAAAAGCAAGTAAGGCATCTGTAGGTTATACAATTCTTATGTTAAACCTCATTTAGAATATGGCTTTAAAGCTTGGTCATCTTACCATAGGCAGGATAGATATGTTTGAAGGTGTGCAATATAGGGCATTTAGGGCAACCAAGCTTACCCCTAGCTTAAGAAGGTTAGAATATAGTGAAAGATTAAAGGAAATGAGTATATTTAGTTTTGAGAAACATTGTTTGAGGGTAATTATGATACAGATGTTCAAAATGTTTTCAGATTTGGACAATTTAGATGCAAGTAACATTTTCTTCTTAGAGTCTGATGGAAGAATTTGAGGGCATAATAAAAAAAATTAGAAAACAGACTTGTAGACTGGATCTACAAGACTACTTTAGCCATAGAAGAAGATTTTTGGAATGATTTGCCATATGCTCCTTAGCTTTAAGAAAAATTAAACCGTCATAAATGAAATGGCTAAAGATTGTAAATAATGTAATTTTAACTGTTAAAGTAAGTTGGCTGTTTGTTGCGGTACCTTTGTTAACTAGTTTGAGGATAATTACTGAAGTTAACTTGAAACCAATATTTTGGAAAATTTGACAAATATAACTTTCAATCATTCATCCAACTTTGATAACCTTGATAAGCCCAAGTGGCTTCATTTTCCAAATGTAATGTAAAAACCTAATGTCCCTGAAACTTAATTATTTACCTAATTTTCTTGTTATGCCCTCAAGTTCTTCTGTCAGATTCTAATTAGAAAAAGTTATGTATGATAACATCTAACTTGTCCAAACCTGAAAACATTTTGAACATCTGTATCATACCCTATATTCCCTCAAACATCTTTCACAATTAAACATGGCCAATTCCTTTAATCATTCACTGTAGCTATTCCAATCTTATTAAACTAAGGATAAGCTTGGCTGTCCTACATTGCATAGCTGCAAGCATTCTAGCCTACATCATGCCTATGGTGAAGCAACCAGGCTTGAATGCAGTACTCTTAGTTAGTGAGGCTTAATATAAGAATTATATAATCTACAGATGACTGACTGCCTTACTTTTGTAATAAAATTTCTTTTAATAAAGTCTAGCATTGTATTTGCTACCTTATAGGCTCTAAACATTGCACAGAATAGTTTATGGTAAACTTCCAGATGTCAGATGGTTCACAGTCTATAAGCCCTAATTACTAACCTAAACATACCTAGCATTACCTAACCTAATTTAACATATCATACAGTAAAACCTATCAAATCCAGCATTTCAAAAACTGGTTATTTTTTTTAAATATTAAACCTAACTTATGTGGATATGGTTTTGAACCCTGTGCATGATAAAGATAGATGATGATGATGATGAGGGTGGCAAGTTACTCAAGGAAACAATTTCTATAGATGAACGTATAAAACTAGGCTAGCTGCTGACTAACTTTCTAGTCTTGAACAAAGGAGCTTTATTTCTGAGCAAGATATTATGCAAGTGTATAGGATACAAAAAAAATAAAAAATTGAAGGAAAAGCCTAAATACACAAAACAAGCTAAGTTGCAGAATATCTCTAAAAAAGTTACCAAGGACAATGCCAAAAAATCCTGTGGCTTCCATTTCAGCCATCCCACCTGTCAACCATTCTTTCACCTCCACCAATGTTAACATCACTCATCCCTACACACACTACTTTGGAAGTGGAATCAAGGAAGATAATTTGGCAAGTAAATAAAAAAATGCACCATTCTTTATTCATATTATTACACATGTACAATAGAGTATATGATACATAAGAAACAAAACTGTGTGTAAAACAAAAATTATGTTAAGCAATAATGACAGGCTATGCAAGCAACTATGTAAGGCTAGACTATGTGATTGGCTTGGGTTTCAAAAAACTAGGAACTCCCAAAAACTGGCAACTGCTAAGTCCAAAGGGTGCTGGATTTGAGAGATTTTACTGTAGCACACCAAGCTGTCAGGAACTCATCTCCAAACTGCATCCAGTGTCTGGAATTTCAACTTTAGATCACTTGGCCACAACTATAATGCTAGGGATGACCAGCATATTTTTTTATGCTTCATTTTTAAAATAAAAAACACCCCACTATATTCATTAGTAATTAGTTTCAATATATACCACATTTCCATACAACTTATGAAATGAAGTTAAAACTAAGAAACAAATTTCTTCATAGATTTTGGTCTTCAATCAGGCTACATAACATTCACTATTTAAAGCTTTCCTCATACTCCAAATGTTAATGTAAAAATATTCAAATTCTGGACAAAGGGTACCCTATCACCAACTGAATTTCAATTTCTCAAAGTTGCTATTTTCTATACCAAATAATTCTATTTATGAATCATTCACACTGCTACAGTATTTATTATTGTTATTAATTAATAATAAAGTAATATGTAAGATTACATCTACATTTTAGTCAAGTCAAAACAGTTATAAGAGAATAATAAGGAAGAAAATATTTGGAAAGAAACTAATATATAATGGTATGAATGATAGCCCTCCCAATATAGCTATTCATATTTTAATTGAATTTAATTAATTACAATTTTATAATTTCTTTTTTTTTATTTGCAGGCAATGTACCAGTGATTAGAGCCTAGTTAAGGTAGCACATATTTAGGTGAAGCAGTGAGTGGGGGTTTTGCTAAAGTCAGGTAATAGACTAGGAGGGTGAGAAGTTTAGTTACTGGGTAAGTGGGGGACGGAGTAATGATCTAGATTCAGTGAAGCAGATAGGAATGAGTATGGAAAGAGAATATTGCTTCCACTTAAAAGCAGGGGCCTTTGGCGAGTATGGACTGGAGATACTCAGACATGGGAATGAAAGACAGGAAAGGGAAAAATCTATCGCAGAGTGCAGCAAAATTTGAGCATTCTACCAGGAGGTGGGTGATGGGGATATGGCAGGTGGGACAGAGAGTGGGGCTGATGATTTGGCCATAAGATAACTGTAGGTTGTACATGTGTGGCCTAGGTGGTGATGAGCTATAGCCACTTCTTTATGGTAGGACTGATGGAACAAGGAGGTCCAATATTCACAAGTTGCAGTTTGATTCAGTAGAGCTTGTTGCCTGTGGCCTGGTCCCACTCCCACTGCTAGATGGAGCAGAAGTGGGAGCAGAAGGTCAGGAAGAAATCAGTGAAGGGGAGGGGCTGGGAGTAGGTGGGCAGTAAGTAGGCAGCCTTCAGTGCAGTCCACCTCCTCATTGCTATGGATGCCAACATGTGCCAGGACCCAGCAGAAGGAAATCACCTTGTGTCTGAAAGCTGTCAGTAAGTGGAAAATTTGTTGGATGATGCAGATGAGTTGGGGGGGGGGGGGGATATTTTGAGGGAGAGAAGCACACTTTGGCAGCCTGAATATATGATGAAACAGTTGACCAAATGGGTGTGCACAATGTTGAGGGCCTCTAGGATAATGAAGAGTTCCGCTGAGAACAGAGAGGCCTCGCAGGGCAAGTGGATGCTTGGGGAAAGTGGCTGGGATGGTATTATAACCAAGGCAGCTGTACCAACCTCCAAGTAGGAACTGCCTGTATAGTCAGGGACAGTGCCTGTGTGCCGAGTTATGTGGTCCTGGAAAAATGACCTATATGCCATGGTGGTTGTGGTAGTTTTTGGCAGGGTGCACAGGTCCCTGCAAAACAAGATTGGGTTGAGGAGCCAAGGGGGGTAAATGTGGTATGTGATGGGGATGACAGAAGGAGGGGGCATGTTGGAGAGGTCCAGGAACGAATGGACCACTTTGGTGAAGTGCCAGCTCCATCCCTGGGGGGTGGAAGTTCAGAAACTACCATGCACAAAAACAAAGAGGGTAGGCAAGAGGGAGGTAATTACATTCCATTCAGAGGCTGGAGGATGAGGAAGAATGGAAGGCACTGGTGGAGAAGCACCAAGTACAGAATACAGAGGCACAGCCATAGATGACACTTCCATAATCCAGCTTTGACTGAACCATGGCAGTGTAAAGATGAAAGAGCATTGGTCAGCAACCCATGTGGCATGGGAGAGGCAATCTGGAGAGTGAGGGGTTACTGGAGGGAATTGAATTGAATTAATAGCAGTGCTTCACTGGCCCTTCTAGTGCTGAGGTCATATCGTGCCAATACTAGAATAAGGAGAGAATGTGAGGAAATGGGAGGAAGTGACACAGTGGAAAAAAGACTGAGAAAAGAGAAAGTAGTAGAAACAGCAGAGAGAGGAAGAAATTATACCAGTCACATTAAATAGAAAATGAGATATCAGTCTAGCAGAGAAAGGAGAAAAGTGTCCCCTTCAGTCTAGGTGTGGAGTCACCCAACAAGAGAGAAAGAGCAAGGGTGGAGTCTGAAGGGCAGAAAGGGAGGAATTGGGAATGGGCAGTGGCAAAGGTAGAGCAAACCAGGAGGCAATGCAAGATGAAGAGAGGAATGTCACAAGGGCAGAAGGGGGGCAAGACACATCATCATAAGATGACCATGCGTAAGACGAGTGTGACCAAAATGAAGCCAAAATAAAAAAGCAAATGTAACTCTTAATGGAATATTTGAAACCCTTAGGGTTGTTGTTGTAGACAAAGTAAAACAAGAAAAATTACAAATAGCTAGGTTAAAACAAACTTTGCTGCAACTTCAAAACAAATACCGTACACTATAGCTGACAAAACCCTTAATGTTGTTGTTGTTGTTGGTTAGCTGATCAGCTCACCCTGATTGAGCAAAGCAGCAGCATGCAAGTAACCAATCACCTTCTCAAGAGTGGACCAGAGGTTCAATGCACTAATGATGTGGTGTTGTGCTCTATGCTGTGCTACAGTGGTATAGTCATCTGTCATAATGTGTTCAGTTGTTTGTGGTGTCCTAGCATAGGTGGCAGGTGTCATCTGTGGAGTTGTCTAGTCTGTGTTTGTGTGTCTAAGTTGGGATGATGTCCACATCAGAATCATGCTAAGTTAACTTGATCCAATCTGCTCAGGCTGGTCTCTGACCTGTCAATGGGTGGTGGCTTCACACCTAGGACTGCATTTGGACTGAGTTGTATCAGTGCTTTGTGAGTTAGGTGTGTTTGTTTTCTGTACGGTACTGTGTGTGTGTGTTTGTTTTCTGTACGGTACTGTGTGTGTGTGTGTTTGTTTTCTGTACGGTACTGTGTGTGTGTGTGTGTTTGTTTTCTGTACGGTACTGTGTGTGTGTGTGTGTGTTTGTTTTCTGTACGGTACTGTGTGTGTGTGTGTGTTTGTTTTCTGTACGGTACTGTGTGTGTGTGTGTGTTTGTTTTCTGTACGGTACTGTGTGTGTGTGTGTGTTTGTTTCTGTACGGTACTGTGTGTGTGTGTGTGTTTGTTTTCTGTACGGTACTGTGTGTGTGTGTGTGTTTGTTTTCTGTACGGTACTGTGTGTGTGTGTGTGTTTGTTTTCTGTACGGTACTGTGTGTGTGTGTGTGTTTGTTTTCTGTACGGTACTGTGTGTGTGTGTGTTTGTTTTCTGTACGGTACTGTGTGTGTGTGTGTGTTTGTTTTCTGTACGGTACTGTGTGTGTGTGTGTTTGTTTTCTGTACGGTACTGTGTGTGTGTGTGTTTGTTTTCTGTACGGTACTGTGTGTGTGTGTGTGTTTGTTTTCTGTACGGTACTGTGTGTGTGTGTGTTTGTTTTCTGTACGGTACTGTGTGTGTGTGTGTTTGTTTTCTGTACGGTACTGTGTGTGTGTGTTTTGTTTTCTGTACGGTACTGTGTGTGTGTGTGTTTGTTTTCTGTACGGTACTGTGTGTGTGTGTGTTTGTTTTCTGTACGGTACTGTGTGTGTGTGTGTGTTTGTTTTCTGTACTGTGTTGTGTGTGTGTGTTTGTTTTCTGTACTGTGTTGTGTGTGTGTGTGTTTGTTTTCTGTACTGTGTTGTGTGTGTGTGTTTGTTTTCTGTACTGTGTTGTGTGTGTGTGTTTGTTTTCTGTACTGGTGTGTGTGTGTTTTCTGTACTGTGTGTGTGTGTGTTTTCTGTACTGTGTGTGTGTGTTTTCTGTACTGTGTGTGTGTGTTTTTCTGTACTGTGTGTGTGTGTGTGTTTGTTTTCTGTACTGTGTGTGTGTGTGTGTTTGTTTTCTGTACTGTGTGTGTGTGTGTGTTTGTTTTCTGTACTGTGTGTTGTGTTTGTTTTCTGTACTGTGTGTGTGTTTGTTTTCTGTACTGTGTGTGTGTGTTTGTTTTCTGTACTGTGTGTGTGTGTTTGTTTTCTGTACTGTGTGTGTTTGTTTTCTGTACTGTGTGTGTGTTTGTTTTCTGTACTGTGTGTGTTTGTTTTCTGTACTGTGTGTGTGTGTGTTTGTTTTCTGTACTGTGTGTGTGTGTTTTGTTTTCTGTACTGTGTGCATGCGTGTGTTTTCTGTACTGTGTGCGTGCGTGTGTTTTCTGTACTGTGTGCGTGCGTGTGTTTTCTGTACTGTGTGCGTGCGTGTGTTTTCTGTACTGTGTGCGTGCGTGTGTTTTCTGTACTGTGTGCATGTGTGCATTTTCTGTACTGCGTGTGTGTGTTTTCTGTACTGTGTGATGTCTGTCGGGCATGGTATGGAGTATTTGGTTATAATGTGTGTCTGGTGTTACCTTAATGGGGCAAGGTGTTGGTGCATGAATGTACATGTAGTGACAAGGGTGTTGTGGGTTAGTTGTCACTGCTGCCATGAATTGTGTTACCCTCATGTCTAAATGTTCCCTAATTTTCAGTATTTTTGTTTGTGTGTGCAGGTGTTCTATTGGTGTTGTTTGAGTACATCCTGTAATGATACAAAGTGCATTGTTTTGTATTGTCTGTAATGTGTTGAGATAATGGTGCCCAGCATGTGATAGCATAGTCCATAACTGAGCAAATATATTGTTTGTATACAAGTGTTGTTGTTTCCTGCTGGTATCCAAAGTTTGTGCCTGTTAGTACCCTAGGCATGTTAAGTCTTGATGTACATTTGTTTTTAATGTCCTGAATGTGGTTTGCAAAAGATAATGATATATTGTATGCAGACATGGGGTAATAGTAATAGGTAACTAATAAATTATTACAGGATTTTTCAATAGTCAAAGTAATAGATCAATATTTTGGCTGTAATAGTAATAGAAGGCAAAGTAATAGATAATAGTCTATTACTTTTCTATTACAGTGGCAATGGACATTGTGTGAAAAAAATTCCTGAAAAATGAACTAAATCTACTCTAAACTAAAATAAACATGTAGCTATGTGAACTAATATTGTGGTAAATTTTTCCTTCAATAAAGTAAAATTTATTAAAACCTACAGTCTCTAAAATTGTAATGATTTAGTTGAAACAAATATTTGTTATTTGGCTGCTGCTCAGCCTTATCCTGGATCCACAAGTGCAGAGCCCTCTGCCTCATCCTGGATCCATGAGTACAGAGCCCTCTGCCACTCGGCCTCATCCTGGATCCATGAGTACAGAGCCCTCTGCCACTCGGCCTCATCCTGGATCCACGAGTGCAGAGCCCTCTGCCACTCGGCCTCATCCTGGATCCACGAATTCAGACACTGCTACATTGCCAGCTCGATACCATCTCTCACAGGGTACCCCCAAAGGAACCTTGGTGAATTGGGATGCTGGGAATGCAGTCAGTACATACCAAACTCTAGGTGCTAATGTATTTTTTTGTTTCCTGGATGCCCCTAAAGCATTTGATTGTGTTAATCATGACAAATTACTCATGAAACTTGTAAATCGTAATGTACCTCATTACTTGGTCCATATATTAATATTCTGGTATAATCACCAGACAATGATTGTAAGATTGGGGGTGGGGTTAATTCAGAGCCATTCTCTGTGACCAATGGTGTCAGGCAGGGAGGGATATTATCCCCATATTTATTCAATGTTTATATGGATAATCTATCTGTTGTGCTGGACAGGGGCACACCCAGGGGGGCCAAGGGGGCATGGTCTCCCCAAAAATGCAAGGGTGGACTTTAATTTCTAACAACTTATATTTTAAATGAAAAAATAACTCCACTAAGTTCAACAGCAGTGTTCCCAGATTTGGCTTTTTTTATTCTTGTTTAGCAGGAAAATTTCAGAGTTAGCAGGTTTGCAGTTTTTTGGCTGGTTTTGAGTGATAAATAGAAATTACCAAATATATGCACAAATCAGTTTATACGTGACTTCTTTCAGATATTTCACCAAGTTTTTAATCGCATAACAAAATATCACTAGATAGCAAATTAACAACAGAGAGTTGTTTACAGTGGCAGGTCCATTGTGTCACAATTTTGTGTTGCAGAGGTAGGTGAGCCAGCTTGTCTCATTGTGTCATATACTAACATTTATTTTGGAAACCTGGCCTAACCTAATATATTTTAACCTAACCTGACTGAGCCTAACCCAACCTAAACATAACAGAGCAGATTATATTATGAATACTATATATTACACATAGTAAACTACAATATTGTACTGGTGGATAATTTTCTATTTGAGTGGTGTAAATGTTCAAGGCCATTGAGCTGTAATAGGTTCCTGTTAGCTACACTAGCGCATGATGTGTTAAACAACGCAACTAAAATAAACTTAGGCTTAGGAAAAGGATCTCATATGTGAAAGCTGGAAAGTTTGTGACTCAGCCTTTGCGAAAATTTAAAGATGCCACAAGTGATAAGAATACACATGAGAACTTGAATTACCACAAACAATCAGGTCATGGCTGAGAATTTTATACAGTATTATGAGGGAAAGAATCAGTAGCAGAGCAAATGATATCCAGTTCCAAGAGAGAGGCTATGGAAAATAGGACCAGGCTCCTGCTGATTGTTAAGACTGTAGTCTTCTGTGGCATGCAGGGGACTGGCTTTGCATGGGCATCGTGACTCAGGCCCGTTACATCTAGAATGGCCAGATGAAAATGATAGAAATTTTTGAGCAGCTTTGAGGTTCAGACGATGCTGGAGATCAAGTACTAAAAAATCACATTGAAATGTGAGAGAGAAATGAAACCTATTTGAGCTGGAATGTTCAGAATGAAATTATTTGTAGTATTAATAAGCTGATGTGGGACAAGTTGGTTGAAAACACAAATCAAGCAGGTATGTTTACAGTTATTGCAGATGGTACCATTGATTCCTCTGTTAAAGATCAACTTGCCCTCTTGGTAAGATATGTCACCATGAAGGGGTATGGTATACTGGAGGGGTATGGTTTGGACCTCAACCTTCTGAGAGGTCAGGCATATGATGGCTGTGCAGCAATGAAAGGACATACAAATGGTGCTCTCAAGCCCACATGAAAGCAATTTACGAAAAAGCAGTTTTCACCCACTGCAGCAGTCATGTCTTCAGTCTGGTGGTGTGCCAATTGGCAAAGGTGCAAGACATCAATAACTGTCTGGGAACAGTTAAGGAAATCAACTTCATGCGTGCCAGTGCCAAGAGGACGAGACAACTGGACACAAATATACTTGAGCAAGAGCAGTCTTCTTCATGTGGACATTCTCACAAGACTATTGTCTCTGTGAAACTAGATGGTCTGAATGCCATGACAGCCTCATCTGTTTCAAGGAGTTCTATGAAGCAGGGATGGGGAGTCGGCCAAAAACAACCGACTCCCGACTCCTGAGTCGGTATTTTTAAAAACCGACTCCTGACTCTTTCCTTATCATGCTGATCTACAGTGCCCGCGAAAAGTATCCGATCACCCTTGAAATTTGTATTTTTTACATAAAAAACAATGTTTAAATGTATACTAACCTTATATTAGTATTTTGTCATCTGTCCTTTGGTTTGGATGACTTGTTCTAGACGTTTTGGCATGGATTTAATCAAGTTTTGACAAACTTCCACTGATATTTCCTTGCACCATACCTTTTTGATGGCCTCTTGTAATTTTTCGACTGAGCCAGTGTCGTGGCATTCAACCTTATTTTTTATTATTAGCCACAGATTTTCTATCGGATTGAGATCTGGACTATTACCAGGCCAATCCAAAATATCAAATTTATTGTCAGTAATCCATTTTGTCACTATTTTGGCCCTGTGACATGGTGCACCATCATGCATGTATGTTTTTGTCCTTTGGATTGCCATTGCCATTGGAAGTTTATCCTGTAGCATTGCTAAATACCGTGCACCATTCATAGTTGTGTTCTTCGGAAGAAAATATAAGTTTCCACGCCCATAGTAACCGAAACAACCCCAAACCATCACACTTGGAGGGTGTTTCATTGTCTTTAGGGTGTATTTAGGGGTCCATCCTATTTGAGCCAATAGGCCGGCGAACCTTTTTTGGACAACTTCTGAATGTCAAAAATGTCGACTCATCGCTAAATAAAACCTTCTTCCAGCCATCAACAGTCCAATGAATGTATTTTTTACAAAATGCGACACGTTTTTTACGCATTTTTTCATTAATGAACGGTTTCTTAGCAGCATGGCGAGATGGTAATCCGAGTTCTTTTTGGAGCCGCTCCTGGATAGTTCGTTCAGAAACACCAGATAACAAATTATTCATATTAAATTTTATTTCTTTCGCAGTTATTATTGGGTTTTTCAATACTAAACGTTTCATAAGTTTGTCTGTTCGCGAATTTGTTTTTCTCGGTCTGCCAGATCGTTTTTTAGGGACTGGCGTGGTTAGGCCACCATTGTTCTTAGCCCGTGAAACCCATAAATTAACGGTACTTTGGGATATGTTTAATTCCTTAGCTATCTGTCTCTGTGATTTCCCACATGCATGCAAAGCAACAATAGCACCTCGACAATCACTCTTAAATTGTTTTTTAGCACACATTATATATAAATTTTATTTACACCACTTTCTGTAAAAAAAAAAAAAATATCAAGAAATTTACACAAACAGTGAAATCTGACAAATTTGAGAGACAGCCACCCGCAACGAAGGCTACCAGAACACTAATTTGAGAATGCGTTGGATAGCTCTCATATCAGCGAGCAACCTCAAAGTTACCAGATGTCGCTAGAACAAATAGAAAGTGAATTACGTGTCTCTGAATATCAAGGGAAAATATTGTATTTTCTTGAGTGATCGGATACTTTTCGCGGGCACTGTACAACCTTATAAATATTGGGATGTTTGTTTCGTAGATGGCGTTTCAAGTTTCAGGCTCTAGTTGGAGCATTAGCATGTTTCCCAGTGTAAGCACTAATTTTTGCATTAGGGTCATTCTCTGTCAGATCAACCAGTGCCTAACACCCTCATCTCTCAGATTTTGCTGAAATTTGGTTTATAGGGGGTTTGTGGGCCCTGAATCCATTTCTGAAATTATAAGGTCAATCCGACCAATGGTTCAAGAGATATGACCTCGGGAAATTTGAGGTCACTTGCGAGGTCACTAATATTTGGCGACCCATAACTTGGGTAATAATGGTCACAATTATATAAAAGTATATATATTTAGAATCAGAAAATGACAAGGAATCCAAATATGCAAGTTTTAGAACTCTAGGTTAAAAAATAAAAAAGTTACACTATAACCAAAATTTGAGGTCACGATTTGACCTCTGGGGTATCAAATGAGAATTTTTTTTTTAAATGTAAAAAATGAAGGCATAGGCATTGGCTATTAGAATCAGCAAAAAAAAGTTTGTTTATGTTAGTATTTTTCATGTAACTAACATAAGTGAACACCATATTCATAAGTTGTGCGTCAATTCTACCTATTTTCTCACACTTAAGCTCATAATTTGACCTATAGAAATTAAAATTACATTTTTTATAGATATAAAAAACAGTCAGAGTTCTTGACTAATAGAAACAATCATAAAAAGTTTGTTTATGTTAGTACTTTTCATGTAACTAACTTATAAGTGAACACCATATTTATAAATTGCTTGTCATTTCAAGGAATTTTTATATCTTAGCTATCAATTTGACCTCAAGCTCCAAGAATTTAATAAAAATTGTATTTCACTGCTAATCTACACTGGCAATAATAGTTATAATAGTGAAAAGGGAAGACTAGGCTCACATGTAGCCTAAACAAACCTGTTGAAACATGTTGCTACTTGTCTAAGTGCAGAATCAACACAGATAGTTGCAAAATTCCTTGTCTACAGGTTAGTACAGTTCCAGCCAGCACTGTGGGTGGCTGGTGGGTATGGTGTTTTAATGAGCCTCAGAGACTATCAAGGCCTAAAATATTAAGTGTGTATAGCTATATATTTTCTAAAAAATATATATTACCTAATTGTAAATCCTATATCTTTACAGATCAAAATACAATGGTTCGGCACTTGAAATACTGCCAGGACCCTATTCAAAAACACAAGAAATGCATAACAATCAATCTTAGAAAAGTGACTGATGTACTTGTTGAAAAATGTGCTGGAAGAGTGAAAAAAGACTCATTGTTGTGTGTGAACTGCTGGACACTGATAATGAAAAACCCCACTATACTTAGTACCACTGAAAACAACGAGTCTGAGCAGGACCTTGTAGTAAAGTATAAGTTATTATATTAATTTATTACTTACTTTTTTAACTGGTGTTTGGTCCAGAAATGCTAGAACTGGTTCAACTGAAGTTGAAGGATTTTCCTTTATCAAGCAATCACTGTCATTGTCCAGATCTTGAATTGAAGAGATGTTACTCAAGCCACTGATAGATGATTCATTTGAATCCTGCTCAGACTCGTTGTTTTCAGTGGTACTAAGTATAGTGGGGTTTTTCATTATCAGTGTCAAGCAGTTCACACACAACAATGAGTCTTTTTTCACTCTTCCAGCACATTTTTCAACAAGTACATCAGTCACTTTTCTAAGATTGATTGTTATGCGTTTCTTGTGTTTTTGAATAGGGTCCTGGCAGTATTTCAAGTGTCGAACCATTGTATTTTGATCTGTAAAGATATAGGATTTACAATTAGGTAATATATATTTTTTAGAAAATATATAGCTATACACACTTAATATTTTAGGCCTTGATAGTCTCTGAGGCTCATTAAAACACCATACCCACCAGCCACCCACAGTGCTGGCTGGAACTGTACTAACCTGTAGACAAGGAATTTTGCAACTATCTGTGTTGATTCTGCACTTAGACAAGTAGCAACATGTTTCAACAGGTTTGTTTAGGCTACATGTGAGCTTAGTCTTCCCCTTTCACTATTATAACTATTATTGCCAGTGTAGATTAGCAGTGAAATACAATTTTTATTAAATTCTTGGAGCTTGAGGTCAAATTGATAGCTAAGATATAAAAATTCCTTGAAATGACAAGCAATTTATAAATATGGTGTTCACTTATAAGTTAGTTACATGAAAGTACCAACATAAACAAACTTTTTATGATTGTTTCTATTAGTCAAGAACTCTGACTTTGTTTTTTATATCTATAAAAATGTAATTTTAATTTCTATAGGTCAAATTATGAGCTTAAGTGTGAAAAAATAGGTAGAATTGACGCACAACTTATGAATATGGTGTTCACTTATATGTTAGTTACATGAAAAATACTAACAAACACTTTTTTTGCTGATTCTAATAGCCAATGCCTATGCCTTCATTTTTTACATTTAAAAAAAAATTCTCATTTGATACCCCAGAGGTCAAATCGTGACCTCAAATTTTGGTTACAGTGTAACTTTTTTATTTTTCAACCTAGAGTTCTAAAACTTGCATATTTGGATTCCTTGTCGTTTTCTGATTCTAAATATATATACTTTTATATAATTATGACAATTATTACCCAAGTTATGGCTCGCCAAATGTTAGTAACCTCGCGAGTGACCTCAAATTGCCCGAGGTCATATCTCTTGAACCGTTGGTCGGATTGACCTTATAATTTCAGAAATGGATTCAGGGCTCACAAACTCCCTATAAACCAAATTTCAGCAAAATATGAGAGATGAGGGTGTTAATTTCATTTTTTTTGGTTGATCTGACAGAGAATGACCCATTACACTCTTTACCATCCTTTTCTACTTGACAAATAAAAATACTTTCATCCTCATTTAGCTTAAAATATTGAAAGACTGCTGATTTTCTACTAGGCCCATGACTCATTACTAATAGGGGCTAATTAAATTAATATATTGCTAATTTTTATATGGTACCTAGTATCCTAAAATAGAAATATGAAATTCATTTGCTAAGATTTACCAGAACAATAAATCAAATGTGGAAATGTGAATCTAGAATTAGTTCAGGAAGATATTTATTTAGGGCAGGGTAGTATTCTGGTAAATTGTTGGCATATAGAAATTGAATCAAAGAGTCGGTCATTTTTACCGACTCCCGACTCTTCAAAAAAGCCCCGACTCCCCACCTCTGCTATGAAGTCATTGTGAACACACTGGAGGAAATTTGTGGTTGGCTAGATCACACAGCATCATCAAAGGCATCACAAATGCTAGCCACTGTGATTGCACAATGGTTTGTAGTGGCTCTATGTGTATGTGAGCACTTTGCAAAACTACTGCTGCCAATATCAGTACAGCTCCAGAATCCCACACTTGACATACTGTAATGTGTGGAAGTAAATAACCTCCTTAAGACACTTGCATCAATCCGAGCCAGTGCTGAGGAGGATTTCCGCTTAATTTTTATGGAAGCTGAAAAGCTGTTGGGTGAACCAATACGAGTGCCACGACTGTGCAAAGCAACCCAAGAGGTTGAACCCAGGCATTCACAAACCTGAATCATACTATGGGATTTCAGTATTCCTACCGTACCTGGATAATCTACCACAAGTACAAGAATGATTTAACTCTCACACCCAGACAGCTCTACAACTGCAGAACCTTATCCCAAAATATGTTAATGAATCCACGTTTAATCAGGTGAAGGATGCTGCCAAATTTTATAAGGAAGATCTACCTGGAACAATAGCAGACCTGCATGGGGAAAGTGAAAGATGGTGCCACAAATGGAGCCAAGAAAATGTGAACAATGAAAGAATTCCAGTGATGTGTTCAGAAGTCCTGGCACTTGAAAGTTTACCTTTGTTTTATCCCAACATCTTCCAGTCTTTCCATATATATCAGTCTCTCATATATACAGGTAAACCTCATTTTACGCCACTTTAAATTACATCACTTCACTTTTACGCCACAAAGTAAAAGCTTAAATGTAAAATTAAAAATGGTAAAAAGCCGTAAACTACACAAAATATGATGATGTAACTGTGCGGGACTACTGGAAGTCATATGATATTTTAAAAGACACTTCCAACATAACCACAGCTTGGAATGAAGTTTAAAAATCATGTCTAAATGGTGTCTGGCGTAAGCTGTGGCCTAATTGCATTGCTGATTTTGGTGGATTTGACAGTGTTGAAACTGTGACAAAAGACGTCACTAAGATAGTGAATTAAGTAGGTCTAGGTGATATGGATGATGATGAACTGCTCAATTCTGCAGTGACTCAGCAAAAAAAAAAAAAAAGGATCTCCCTCCAGGATCATCATCTCAATAAATCATCTCCATCTCACTGCTGTCAAACAAGATCAAATAATTTTGTTTTTAATTGCTTTAATTACCAAAGTAAGTACCTAGTAATTTATCTTTAATTCAATTATTTTATTAATATTAAGCATTCTTTTACTAGTTTTAAGCATATAACCTGTTGCGTAAATTGAGGCATACCTGTATATCAGTTTTTCATATATATCGCGCTCTCTCATATATAGGTATGTCTTTCCTTGTGAACAGGTGTGTTTTATCAAGTGTCCAGTGTTACCAATTGAATAAGTGGTTTTTGTTGAAGTGTCTTTAAAAAAAAATAGTGTTTGGTGCATTCTTAACTAAATTTGTGTTACTAATCATTCATTAACGAATATATTTCATCTATTGACTTTATTCAGTACTATATTATTTGATTAAACCAAGGCTAGTACACATGGCTTGCCTTGTTTGTTTTTCAAATCTATCAGAAAATGAGGTTTCATAAGGTTCATTTTCCCTTCTTTCGGGAGATCAAGTAGTGTATGGTCACCCACTATGGGGAAAAAAGTCGGTCAAATAGCGGACAGAAGTTTCATTTAATACTTTTTATTTTACAGATCTTTCATCAATAGCTTAATTATATATTCATTTAGCATAAAATTGTGCTATAAGAACCTGTTTCTGCGTTTCAAGAACATTTTTGCGGGTTTGCGCAGGTGATGGCACAATAAGCATGTGGTAGACCTACATTATAATTTATTAATTTCCAAATATACTTTTTTTGTTTTTTAACTAATTAAGAGCATGGCACCCCCCCATCTAGTACTTGCAGTCACTATGAAGGGAAATTTGCCACTTGTGTGTTTACAATGGCTAATAATAAAGAACAGTTAGTTTGCAGGTGGTGCTCAAGCATGGAAGTCCTGAGGAACGAGTTAGAACGTGAGAGGGAGGCTAGAGTGAGGCTTGAAGAAAGCGTGATGCTCCTAACAGCAAAATTAGAATCCCTTGAGACTCCAGTTATGACCCCTCCTGCCTCAGTTTCTACTAATATAAATAGTACTGATAGCCCTCTCTCCCCTCCTAGTTCCCAACCCTTCATTCAAGTACGTAATGGAGCTACCATTGAGAAAAACCTAAGACTTGTCTACCAGTAATAACAAATAATAAGTTTTCTGTTTTAGGTTTCGAAGATGCTGATGAACCAGAAATACAACTCTTTGGTGATTCCATTGTTTGAGGAATTTTGTGGGAGAAACCCTCGTCATAGGCGCCGTTACTGCTACCCTGGTGCAAGGGTGGGGGATATAACTAATAGTGTTGACCATTTTACAGACGGTACCACCAAGGAGACAATGTATGTTATTCATGTCGGTACTAATAACATTTTAAATCCTAGATTGGAAGAACTGCTGGCTAGGTACAGGGACTTACTAGAGTGACTAAAGAAAAAACTAGTAAGATTGTTTTAACAGGTATACTTCCTCAAATTATCCAACGTAGCAATTTCTACAGCAAGGCGACCTATATCAACAATAACCTATATCAACAATAACCTATATCAACAATAACCTATATCAACAATAACCTATATCAACAATAACCTATATCAACAATAACCTATATCAACAATAACCTATATCAACAATAACCTATATCAACAATAACCTATATCAACAATAACCTATATCAACAATAACCTATATCAACAATAACCTATATCAACAATAACCTATATCAACAATAACCTATATCAACAATAACCTATATCAACAATAACCTATATCAACAATAACCTATATCAACAATAACCTATATCAACAATAACCTAAAGTCTCTCTGCCAACAGGAAGGAGTGCATTTTGCAAATTTTTGGAACAGTTTCCACAGCAGGAGGGACTTCTTCCTCAGAGATGGACTTCATCTTAATGATGTTAGAGCTGTGCATTTAGGAAGACTATTTCATAATACTCTCTCTTCTTTTCAGGCTGCTGTAACTCGAATGGTCCCAGTGTAATTTCCACAAATTTCCCCTGCACTCGCGAAGGTGTCACAAAATTTTACAAACAATTTGAAGGTTCTATATGGTAAATACTCGATGAGTCAGACTCATCCTGTCAAGTGCCATTATTATTTTGTTTCTTTTACTAAGTGAAGTGTTTTTTTGATACTGTATTGTGCAAAAAGGTAAATAATAGTGATGGGATGATACCAAAATTTTTAACAATTCCGATTCCACTAAAAAGTCTCAATTCCAATACGATTCTCGATTCCAATTCTCAATATTTTTAAATATAATTCTATACTTGTTTTTCTGGAAATTGTCATATTTTACTCTGGTAAGATTAACTATTTACATTATGAGTATGGTAATATAAATTATAATAGATTGGTTTAAAAATAAAAATCAACTGTAAGTTGTAACAATTCATTTTAATCTTCTTGATTACACATCATGGATATACATGTTTTAATGTATAGCTACAATACAATAAAAATAAAATTTGTTATCCTCTTTCATTTAAATTTTAAAGTTTACATTGCAAAACTGGTTCAATTTAAAAGTTAAAGAATCGTTTTAAGAATCGGAAATCATGGTACAATTCTCTCGATTCCGATTCCGATTAATCATCCCATCACTAGTAAATAATACAAATTTTTGTGTTTCACTCAAAATAATTCCAGAAACGGTAAGTGAAACAAAGTTTTTGTTTTTTAATGTTTATTTTGAACATTGTATTAGATTTTCACTAATCAAACTTAAAAGGTTAGAGTATTTATGCCTCTTTAGGGGTAAATAGGGGGGGGGGGGGTAATTAAGGTAATTCGCGATGAGTCAGACTGGCTAGAGCCCTATATCCAACTTATCGAGTATTTACTGTACTTAAGTACTTGTAACCTACGAAATAAACATTTTTTCTTTAATTGCAATAAATGAATCGTGGCTTAGCACTGAAACACATGATTTTGTAGGGAAGTATCAAATTAGAGGTGATAGACTTTGTTAAAAACAGAATAGGTAGGCAAGGAGGCAGTGTTATGTTGTATATCAAAGATAATATTGTGAATATTATAGAAGTAAAGCACACAATTTCAGAACTGATAGATTCAACTATAGCAGAACTTAAATTGAATGATTTCAAACTTCTTGTTGCAGTTATACAGGGTGTTTCAGGAGGAAAGGTCAATACTTCGGGAGGTGATAGTATCGGTCAGTGAGAAAAAAGTTCATATGAACACGAGTCCTGCACCCCCCCTAAATTACAGATTTTTAAAATTTTATTATATACAAAAAATTAGTTTCAACCTTATTCTATCAATATATGAAAAGAAATGTGTGTGTATTTGCATATAAAATAGGTATTTACAGATTTGAAAATGACTACTTTCACTCAAGAAACAATAATTTTTAACACTGTTCAACATTCTCATTGACTTCTGGTATATAGATTGGTGTACTTGTTAAAAATGTAAATACATGTGTTAAACTAGTATTCTAAGAACTAAACATAAAACTCTAGTACCTACCATAAAATATCTTCCCCCATTCAATTGTTGAGTAAATTAGTTGAACAAAAAATCCCATGTGGACATAAAAACTTGGCAATTCTACGCAGGATAACTATTGCCTAACTAGAGATATCTTTATTTTGTTTTCTGTGATGCACAAAGCATTCACTATGTTCTCATTTAATGTATATTTTTTTTATTTTAACAGATTTATGTACATATACGCATAGTGTTTTAAATAAGTAAAAGTGTTATGAAAATGTCTACACATAAAAGCTATAACAAGCGCTGTTGCAACCCTTTAGAACTACACAAAAAGCCTATTCTGCGAAACTTGAGGCCACTTCCAAAGCTTGCTGTTGAAAATAGTGACCCTAAATATAATTTCAATGAAGAATCAGAAGTTTGTATAAATTGTCTGAAATTAATTAATAAACATGTAAAACCTGAAGAATTATTCAGACTGCCAGAAGCAATAACTAGTAGTACTGAAAGTATGACTACTTCACCTGACATATCCCCAGAAAAAATTCCAAGAAAATGTACTGAAATGGATAAAGATATTCAACGAGAAGATCTTAATGCAACTTTGGAGCAACCTCATGTTACCCCAGTGAAATTACCTAAGTAACTAGCTATTAATGTGTGTACAGATAATGCATTTTTATACAGTCAGCTGAGATTTAATTCAGATATAGTTGTCTTATACCTAATACATATAGGCCCCTATATGAAATTATCTAAAAAATATACTTCAGTTCAGAAATTCAGATTGTTACCACTAGATATGTCATACTTATATTTATTAATTAATTATATTTCAAATATTTTTCAGATGCCCTGAGCAGTGGAAGCAGATCAAAGGCAGTTTCACAAAAATACAAAAAAGCTTCAACCTCCCTCAAGAGGAAGTTGGAAACTGCATTTGCCACTGGAGTTCAAGATGTTGGCGAGCCACTGAGTAAACAGCATCTCAAAGAAGCAGATTTGGAGAGGTAAGAAACTAAAAATAATTAATGAGATGACTTTAAAAGTTCTATTAATATATGTATGTAAATACCTGTATATAGGTACAGTATTATAGGTTGTCATGTTTGGATATATATGTAGACATTAGCTATATTTCCTAAAATGTGACATCATCCCATATACTAAATATACTGGTACTGTATATGTTCAAATTCATGAAGTACAGTACTTCCTTAATTCTTGAATAATATAAATCATGTACTTACATCCTTAATATTGGTTTGGGGTTGTTTTTTTATAGGTACGTAAACCTCATGAGTGATCTTGTACAAGACTTCAAATCCACATATCATTGTACAAAAGGAGGCTTCAGATACTTACTCTCTCACCATTTCCTATTTCTAGGACAATGGATTTGTTTAGTGCAACCAGATACATGGTTGACAAAGCCAGACATTTGAAACATACATTTGGTATTATGCCACAGATTCCTATCTACAGTAAAGGAAGAAAGCTAACTGAAGATATAATCTCTGAAATAAAGGAATTCTACGAAGATGAAGTCGGTCATTTGTGTGCAGGGAAATCTGATTGTGTTAGCATAAAAAATAAAGATGGTGAAAAAGAGTACAAGCAAAAAAGTCTATTACTAGGAAATTTAAAAGAATTATATCCAAAATATAAAGAAAACAATGAATGATAATAGCATAGGGTTTTCTACTTTTGCCAATCTGAGACCTAAATGGCGTGTAATTGCTGGAGGCAAAGGAACCCACTCAGTTTGTGTTTGCATCCACCACCAGAATCCTAAACTCATGGTATCAGCAATTGCAGAGAAAAACTTAACCTATTACACACTTATGGAAAAAAGTGTTTGTGATATAAATTCTTCTACATGCATGTTACATGGATGTCAAGAATGTCATGGTAGCATAGGCATTAGGGTGCATCAAAAATGGCAACTTTCAAAAATTGATTTGGCCCTACATTATTATGGTTACATTCCCTAAAAAAAATTCACATGCAAAATTTCAGGTCAATTGATTAATATCTACTGGGTCCACCTAGCTCCTAAACTTTTACAAAAATGACAATTTTTGAGATAAATTGCCTTAAATTATTTTTTTTACATATACCTTTATTTTATTGAATTGAATGATCCTTAAGGTACAATAGGCCTAGTATGTTTAGTTTGCTTGTGTTTAAGCCATAGCTACTATTAATAAACATCATTTGCCATCATGAAATACCTATAGCTATTTTTTCTTATTTTTAGGCATGTAGACTACTTTAATATTAATCTATGTTTCTATTACAGGTCAATTTTTTATATATGTTGGTGATAATAGTTGATATATGATATAATGGATAATAGTGGTAAAGCCAGTGAAGCCACTTCTAGTGGTAAAACTTGTTCAAGTGGTGCAGATAAAGTTGATGTAAAAACACGAAAAAAAACCTATATATTTGGATTAGGTCCTGGCATCACAAATTATGATGCAGAGATTGTAGGATGTCACTTGCCAACAAGTGAACAAGTTCTTAGATGTTTCCTATTTCACCAGCAACAGGGTCTAAAAGAGAGAACAACTAAGCGATATATAGCTAAAATTGTTTTAATAGAAATTCAACCATTCTACAATAAAGCCAACATACCAATGATTACTGAGAAAAAAAGAATGAAAATAATTTTGTCAGAAAAGAATGCGAAACTGAGAAAAATTCCATTGAAAAGAAGAGAGCTACAAAGTACAAAGACAAGACTATGTAGAAGATATGGAAATGCAACTTAAAATGATTTTTCCACTGTGGATTAAAAATGCCGAAAAAATTATGAGTAATCCAGAAGATATACAATTTCTTCAATCTATGTAAGGGGATAGAATTGCTTCTTTTGGAGCTCATGATCAAACTTTAGCATCCAAAATGAAGCGCATTAATTTTCAAAAATGTTAAGAAAATGCGAGAAAAGAAAAGGAATTGAGAGACACTGAAGCTTCTTGCAGTTATGTTGAATTAGAAAGCAGTAGCACAAGTGATACAACTACCATTGAGAGTGAGTCAGAAGCTAATGATGGAGCTGAAAAAGATGGAAAATCCACAGTCAACAGTCTGTTTAGGTACTCAAGCTATCATTCCTCATGACATTCTGAAAAGACCGAAACTTGTTTCTTTGGCATCAAGAATGAAAATGACTCCGGCACAACAGGCTGCATTCACAAAAGCTATTGTTGAAGAATGTGGTGGTAACACTAAGGCAGTGGCAACTTCATATGCTACAGCTGATAGAGCAAGATGCGAAGTAGCCCAAAAAATTTCAAGTTCCATTAAAAAATCCTGGAATCCTCCTAAATTGGCCTCTCTTCATTGGGATTCAAAAATAATTTCTACTCTGCAGGATAAATATGTTACAGAAGAACGATTAGCCATATCAGTTGGAAATTCAATGGATCTCAAACTACTTGGTATTCCATCATATCCTAGTGCTGGTGGCAGTGGCCAATCTGGGAAAAACTTGACTGAAGAAGTTATGAAGCTACTGAAATTGTGGAACTGCTCCGATTCAATAGTGAACTTGGTTTTCAACACTACAGCAACCAACATGGGACATGTGAGCGCTGCATGCATAACTATCCAACAAGAGATTGGACGGCCTTTATTATGGTCTGCATGCAGGCATCATGTTGGTGAAGTTATTATGAGTCATGTGTTTCAGGACATGAAAGTAGAAACTTCGAGTGGACCAGAAATTAATGTCTAACAGATTTCGAGAAAAGTTTCAGTGGATTTCCAAGGATGAAAAATTGAAAAAAATTGACTTCAATCAGTACTCCAAAGCTGTCCAGGAGATTCTTCAGGAATGGACTGATTATGCAATTCAAATAAGTAATATAGAAAAGCAACATACACGATATGACTACAAACAATTTTCTGACTTAGTTGTGTTATACTTAAATGCAGGACCTAGTGATAAGGATATAACCCTTCAGCGACCTGGTGCTATACATAGAGCCAGATGGATGAGTAAAGCAATATATGCTCTATAAATTGCATTACTAGAAGATAATATCTCTAAACTACCTTCAGTAACAATCACAAACAAGCAACAAATTCTGAAACTAAGAGACTTTGCAACCTTCATTTCACTGATTTACTACCCATGGTGGATGACCTACTCTTCAGTTTTTGATGCACCATGGCACGATTTGCAGCTTTACAAAAAGCTTCTTAGATACGAGGAAGTAAACAAGCAAATAGCAAAAAGTGCTCTAACATCTTTGAAACGTTATCTCTGGTACCTTTCATCAGAGATGATTCCTCTTGTATTATTCAGCAATTTGGTTCCAAAAAATGAACTTTGTGCTATAACAAACCATCTACTTTCCTATAAACCACACAAGATTGAGACAGTGGTTCCAGAAGGTAGACATGGATCTAGTTTTGGAAAGCCTAAGTTCCCTACCAATCTACGATCAGAAACCACACGAGCTGACTTGGTTGACAAAAACTCATGGTTCATATTCTCTTCACTACAGTTAGACTATGATTTTTTAATGGTTGAGATTGTTGAATGGAAAACAACAGCATCATTTATATCTTCCAAAGAAAAACTTTTGGCTATAAATGTCATAAATGATGGCTCTGAGAGGGCAGTAAAACTATGCAGTGACTTTTATGAGGCTGCAAGGACTGAAGAACATCTTCAAAATGTTCTCCAAGTTGTAGAAGCTGACAGAAAAGCCACTCCTAATCTGAGAAAGAGAGAAGCTTCTTTATCATCTGTTTTAACCCTTTCATGCCCATGATAGTAAATTTGACCATATAATTTTACGAGATTTTAGTCCTTATGGAGAATACCATAAGGTACCAAATTGTTTTAATCTTAAACATAGGTCGGGCATGAAAGGATTAAAAGAAAAAAGGACAAAGAAGAATTAAGATATCAATAAGCAATAAATCAACTTTTACAAGTACAGGCATCCCCCCGTTATATGATCGTTCGGTTTACGATTTCCCGCATTAACAATTTTAAAAAAGTACCCCCATCTTTCAATTTACGATTGCCTTATTTCGCGTTAACGATCTCCAACTTGAAAGCATGTCTCAGAAAGGAACAAAACCATGCCTACGTTGAGTCCAGCCCAAATGAGGAGGACGATGAGGACCCAGTCAGAATGCTTGATCTCAAAACCTTGGGAGAGATTCTGACTGGTTTTGACACGTACATCGAGTTGGTGAAGGACAAGGACCCTAACTACGAATGTAGTGCTGCTGCTGTCAATCATATTGAAAAGGGTCTGAGCGTTTATCGGGAGATCTACCTGCAGAAAAGGAGGAACGCCAAGCAAACTACGATCTCCCAATTTTTCAAGCCTGCAACAGCTGCCGAGGCAGGAGAGAAGTGCGTCATCAGCAAGTGCAGCAACAACTCCTGCACGTCGGCAGCAGGCTAGATCTCCAACTCCAACATCTTCGGGGATGGATTCTCCTGCAACTTCAGAAACTCCTCCATCTCCGAGGGACTCTCCCGAAGTCATCGATCCTCCTCCATCGCTGACCGATGCGGGAGCTGGCCCTCCTCCCCCATCACCACCACCTGGTGGCGATGAGTAGGCATCGTTACCTCGGACTGATGCATCATTGATGACTTGGACCGGATTTGAATACGATTAGGTGTGTGTTCATGTATAAATTGTCTTTTATTAAACACAATTTCTTACTTTCAGACACTTTTTGTACATAACAGTAAAATATATAGCAAAATAATAGTGGAATCTGCAAATTTTGGGGGTCTTCCAGAATGTTTGGGAACGTATCCCTATTTTTCCCATAAGGCCTTCAGTTTGATATACGATGGGGTTTTTAGGGACGCATCCCAATCGTATAACAGGGGACACCTATATTTTATCATGAAATACCATTTTTAATAGGTGGAGGTGGTCAGTGGGATGCTTGGCAAGTTGGGTCCTCATCCCGCATCCTGGTAACTCACTTCATGATTCTCAGAATAATACAAAAAAAGTCAGACAGATAATTTCATGAATTGAGGCTAAAACTTGCCTAAAACTAACTATATTTACAATTTTTTTTTCAAACAAAATCTACAACGCTTACACAAGATTTTCTAGTAAAACCATAAAATTCCACAATTGTCAAGTTTTCATCTTCGAGGTGGACCCACTAAATATTGTCAGAACAGCTTGAAATGTGGACACTGAAGGTTTGTTGGGGATTGTAACCATAATATCATAGGGCCGAATCAATATCCGAAGTTCAAAATTTCACCCCTTATAGGCTGATGCACCCTACGCATATTTAATTTCTTAAATACTATACCTTTCTTGTCAGTGTTCAGAAAATATTTTTTCTCTTACTAGGCACCACTACATTGCAAAAAGCCAGAGTCAGTATTTGAAGACTATGAAACAGAATCTTCACTGTGATGAAATACTTGTGCTAGGGGATTTTGCAGAAAACTATTCATTCAACACTCAAGATGAACCACAAAGTTTTCATTGGACAAATGACCAGGTGACCCTCCATCCATTTGTGGTGTATCACATGAAGGATGAGGAATTAATTCATACTAGTTACTGTATTATTAGCGATTGTCTTGAGCAACATCAGTAGTTCACATTTTTCAGCAATATTTAATGAAGGATATTAAACAGAAATTCCCCAATGTACAAAAAGTAATTTATTTCTCTGATGGGTGTGGAGGCCAATACAAAAACAAATATAATTTCAGCAATCTATGCTATCATGAACAGGATTTTGGTGTGAAGGCTGAGTGGAATTTCTTTGCCACAAGTCATGGGAAAAATGATTGTGATGGTATTGGAGGAACTATTAAAAGAGTTGTAGCAAAGGCTAGTTTGCAACGTACTGATACTGGTCATATTCTAACACCAAGAGCTTTCTATGATTTTTGCACTGAACACTTTAATTCAATTATTTGTTTGTATGTTACAAAGGTGGTGGTTCATGCAGATAAATTCAATCTTTCTAGTAGGTACACTAGGGTTTCCACAGGTTTATACTAGAATCAGAAAACCTAATACAAGCTTATCAAACATCTGATTCTGATAATTGTAAATTGTTTAGAACAAGTACTGGGGCTGAACCAGATAAAGACAGTCAACTAGTTGAAAAAGATGAGTATTAAATTGGCTAGTAAATATGATGATAAAGTTTGGTTTGGAATTATTTTAGACACTTCAGAAGAATATGGTGATTATAAAATCAGTTTCCTCACCTTATCAGGATCTACCACTCAGTATTATTTTCCGATGAAAGAGGATGTTTGCTAGATAAAACAAAGTGATATGATTTCTATCATGATGACACCAAATATCAAGCCTGGTGTTAAGATTATTTACTCCTTCAATCCAAAGCAAGTTCAAGAACTTAGTGGGAGTTTGGAACCAAAACTAGGATAAAAATCTGTTAAAATTAACTATATATAAGCTTAGGTAGGTATAAATTATTAGCATTAAGAATTATTGCACCATGTGTAAATTGTAATGTATTAATTACCTAACAGCTTACATGAATTTGTAAAAATTAGTCTTTTAAGTAAAAGTAGCCATTTTGAAATCTGTAATTACCTATTTTATATGCAAATACACACACATTTCTTTTCATATATTGATAGAATAAGGTTGAAACTAATTTTTTTTATATATGAAAATTTTTAAAATTGTAATTTAAGGGGGTCAGGACCCCTTCAAATGAAATAAAGTGTTGTAACTTTTTTTTCTGTTAATTTTAGCCATTTTTTCTGCTTATACTAATTTGTTGTATGTGCAATTACCTTTCATATACACTTAAATCACTGTTCTATGTCAATTAGGGACTGAGTTATGGCAGTTTGAATATTTCCAGTTTTCATCCCCCCTCAAAAAGGGGGGAGCATAACTTTTGAATCATAATTCCAATTGAGCTGATATTTGAAATTTGGTACTTACTAGCATAGACCATTCTATAAACCAAATTTAAGCAAAATCTATGAGGGTGTGGTTTTGACCACTGCATGATCTGTCATGGAATGACCCAAAAACCTAGCTAAAAACTATAGACCAATTAGTTTAACTTCTATTATTTGCAAATTACTTGAGTGTCATCAGAGACAAAATTACAATATTCTTAGAAGAAGGATTAATTAGTAATAGCCAACTTGGCTTTTGAAATGGCAAGTCATGTTTGACAAATTTAATTGAGTTTTTATAGTATGTTAAAGCATCTGGATAAAAAAATACTTAGATTTTGCCAAAGCTTTTGATACAGTTCCTTATAAGTGGTTGCTTATTAAAGTTAGAGCTCATGAAATAACAGGGACAGTAGCAAATTGAATTGAAGAATGGCTTAAAGAAAGAGAACAGAGAGTCCAGTTAAATGGGACTAAGTCTATATGGAGCCCTGTTCTGAGTGGAGTCCCACAGGGGTCAGTACTTGGACCTCTACTTTTTATTATTTATATTAATGACTTGGAAAGGGGTCTAAATAGTAAAACCTCAGTATTTGCAGATGATACAAAATTGGGACAAAATGTAAGATCTTTAACAGGTACCATGAAAATGCAAAAGGACATTAATAAAGTAGTTGCTTGGGCAGATAGATGGGAGATGAAATTTAATGTGGAAAAGTGTAAAGTTATGCATGTTGGTCATGACAATCCAGAATTTGAGTATAACATGGATGGAAGTTGGATAATTAAAGAAAAAAAGGATATATATTTGGGTGTCATTGTGAATCATGATCTTAAACCTACAACTCATTGTAGTGAAATTAGAAATAAGGCTAATGCTAGATTGAACCTAATGCAGAAACACAAAATATAAATCACCAGAAAATATAAGTAGGCTCTACACTTCATATGTGAGGCCTCTTCTTGAGTACTGCATTCAATTCAGTAGTCCTTATTTAGAGCAAGACAAAGACAGATTAGAAAAAGTACAAAAGAGCCACAAGGATGATACCATGCCTTAGACACCTTAGTTACAAAGAGAGATTGGAGCACCTAAACATGTTTTCCCTAAAGTGAAGAAGGTTACAAGGTGATATGATAGAAGTATATAAAATAATAAATGAGTTAGATAATATAGACTTCCACTCTTCTTACAAAGAATCACAATGAATCATAATGATAGGACAAAAGGCCATAGCCTTAAGCTTTTTCAGCAAAGATGTAAATCACAGTTAGTACAACATAGTTTTTCAAAGAGAATAGTAAAATTCTGGGTCAATATGTATTAAATGACATGGGCTGGACCTGTAAATCAAAATAACTTTTTATGAGGTAGTTTTAGCTACTTTATTCAAATTTGTCACTCATTTTTTGTGCAAATGCATATTGATGGTGAACATTATGATACTAATAATATATATATATTTTTTTTTTTTTTTTTTAGGAAGAACCGATTCGCCTCTATTTAAAGGGCATATCTCAGCGGAAAAACAAAGAAAAAGTGAGAGGAAAGACAGAGGAAAAAGAAAGGGTGGAGGGGACAGTCGAAGTGGAAAAAGACCAAGGATGACAAGGACTGCAGGGTTGAGCCCCATCATCCTTGGGTGCTAGGGCCGGGAGGGCGCATGTGAAACCTCCAGGAACAAGCACGTACAAATGAGCACAAAGAGCACTCAAGAGCACGAGCTTAGAACCCCCTTGCGGGGGATATATATATATATATAAATACACTCATTTTTGGTCTGATAAGTATAATCTTGGGCTATTTTTTTCACTACTCTGCGACTTAATTATTTTTTTTTCTAATTAGATTCAGTTTCATGCTGTTTGTGATAGAATTATGACATACTATTCATGTGGTTTTGACTGAGAACTTGATTCATTGTGTGCCTTAGATGATAATATGAAAAGATCAGATGTTTAGGTGAAATAACCAATATTAACCTGTTAGGTCAACTGTACACCCATGCATGACTCCAGATTTGAAAAAATTTACTGGAGCACAGCTCTGAATTTACTTTTTTTCCCCTTACACCACTAGATAGGTTAATGATAGTAAACTCTTGAATTGACAACATACCAATTACAAATTGTTTTAGCTAAACATAATAATACAATAATGTACAGTTATAACTCACCTTAAGTTTATTTATTCATTGCAGCAGCAACAGTGGACGATGTTAGACCTTGCATGTAGGCATTTGTTGTGAATTTACCGCCATGTATGCTTGGCCACTGATCAATGGCTTTCTGTGTGATCATTACAGCAGATCTAGTGCCTGGAGCTGGACCCTCCTTCACAATTCTGCACAGCTTAGTCAAATGAGATGGCTTAATGGATCCTTTGTGTTCAACAATGTAACCAAGAATGGAGAATGTCCCTTCAGCTGGTGCTTCACTCCAGGCAGTTGATCCATCTTTATCAAAATGCTTTAATCTCTCTGTGATTCCTTTCCACAGCTGTTCTATATATTCTGTCAGCCAATTTATCACTGAGTCTTTTGTAAAACTACTTTCAGATCTGGTTCTGGATGGTCTAGCAACTTCAGCAACCTGGTAGTAATCAGAACATTTCTTGATGTATTTGTAAACTTCATTTAGGATGTAATCCTCAGCTGTTAGTTCCTTTTGCTGCCCTGTGGTATCGTGCTTAAATTCAGAAACTACATAATTTGCATTTCCTCCATTAGCTAATTTGGAAATTGTTTCCATCACTCTTAACATAACAGTTTTCCCTCCTTTATAAAATATATTTTCTACAAATTCTGCACTAACTGTGGTTTTTTGAGCTACTTGCAACATAATCTTTGTTACATAGGAAATCAATACATAGAACTTGGCACTAATTTCTTTCTCTTGTGGATGATTAAAAAAAAAACAATTTTCCACAAATCTGTCAAATTGATCAAATTCGTAATTAACCATGCGAGTATCAGATTTGAGTTTTGGTCTCTTAAAACCAATGATTTTGTCAAGAACCATATTGGTATAGTCAAGGCCTGATCTCAGATTTGAAGTGTGGTTCTGAATAAAGTCTAAAAGCTCACTTAGTTTACAAATTTTCTTCAATGCATCAACGTGGGCTCTGTTCACAAGATGCATTAAGTCCCATCGAAATTTGAAATTTTCTCCAAACAACTTTTTCATTTTGTTTTTAAATGGCTCGTTGTCCTTACAAAAAGCCCCATCTCCAACCATTCCAGATACCTTGGATTTAATTGCTTCTTCAGATAGTTTCAAGTGATGAGGAGACTTCAACACATCAAAAATTTCATTGGCCAAATAAACTCCTGATTTGCTGTGTACTAAATTTATCCCAGCAAGTTTTACAGTCTTATCTTCTTCACTCATAACTAATACAACTAGCATGCTTAATCCCAAAATTGTTCCAATGTCAGCTGTTATTGTTACTGAAGTTTGTTCTAAGAACCACTTTACAGTTTGTTCTTTAAGTTGATTATCTAATAGCTCACAAATTGTCTCGCACGCATGTGTGCTATGATTCAAATTTCCAACCTCACAACCTGACCTATGTAATACAGCTAGAAGTACTGGATATAGAGCCCATGCAGTGTTTGTTTTCATTATGTAGTATAAGATGTTGCTTTTTGCTTTATTAGATTTGGATGCAACACTTGAACTTGAAGGCATATTTTGACTTCTCTTTATTAACCACAACAGCTTGGTGAGTTTCTTTTGTTAGGCGCAAAATTGCATTCAATGTCTTCTGAATTTGGGAATTTTCAAATTCCTCTAAAGCAGTTTTGTTAGTCTGATGCGCAGATTCCTCACTTACCTTTTGTTTCTTAGGTGGAGGAGAAGCACTTTCTTCAGTCTGTGAAACATCTAGTGAAAAAGTTTCATTTTCTAGATTAGCAGTTGATGAAGTTGGTTCATTTTTCTGAGGTCTAGCACCAGCACATTTTGTGAACAAACTAAATGACTGCTTTGCCGTATCTCTTTGCTGCACTTCATCCTGGTATTTCTTTACTGCAATATCTAAGCTGTGGGCCCAAACTCTGGGACCTCTTGTATTGTAACAAATATTTTTTTTGGAATTAAAATGTTCCTCCCAGTTTTGCTTCTTTGAATATTTGTTCTTGCATTGACCACAAAAGTAACCCCTTTTAACACCCTCACTTTTCTCTCCAACTTCATCAATATTAGGATCCATTATTGATTATTGACTACCTGAAAAAATACAAAATAAGTAAGTTAGTAAATATAGTATGGTAAAAGTAAGTAAATATAGTACAATGAAAGTAAGTAAAAGTAAGTGCTTTAAACTTAGTAAAAGTAAGGAAGAGTAAGTAAAAGTAGGTAAGTTAAAGTAAGTTTAAACTTAACTAAACTTAACTAAACTTTTCAATTCTAGAGTCATGGTGGATTACTTAAAACGGCACAAGTAATTATCTGGCCAATTTATCAAACCTGGCCGAGATCAATGGAACATAGTCCAATCCTGATAATTTTATATTAAAAAAATATACGTTTTAATAAAATTTTAATTATCAAAACATTGAAGCTTAACAAAAAATGAAAATAATTGTTAAATATGGAATTACCAACTAAACTTAAAATAACTAAATTTGTAATTTAAAAAAATTGGTTTGTACAAGAACGTATACGCAAAAAAATTGCATAACGTCTAGCGGATGAACAAAACCCAAACCCAAATTTACTTTTTCTCATGGTCAAATTTACTGGAGCAATGCTCCCAAGATCCCAGGAATCTGGAGTCATGCACCCATGATGATTGGTTAGGTTAAGTAGTGATATTTTTGTTAGTTTAAACAAAAATGAGCAAACTTTTCTTGTTAATTCTGAGGTATTTTACATGTTTCCTAAGGTAATGCGTCATTTACGAAATCTCATAACATGAACATCTTAAGTTATGCTTTATTGTATAAAATGTAGTCAAAAATACATTTTTCAAGTGTATTTTGGTGTGCTTTGTTTGAATATGACCTTCATTTCTTGCGCAAATGAACAGAAATATAGTTGTCATTGCATGGCCCAAACATGTATTTCTGTTCATTTGCACAAGAAATGAAGGTCATATTTGAACAAAGCACACCAAAACACACTAGAAAAATATATTTTTTAATTCAACTTCAGGCCATGTCATTTTCTGCATAATGACCAAATTCTGGAATAGCTTAGATGAAGTAGTTGAGAGTTCCTATACTTTGGAGACTAAGAATAAACTAGATAAATTAATGAATGAAAGAGGTAGGCCCCTATTTGGTAATGACATTTTGCTGGAACTGGTAATGGTGTGAAGAGGTGGTTTGTGAACCCTTCCCACATATACATATATAGTAGGGTGGCAATAAAAAATGAAGTCGCAAAATTTAAAATGTGCGGGTGCTCATTTTATTCGGTTTATTGAAAAAACAAATTCTGCCAAATTTCAAGTTCCTAATCTTATTTTAAGTGGTGGTACAAGACACAAAGAACTTTGTGCTCTAGGCTATTGGAAAAGAGTGTTCGAGTGAGCTTCAAAGTTATACAAAACAAAAAACTGAAAAGAACGATTCTGATAAGACTCAAACAACCTCAAATAGGACTGCAATAGCTTGTAGTGATCTGATAGATTACAATTATGCCTAATTTTTCTGGCTTCGAATGAATGTGGATTTATTGGCATCAGGGAACATCTTCCGGTGCTGCTCCACAACCTGAAGAACGTATTGCTGTTGATCCTCCTGTGTGGTCAGCACAGCGTTAAAATCTTTCATTAGGGCAACTCCTCTTTCTGCGGGATCATTGACAACACTGATGGCAGAGACGCGCTGTTTCGCTTGTTGAAAATCTTCATCTTCCCACTGCTCCGGATCCTTGGAGAGGAAGGATGTGGGAAGCTGGAGCAGGTGGAAGGCCAATGTGTTCTTCGTGACAAAGGCTGCCAAAGAAAGATGTTCAGCATCTCCCACATCAATTGTCACACGAGGCGAAGGACTCTTCCTTTCTTCATTTTTGAGCACCTCAACCATGCCTCTTTTCACCGCGCTGCTGAGATATTCATCAAAAAAGGCCAAAGCGACCAACTTTTCACTTAAGTACCAAAGATGGCTAGTGATCCCTTTCAAAGCGGCCTCTGCCACGCGTCAGTTAACTTGTCTGTACTGCACCAGCTTTTGTATCAGCTCCAAGTCCAACCGCGGAGCATATCTGGCTACTGGGGCATTGAACCAAACTTTAACGTAAATCTCTGCAACAAAGAGGCAGAAGTCAGTAACACCCTGGAGCTCCTGGTCCGTGAGTTTCCCCAAGTTCCGCAACTGGTGATGATACAAGAAGATCTTAAATGCATAGATGCATTTTGCCATTCACCGTGCCCTGTGGAGGACACCCGGAGTTTGAATATGATTTCCCCATGGTAGATTTATTCCGAGAAATAGCAGTATGAGTTCCAGGAATTCACGGTAATCATCGCGAGGCTGCTGAGATCTCAACTGTTCATGCACAAACTCTGCAACTTTCTCCTTGAATGCGTGCATCCGATCTGCCACCTCCCGGTCTCCCTCAGCAGAAAGAAACGAATCCTTTACAATCTTTGGCCACACCTCCACCAATCTTTGAAAGAGCTTGATCTTGGTCCCGAAGAGCATGCTACTAAGGCTTCAAAAACTTTTTCGAGAACTATTTCCGCGATGCGGTGACAACAAGCAAGATTCAGAAGTTTCTTCCCGAGCTTCTGCTCAAGGAATTGACAAGCGCTGTTCAAGCAACCGGTGTTACATGATGTCGTGTCAAAAGACATGGCTACGATCCCGGGAGATAACTGCCAGTCTTCCAGCATGTCATGCACTGCTGTTGCCTGCACCAGACCTGTTGATGATGGCAGCTTTGGTACCCCCAACAGCTTCATCACACCTTCTCCTGAAACCAGGACTGGAAGGCGATCGACCTTCTCTTTGTTTGTAAGGTCTGGAAGGAGCTTGCCATCCCAATGAACTGTTAATGGTACCGTGGGGGAAAAGGACCTTCTCAGCTCGTCCACGATGTCTTGGTGGAATTTCATTCAAGCTAGTCGGATTGTCTCTCGATTCAATGCGTAGTGCTCCATACTTTGTCCAGCAGCTGCTAAGGTATTGGCCACAACATGGACTGCCCGGCGATTGGATATCTTTGTGCAGTCCAACGCTTGCGCCAGTTCTTGAGTAACAATCTGATTTAACCCTCTTGATCTTTTCCTCTTGGGAGTGGCAGATGACGCACCTCCTATTGCTCCGACATTCACCTCATCTTCCTTGTCAGTATCCTCATTTGTAGAACTGCTGCTCGACTCCAAAACCACGGACCTGTCCATCTTCTGGAGTTCATTCAGGTTCCTTCATTTCCTTTTCTCTTGCTCATGCTGCCGCGTCATTTTGTTCTCTTGTCTAATATACTTCTGATCAACAAGTCCTATAGTTCCTCGACGACCAGGCTCACGCTGCGCAAGAAGAAACTGCTTGTCTTCTTTATTTTTGATGATTTTGAGCGCATCACCGTGAGCGCAATCGAACAGGCCTTTCAGACCTTCTAGAAAGACCTTCTCCTTGTCCATCTGGGTTTTGGTATGCCTCGCTCGTAATTTCTTTAAGCTTCTCCAGCTTGTCTTGTG
Source organism: Bathynomus jamesi (assembly GCA_023014485.1). NCBI lineage: Eukaryota > Metazoa > Arthropoda > Malacostraca > Isopoda > Cirolanidae > Bathynomus > Bathynomus jamesi. The sequence goes on from JAJOZX010006369.1 coordinate 116,737, forward strand.
CCCGGTGCGTAGCTTGAGTCGGAAGACTTGCATTCTTCCACATCTGTTCGACCTCTGTCATCACCAGTTGGCTACTTTCTCTGACAGGGCGAGACTCGGACAGGTGAAAGAACAAGAATCGTTCCAGGAACTGCTGTTTGGACGGCAATTTGGCTCCTGTAAGGGCATATGAGTTGGGAGAAGTCTCCAGTAGCCATAAAACATCATTCTTTCTTCGAGTAGTCGCCATTTTTCATCTACCTGCAAAGTATACAAAATAGAGAATTAGTAAGTGACAATGGTGGAAACTTTGTTACTCTTGTACCACCCCCTAATGTTTATCAAAAGTCCTAAAAATTTGCCTGAGTGATTTTCTTCAGGAACTGCACCAAACGCGCCACTGCACTTGCTCCTCCAGGCAACTTGGATTTTTACCCCTATTGGCTATTGCCACCCTAATATATAGTTTATTTGGGTAAATCTCATCACCCACACAGAGTGATGGGATGTAGGGAGGCAGCATCTTGGGTTAGGGAATACTATGTCTTCATACCCCCATTTAGAGAGATTTCTCTGCTGAGCAGTGCCCTCCCATAACACTGTGATGTATGAAACTCTCATTATGTTCACTTGCCTCATAGACACCTTTAAATGGGAGACCCTGAATGGGTGTACATTCAAATACTCTATATAGTCCCACCTACTCCTTTTATCTTAATTGTAGAGCTTGTATTATATTATTCAGGTTATAACTATATAGATCTATATAAAACTTCTTGTGATGAGATAACCACATGATGTCTACAATTAGTACAGTAGTGGTATTGATGAATGATCCACAAGATCCAAAGTTTTGAAGTTAATGTACAGCTAGTAGATGTGTGACAATCTGCAGAGATCAATTGGATCTTAATTTTGCATGTAACTGTATTTATGGTTTGTTTATATTAACAGTGGAGCCACCCAGATGGGCCGAAGGGCCCCTAGTATACCTAATATAAAATTTTTACTATGTTATCATGACCTATGTGCAGGGTTTTTTTTCCTTATAGGGCCAGGTGATGAAGCTTCACCACCTGAACATGAGCCTTCACCCCCTGAAATTTTAGCCAAATACAGGTTTTCAAACTACTGGTAAAATGAGTTAAAAATGAAAAAAATGAAAAAGATTAAAAACTCTATATTAATGGTGACCAAGAATGTTACATGCATTTTTTAATAAACTTTAGCTGTTTGCCTAATTCTATAATTATTATGTAGTTATTTAAATGAGCTTTTTCCAATATTCAGTATGAAATATAATAAAATCATTATAATAAATCATTATTAATATGTGCTGTCAATAATCAAATTTAGTACTGTACATTAAACATACATACAACAAATGAAACTGAAAAAAGTAATTGATGCTCCTTTAGTATGCGGTCTACAGACAAATTCACACTTTAGTATGCGGTCTATACCAATTTGTTTTTTAAATGTAGTTAAAGAAAGTTGAAATGACAATCTTACTTATAAAAAAATTTGGTTATTATGTATTTTATCACACTCAGTCATTTTACATACCAAAATACATTTTTCTAGTAGTATTTGATGTGATTTGTTCAAATATGACCTCCATTTCCATCGGAAATGAGATCCAACAAAGTTATAGTACTTTGAAGTTTAGCTCATTTTCAAGGGAAATGGAAGTCAAAATCTAAGCAAAACACATCAAATATTACTAGAAAAATGTATTTTGGTATTAATTAACCTAACCTAACTGTGGCTAAATGAGCCTAACCCTGGCTAAACGAGCCTAGAGTATTACCTTATTATGGATTAGGTATTGGATACAGACGAGAGCTCGTTTAGCCAGGGTTAGGATCATTTAGCCAGGGTTAGGTTAGGTAAGGTTAGGTTAAGTTAGGTTAATTAATACCAAAATACATTTTTCTAGTAATATTTGATGTGTTTTGCTTAGATTCTAACTTCCATTTCCCTTGAAAATGAGCCAAACTTCAAAGTACTATAACTTTGTTGGATCTCATTTCCGACGGAAATGGAGGTCATATTTGAACAAATCACATCAAATATTACTAGAAAAATATATTTTGGTATGTAAAATGACTGAGTGTGATAAAATATATAATAACCAAAAATTTATTGAAAAGTTAAAAATAAAAAGTTTAAATAAGGAAAAAATGTATTAAAAAGTTAAAAATAGTTTAAATGTAAGTATACCTTCTTAGCTTATTTACTAATTGCTTGTTTACATCCCAATGTCAGTCACCCTTGATTGGTTAGGTTTAGTCATGATATTTTCGTTAGTTTTAACGAAAATATCTTTACTAAACCTAACCAATCTTAGGTAAACCACATACTATAGTAGCACCGGCAAATGAATTGTTTACAACTTTACTACTTCAAATTTCTCAAGCTACTGATGTTAAACAATCATTTTGAATTTCAAGGTCAAATAGGGTCTAAGTCATGTGAGTGAGTCATTTAGCGAAAAAAAAAAGAGCGGCAGAATGCGTGAGTAGGCACAAATTTAACGAAAAAAACCTGTAGACTACACTTTGAAAAAAGTAGAGCGCAGCAGAATTTGTAGACCACATACTAAAGGAGCACCAAGTAATTCATGTTGTGACTACCAGAATTAGAATATTAGTAAAATTTTTATTTCTCATGATAGACAAAAACAATGTGTGTATTAAAAACATAAATGATACTGAATCGCTGGGCTAAGAGATATACATAAATTAGCTCATCTTTTCCATGCCATAGACTGGAAAACTTGACAAAATACTAAGTTTGGAAATTTGTGAGAGAATGTTGTAAGTTCACAATAGATTTAAATGGGCTCTCACAGGAGAGAAAGGATTTTCACAAGAAAAAATATGGTTAATATTCATTTTAACACCCATTCGAGTATGTGTTTGAAAATGTTTTTCTGGTGTTATTTGATGCATACTATTTGAATCTAACCTCCAGTTTCCTGGGAAATGAATAGTTTAACCTAACCTAACAATGTTATTACATTATTATTTGTATAATTTAGGTCTAGGTACATGGGTGGAAGGTAATTATGTATTTTATCCCACTCAGTCATTTTACTTACCAAAATACATTTTTCTAGTAGTATTTGATGTGATTTGTTCAAATATGACCTCCATTTCCGTCGGAAATGAGATCCAACAAAGTTATAGTACTTTGAAGTTTGGCTCATTTTCGAGGGAAATGGAAGTCAAAATCTAAGCAAAACACATCAAATATTACTAGGAAAATGTATTTTGGTATTAATTAACTTAACCTAACCTAACCCTGGCTAAACGATCCTAACCCTGGCTAAATGAGCTCTCGTCTGTATCCACCACCTAATCCATAATAAGGTAATACTCTAGGCTCGTTTAGCCACAGTTAGGTTAGGTTAGGTTAGGTTAATTAATACCAAAATACATTTTTCTAGTAATATTTGATGTGTTTTGCTTAGATTTTGACTTCCATTTCCCTTGAAAATGAGCCAAACTTCAAAGTACTATAACTTTGTTGGATCTCATTTCCGACGGAAATGGAGGTCATATTTGAACAAATCACATCAAATACTACTAGAAAAATGTATTTTGGTGTGTAAAATGACTGTGATAAAATACATAACCAAATGCCAATCAATATCAATCAATTTGTCATGCCTGACCTTTACAAGGGCCCCCCCGAGAGCTAAATTATACAAATGATGTAATAACATTCATGTTAGGTTAGGTACTTTTAGGTTAGGTTAAACTATTCATTTCCCGGGAAACTGGAGGTTAGATTCGAATAGTATGCATCGAATAACACCAGAAAAACATATTTTCAAACACATACTCGAATGGGCGTTAGAACGAATATTAACCAAATATGTTTTAGTGTGAAGTGGCTACCAAGTTTTTCAGTCTGTCCTGTAAGACTAACCTTCACCTCCTGACAAAAACCTAAAAAAAAAACCCTGTATGTGGATACTCATAGTTGTGACTTTTGCCTTAGAGGCTTAACTTAGTAAGAGCATACGTTCATGAGAAACTAGGCCTAACCTCGGCTCGGGTCTTCTCAATCAAAACGCCAAAACTGCAATCTACCACTTTGCACTTTAAACCTTATCGTGGGCGTGATTTCGTGAAATCATGGTTACACATCTTAAGCTGTGAATACGATTTTAAATGGAAGGGCATCAGCTAGAGATGGTTACATCCTCCCTCAAAGGCGGAAAATCAAAGCCTATCTATATCTAGTCAGACCACATTTATATAAAATTTCATACACGTATATTAAATCGAAAAAATGTCAGTCAGTCAGTAAGTAAGTTTACAAAATACCACAACTATCAAAATTTTGAGCCTCATATCGAAAGCCAATAGGTTAACCAAGACTAATAAAGGGTGATCCAGAGAAATGGGACCCAAAAGAAACCCCTGTAACTCTTAAAGTATAAGTCCTTTTATAAAATCATACGCATCATTCGAAAGAGGATAGTTACAAGTTTGTACAGGATTGTATAGGTTTTGACAATACAAGATAAGATACAAAACAAAATAAAAGTGTTAGTTAAAACTAACCCTTCAAGATGACTGCATGGACTGTGGAACAGCTGCGTTTCATAACTGAGCAATATTATGAGCATGAAGAAGTGTTAGTTTCAGCTCAAAGATCTTTCAAGACAAATTTTCAGATGTCAAAATCACCTTCTAAGAAAGTAATCCGTCGGTGTGTCAGAAATTTTTCCCTAACTGGCAGCATTGGAAAAAGAAAACCAACTGGAAGAGTGCGCACAGCAAGGATAGACGAGATCATTAACAGAACTCATGAAATTGTACAGGATAATCCTAACATAAGCATCAGACGTGCTTCTCAGCTGTTAGGAGTTGGATATAGAACAACAACACACCGTATATTCAAGTAAAATTTAATGCTCTTTCCATATAAAATTCAAACAGTGCAACAACTAAACGATGGAGATTTCGCACGAAGACAACAATTCTGTCAATGGATCCAACAGAAGGTAAATGACACCACCAATTTTCTAGCAACTTTGATTATGTCAGACGAAGCCCATTTTCACTTGAATGGAACTGTAAACAAACAAAATTGTCGTTTCTGGGCAACAGAAAATCCATTGAATATTACCGAAGTCCCGTTGCATAGTCAGCGTGTAACTGTTTGGTGTGGTCTTACTGCATCTCAGATCATAGGGCCGTACTTTTTCGAGGATTCAACCGGAAACACGGTCACTGTAAGTGGTGATTGCTACGAAAAAATGTTGACCGATTTCCTTATTCCTAAATTAAGAGATCTTCGTCTAGAAAACCACTGGTTCCAACAAGACGGAGCTACCTGCCATACCACGAGGAACTGCATGGCAGTTTTGCGTCAAACGTTTCCAGGCGAGTTAATCTCAAGATTTGGAGACGTTGAATGGCCCGCAAGGTCTCTGGATTTTTCTCCCTTAGATTATTATCTCTGGGGATATTTAAAGAGTAGGGTCTACAGAAATAACCCAACGACCTTGCAAGAATTGAAGGCCGCCATCACAAATGAGATACAGGCCATACCACCGCACACTCTTGCAAAAGTGATGCAGAACTTACAAGCGGGAACACTGGAATGCTTGGCAACTAATGGAGCACATTTGAAGGGAGTCATTTTAAAAAAATAAATATTTCATAATAAACTTGTAACTCTACTCTTTCGAATGATATATAGTTTTTATGAAAGGAATTAAATATTAAGAATATTTGGCTTTTTTTTATGGGTCCCATTTATCTGGATCACCCAGTATATTACCAAGTCACCTCATCTCATTCCTGGGCTGTCATACTAAAATAAATATACGATAATTTATAACTAATACTTACTATTTAAAATTACCATACTCTACACAGTTTTTTATCTCTTGGAAAGTAATAAAAAGTTATATTGTTCTTGCTTCTTCTAATCTGAATGTTATTACATCCCTATAAAAATTTATAAGTCTACAGTGATTGACTATCGCGTTAGCGACGTGATGAAAATTTCCAACAGAGTTAATGCCTAGACAGGGACGTATCCAAGGGGAGGGCAAACATATTGTATGTAAAATATTAATTGTATGTAATTATTAAATAGGTAATCATTATAACTGCATTTGATCAAATTACAGATTTGTTCGATTGTCCAGTTTAGAAAACATCATCAATTAAAAATTGTAAAAAAAAAAATAGCTAGAAGCCTGTAATTAGCCTGACTCTTAACATGTAAATTTCATCATCAAAAGTTTCATTTCGTTATAAAAAATTTATACTCTTCTAATTTAAGACAAAAAAACAATTTATATAGCTATTTCCATGCTGATTTTTATGGCATAAATATCACCAAGTTATTTTATTAACATATAGTCATATTAATGTGTTTATATCTAAAAATCATCCGATGAAAGTAGCTCAAAAAGTCAGGTAAGTCAGATTAATATGGATGGCATATCTGGCTATTCGCTAGCAACGCTGGTTTAAATTTGAGTGGTGATTCGATATGTTTTTTAGTCGGAAATGACAATGTACATTTATCCAACAATTATGTTTCGCTGAATTATTTTATTATGTTTGGTTGAATTATGAATTTGATTGAATTATGTTGAATTTTGTTGAATTGAATTATGTTGAATTTGGTTGAATTATTTTATTCAACGACTTATATTATTTTATGCATATTGAGAAACATTTACGATGCAATTTAGCAAAACACCACAGTTGAGTACTATATCATCACCAAAAATGATGTAGTAGAGATGTTAGAAGTGAATGTCAAGATTTACGGCATCACAATTCTAATGTTAAGAATGCACTATAAAAGATAATAGTTTATATATGCATTTAAAGAAATATAGTATAAAATACGTAGAACATTATGTCAATTGATTTTAAAAAATCAACATTGTTTTTGGTGCTAGGCAGTGGTGGGCACGCGCAACGATTTTTGTAGCGCCGCAGCCGCAACCGCAACTCTGCTGAAATAGTTGCGCCGCACGCGCAAGCGCAACCCTTTTCAAAAAGTTGCGCCGCAAGCGCAAGCGCAACCAAAAATGTTGCGCCGCAACTTTTTGCGGCGCAACTGCCCACCTTTGGTGCTAGGTTATATGGAGTTTGTTAGAAAATCTAGAAGAGGAAGAACCATTGTTGTCCCAAGGCGATATGATGACTAAGCTGATTGATGCAGCATTGCTTGTATATATTAAGTTAAGGTGTATATATATATATCCATCTCATAATTGTAAGGTTAGTGAAAAATTCACTTAATTTAGAGCTAGCATTGTTTGAGCTCTCAGGTGGCATCATTTTGGGGCGCTGCGCGTCCTTTCTACTCGTTTGTGGAACGTCGTACTTACAGGGTGTGGTCTTATAGAGAGCTCTCTTGCAATTCAGTTTGGTTGTTTAGATACAAGATTGTTGCATCGTGCAATAGTCCAGGTTCTGCTGTTGTTGCAAGGTTGAGAAAGAAGACCATAAATAGTGCCCCTTTTGTTTTTATCTTAAATTCATACAACTGAGGCCTAAGGTAGGCCCACATCGAGTCAGCAACCCTGAGGTAGGACCTAATAGGATCTCAAATCCGTAAGTTTTTAATTTTAGCCTAACTTGGGCTGTAGGTTGAACTGGCCCTTTAGAACTTGGCCGTTCACGGCTCAGCTGGGATTTTGAACCCAACAAATAAATAAATAACAGAGTTATTACAGTGTTGTAAAAAATCTAGTGTTGTCAATGGGGCTGTAACTATATGTCAGGGTGTCAGTTTAATACTGGCACCCAATACATTAGCAAATTTTAGCGTTTATAATAATTGTGCAAGTGCAGATTAGTAGGTACTGAATTACATAAATTGAAAATAATTTAGACACTAATTTAAAAGTATTTGCCAATATAATTTACCAATATAAATGATGTACATTTATTGAAAAATTAAATCTATCCACTATGTATTTTGAGTATCTGAACTATTTGTTTAATGTGTGATTAATTCATAATTATGTAATCTATGTGTAACAATCACATATATTGATACTATTTATGCATGAAGTATTAATGAATGTGTATTCTTATGATATGTACATACGGTATTTCTTAAACTCAACTCTATGTTAACATTAGAATCAGACAATTTGCGTTTAAGCGATGCAGACGAAGTTTTGGACAAATTTGCTCGTAAAAACCCGAGACGATTGAACATGATGCTGGAATAACACTAGAAACCAAAGAAATTATCGCAGAACAATCGCTGCATTAGTTTTGTGATAAAAAAAAAAATGAGTTCGTAACGTCGCAACTCCCTGTTCTACTTTGGCTGTTGATTTATTGGTCAAATGATCTAATACTCTCTTATGGGCTAGTTTTGTGTCTACCTGACTGTATACACTTGAGCAATTGAGTATGTATATCTGTAGTGTGTAATCATTTCCCTGTATATAAACTTGCCAGGCCGTTAGATTATGTAACTTATAAATATTGATTTCGCTGTCAAATTTAATAAAAATTAATCCCATTTGCAATAAATCTGTACGTATGTTTACCTGTCTTTTGATCGTATTGAGCTAGCATGAACTATTTGAAAACGTACACAGTGTAACCCGTTTATATCACATCGCTTTGGATCATAACTCGGTTGATATTACTATATTTGATAAACCACGTACGACTGATATTCAACACGTGGAAAATGCCTTGCTTAATATCACTAAATAAACTGCTTATTATCACGTTTTTCTAATAATCAATTGTTGATGAAACGTAGGTATAACCTACAACGTTCCCTTCGCCCCCCCCCCCTTGAGCAAATCCTAGATACATGCCTGTGCCTAGATGACAGACAATGGACCTACGTTTTTTTCATTATTACTATGGGAAAACTATATATGCTTACAACATGATATCGTATGTGGTACCTTTACTTCTTAATTAAATATAAATTGTTAATTAATTGAATTAAATATCTAACAAAATTGCCTCGGGATTGGCGGCATAGCCTATTGGGAATGAAATTAATTGTCATACATAGAACCGCATATGTAGGCATCGGACCTGCTTGACGACAAGAAAACCAAACTTATTATTTCGTATTCAACATTTTCCATTGCCGACTCATTGAAATTACATCAAGAGAAGAGTCAACGAACTTTGAAGCATCAGCAGATTCCTAACGATTTATACTGGCGGCACTCTGCGTTGCTTATGTTACAACGATGCTTTAAACAAGGAAGATGTACTTTATCTTCCTATAAGTTCTGAGTGAATAACATGTGATATAAACCTAATAACGCAAAAGGATAGGCCTATTCCTTCAGGTATTTAAGTGTAGTGAATGCCTATAGCAAATAAACCGGAAGAGATCGTCGCGCCTTACACGAAACAGAAGCGAGGCTCAACGAAATAATAAGGTAAGGCAATTTCTTTCTTTACCATTAAGCAGCGCAAATACCGAAGGCAAAAAAAATACAAAGAGGTCCTTTGAAGACCTACACATATATAACTCTAACGAAAAAAGTAGGGCTTTTGTCGTTAACTCTCCACTGTAATCTGCTGGAAATTTCCAACGGATGAGGGTATCAGGCAATCAACCTATAACCCCTATAGTTTTTTGACAATTACTGTACAGTCTGTGTATGTCTTCAAAAGACATTAAATTGTTTTTATTGAGTTAGATTAGTTTGCCCTAGGTTTTTATGGGAACCCAGGGCTATGGATGGAATTAACTGTAAATTTCCTACAATGCTGTGACGTAATTAGTTACTCAGTGATCATTATTTTTTTGAGTAACTGTAACGGTAACTAGAGTAGTTAAATTTTCTGACCGAGTAATTGCAACTGTCAGTAATTACAAAAAATCATGAGTATTTGTAACTTCTATCAGTTACTTTTTTCTGTAAGGGCAAAACGTCAGTAGTTACTTTTTTCACAAGCCTTGCCCGATGTGCATTTTATGCACAGTGCAAGTTTATTGACAACACACTGTATATCTGATGGTAATATGATAAAATCTTCTTGTTTATTTCTCAAATCACAATTAATTTCAAACAAATGAACAATCTTGACAAGTATCACTTGTCAGGGAAAGTACTTTTATCAAGATCAGATGTTTGCTAAAAAGGAAAAATGTTGAAAGTAACTTCTGAAGTAAGTAGTAATTGGCTGTATCATTGGAAAGGAAAAATTAATCATTTATTGTATGCTGATGACTTTGTTCTTCTGTCACCCTCTCCCCATGGGCTGAGAGTACTATTAGAGATATGTGAACAATATGGTATAGAAAATGACATCACCTATAATGGGGCAAAGAGTTGTATTCTGAGTTTTAGGTGTAATTTACTGAAACATATATCATGTGGGTCTTTTGAAATGAATGGTCAGACAATACTTGTCAAAGACACACGTAAATACTTAGCAGACATGGGCAGTAATGTATTGAAAATACTTAAATAAGCATTTAAATACATGTATTTATAAATACTTTTTGGAGAGTATATTTAATTACGTATTTAAATACTTTCGAAAAGTATTTAGTATTTGTAAATACCTGTTTTTTAAATACATTTTTAAAATACTTTTTTGTGAACTGTTCAATTTTGCGAGGATGTACAGTACTAACCACCCAGTACTTAACTGGTACCACAGAACACAGTAAAACATTTTTCAAGGTGCTTGTGCTTCCGGAAAGTTCCAGGCTTAGCAGGCTGGAACTTTCTGGAAGCACCTTGAAAAATGGAACTTCCAGCCTGCTCTAGTGGCGATTGTCACAGACTCACATCTGCAGTGCGGCAGCCGGCAGTCTATCCTGAGGCATCGTCATATGTGGTTGTGTAAAGTTCAGCGCTAACTGTGCAATTAACATTAGCCTATTGATCATATTAGACGAGGACAACATTTGTAACATGGCTGCAGCAAGTGGAAGTGGTGGAAAAGAAGGTGGTAAAATAGAAGTTGTTGATGGTGGAAATGAAAATAAAAATAGCGAATCACACCTGCACCCACTTTTTGATGGAAAATATTTCCGAATAATTTCCAAAGATGGTAGTAAAGTGAAGACTTTATGTCTTCTGTGCCACAAAACAATTGCAGCGTCTACTTCTGCGACTTCTCGAATTTATTTGACTCTAAGCTGATGTTAGTGATTTTATGTGCTTTTTGAAAAGTATCTAAATTGTATTTGAAATGTATTTAAATATATTTTAGGAGTAATGTATTTAAATATATTTTAGGAGTAATGTATTTAAATATATTTTAGGAGTAATGTATTTAAATACTTTCTGAAAACCTGAATTTTATTTAGTATTTAATTACTTTTATTTTCAAATAATGTATTTATTATTTAAATACATCTAAAGTATTTACTGCCCATGTCTGATACTTAGGTTATATAATTACTCACGAGCTGCGAGATGAACTTGATATTGAGAGGCAACGTAAAAAGCTGTATGTACAGGGTAACATGCTAATAAGGAAATTTGGTATGTGCTCAGACTCGGTCAAAACTTATCTCTTTAGAACTTCCTGTACTGCATTGTATACATCCCATCTGTGGTGGAACTATACAAAAACTGCTATGAATAAACATTCTGTTGCTTATAATATTTTTCGTATGCTATGTACGGAACCAAAATGATGCAGTGTCAATTTTATGTTTACTACACGTAACCTACCTACCAGCCAAATGTTAATCCGGAAGAATATATATAATTTTCATTACTAGGGTCCAAACCAGCTCTAATGTGTTATTATAATGTCCTGTCTTCAAATACTGTGTACCTCTTGCCTAATGGCAGTCTTGGTTCAGACAACTGCTGGTTTACAATACCTTATTTTCAGAGGTGGGTAGTAGTGAAGTAGATATACTTAAGTAGCTTTTACGAGAATGTACTTTCTAGAAAGTAAATTTTTTTTGTAATACTTTTACTCTAATTTAAGTACAATCTTGGGAAAAATTTTGTACTTTAACTTACGTACAATGTTGCGAAAATCTGAAAAGTACGAAGTAACAAAACAGTTGTATGCTTGATAATTTCATTCAAAATTGGTAAACAAATTCTGGAAAACCCGCTTTCAATCTGCCACCTCTCAATGTCAGGTACTGAGAGGGGGAAGACACCGAAACCTGTTTATTCCAGATTTTGTTTACCAAAACATTTGGGTTTCATTAACCAATCAGAAGAGTCATTCAGTACAGTATTTTAAGGTAGCCAGTCGGCTTTTCGATAGTTGATGACGTCACTTGTTTCACGCATGCGTGCTCCTCTCCATCTCCGCTCGTATTGTAGACTTAGAAATTGGAAGTCAGTGTACTTGAGTAGTTAGCTATAGCCAGGCGTGGACTGACTCAAAAATTTCCACCGGCCAGGTGTCACTGAGAGGGCCCCCAAAAAGCTTCAGTAAATTCTGCCCCCCAAAAAGTGTTTATGGATGTTTTAAAAATCTAGTAATTTTGTCATGACCCGTAAATCCCCGCGAGTTTTGAATATAATTTTGAACTCAACCAAAATCAAATCTAATTAATACGCAGTCAGGGAATGACGAGATGTACTTCTGAATACACGAAAGGCCTTGGAATCATTTTTCTTTTTCCTTGTGGGTTTGCATTATATATATATATATATATATATATATATATATCTGTTCATTACAATATGAAAGTTACTCATGAAAATCATAGAAAACGTTGAAGTAGAAAGAGACTTTTTTTCAATCCTAAACTAAACTGTCACTTACTTAAACTATTGCAGAGGGGTCCATTATCAACAGTAGGCCACAGGCCTTTTCTTCTTTTAGTTACGCCTCTGATAATAATAATATATATATTTATATAGCGCACAATATCAATGAATAACGTTTTCAAAGGCGTTTAGAAAAAAGGTATATGAGGAAATTATTGGGGGTGTGGATTGTAGGTTTGGGTATGCAGGTTCTTGGGATCTAGGCTGAACTGGCTGGGCCCTGCTGGCCTTTATTCAGCTCCTAAGATATTTATGTGTTTAAAGCTTAAAAATATAAAAAATTAACAATTACTTAAATAAAAATTCAGTAAATTACTCACGTTATAAAGACCAAGAGCAAAAAATTGGCGCGCCAGCACAAATGCAACACCGCTTAAAAAATATTTACTTTATTTACTTAATTTTATTTTTCGCGCCAAAAATAGTGTCCTAGAGTGCTGATTGGTTATACTAGAAATCTCACAAATGCGTTTGGCAACATAGCGATTTTTAACATATTTAACTAATTTTCAACAAATAAAATAAATATATTATAATAAATTTATTTAACTAAAAATTTATTTAAACGGACATAATTTATCAACGAATAAACTAAAGTTAATAATCCTAAACAATTTAAATATCAATTATTTTACTAGTATTAAAAAAAGTGGAAAATTTTTAATGCCGTTTTGTCGCCAACGTACGTTGCCGTGTTGGCACTTTTTTTGACCCCTGTGAACACCCTTGCGGTCTTATATAGTAATACGTCGAACAAATTTAGGGCCCCCAACGGAAAGGGCCCACCGGCCCTCGGCCACGGGCCGGTGGGCCGCCGGGGTCAGTCCGCTTCTGGCTATAGTCTATAAATAATTGGATGTCGAGTATGTCGGAGGTTGTCGGCTCTTTTTCAAACTCGGAAAATAGTGATTGTCATCCTTGGCCGTATCAGGCTTAGACGTCAGGTTAAAAGATCTGTTAGGAATGCTAAGCGTAATTTAAAGATACTTATAGCCGCGGATAGTAAACATAATCCAAAAAAGTTTTTTGACTACGTCAATAATCGTAAGCCGATAAAAGATAATATAGGCCCTCCAGTGGACGCTAACGGCGCTTTGGCTCCCGACGCTCAGGCAATGGCGGGTATTTTTAATAACTTTTTTGCGACCTGTTTTTACCATAGAAGACGCAAATAATGTCCCCGATGTGAACGATATCGTTCCCTTTACTAGCGAGACTCTTTTGAATGAAATAACTGTTTACGAGGGTGGGATTGCGCATTATATCGATAAGCTAAAAGTTAGCAAGGCTCCAGGCCATTACGTGATTTATCCTAGACATTTGAAAGATTTGAAAGACGTTATCGTAGGCCCATTAACAAAAATTTTTAATAAGTCACTGGAAGCGGGGATTATTCCTGAAGACTTTAAATTAGCTAATGTTACGCCCATTTTTAAAAAAGGCGACCGCACAGTAGCTACCAATTATAGGCCTATTAGCTTAACGTCAATTGTCGGTAAACTTTTGGAATCCGTAGTTAGGGATCGTATCATCGATCACTTAGAAAGTTATGATTTGATTGATAGTAGTCAGCATGGGTTTCGACGCCATAAATCTTGTTTAACTAATTTGTTAGAGTTTTATAATGAAATAGTGCGCGAATACGATAGGCATAGAGGGGCTGACGTTATTTATTTAGACTTTAAAAAAACATTCGATACAGTTCCGCATAGAAGATTAATTGCGAAGGTTAAAGCGCACGGTATACGCGGTTAGGTAGCTAACTGGTTAGAGGAATGGCTTTGTGCCAGGAAACAGAGGGTCGTTATTAATGGTAGGGAATCGGGGTGGCTGGATGTAGGTAGCGGTGTCCCTCAGGGTTCAGTGTTAGGCCCATTGCTATTCGTAATCTACATTAACGACAGAGATGTAAGCTTGACCAGTAACGTGTTAAAATTCGCGGTCGATACTAAAATAGGTGGTAAAGTTCTTAACGTGGACGATACAAATAGGCTCCAAGACGATGTAAATAGGATTATGGAATGGACGGATAAGTGGCAGATGCAATTTAACGTAGACAAATGTAAAGTTTTGCATATAGGTTCTCATAACAATAATTACACGTACACGGTGGACGATAGACAGTTAGCGAGCGTTGACGAGGAAGTAGATTTAGGCGTAGGCGTATCTAAGGATTTAAAAGTTAGGAACCAGTGCCTGGAGTCTTGCGCTAAAGCTAATAGGATGTTAGGCTTCATAGCGCGTAATTTCGAATTTGAATCGAAGAATATTATATTGCTCCTTTACAAGTCCCTAGTCAGGCCTCATTTAGAATATGCCTTTCAGTTTTGGTGCTCATATTTGCGTGAGGATATTGATAGGTTGGAAAGGGTTCAGCAACGCGCCACGAAACTAATTCCGTCACTACGCAAGTGTTAAACTAGGCGATTAAGGGGGTAGCTTATTGAAGTTTTCAAAATCGTTAATAAAATCGATAACATAAATTTTGACAAATTGTTCATTTTCGATAATAGCAATACTCATAATAACGGATTTAAATTACGTGGCAGAAGTTTAATTACTAACATCGCTAAAAACGTTTTTACTTTTAAAGTAATTGATAAATGAAATAATCTTCCCGCGTCCGTCGTGAACTCTACCAGCGTTAATACGTTTAAAAACCGTTTAGATAGGCATTTTAAAAATATTAACGTCGTTTAAAATAATAAAACAATTAGCAACAGGAGCTCTGAGGAAATGGTCGAGGATGAGTCTGTTGACGATTAACGCCAGCTTGTGACATGCCAGCGTGTGATATGCCAGCAATAAAATTATATTAAAAAAAAAAAGACTAACACGAGCTTAGATGTAGCTCGTAGCGTAAACTAACCCACTTATTGTTATACTCTTCATACTTTTTTTTCTTTTCATATCCTCTCTTTACTTGCATGTCTGTAGTTTGCATGGTATGACAGTGTTTGAATTAAGACTGTTTGCATGGTTTGTAAGCGTTCTTATTTTGCTTCTTTTCATCTTTCACCCCTTTCCTATTCTCTTCGACTATTTTTCCGACTTGTCGGCAGTGGTCGGCGGATGATGATGGTGAATCTTCTTTTCTCTTTTTCTGAATGAATGTTAACCCACGAATTTGCTACGGTTTTGCTACTTACTATACGTAACCCCTTATTCTCTTCTTTTAACCCCCTGCTCTCTTCTTTCTCTCGGGCTAACCTTAAAGTGGATCTCAGGGTCTTTGTTAGCCCTAGCTTCTGTAGATCTGTAGAACTTTTAAAATTTAAGAATATTGTGTGGGTTCAAGCGTAAACATACAGTGTTTACTCTGTTTACCACAAGTGGTGGAAGTGACAGTCTACATAATAAAATAATTATTAGGTAAATCGTTGGCTAGGCCTATAGTTTCATTAAGATCTGTAAGCTAATTGGTCAATTTTAATTATGTGAAAATATCTTCTACCCTCTCTAACCAAAAGTGAAATGTAAGTACTCAATATAACCTTTTACTCATTTATAAAACCTTTATTTATATGAAAAGTTGGATCACCTGAAGATCCGTCACCCCAGTCTTTTTTAGTTAGCTTTATAAGTGTAACTAACGAAAATATCACGACCTAACCTAACCAAGCGTCAAGCGCGTACAGTTGACCTAACGATTGGTTAGGTTAGGTCATGATATTTTCGTTAGTTAGACTTATAAAGCTAACTAAAAAAGGCTGGGGTGACGGATCTTCAGGTGAGCCGAAAACTTATTATTTTATATATATGATGAATAAAACCACGAAGGAAAAAAGAAACACAAACGGGTGCTCAAGCGCTTTCGTCTAATGACATCCTCAGGAACACTGGAGTGAAAGGACAGATCAAGGCAATATATAGGTTACAAAAATAAACATACATACATACATACATATATATATACATATACATATATATATATACATATACATATACATATACATATATATAGTAAGCATAGAAAAAATTGTGGGAGGAGCCAACATTTATAGTTTATGAAACAGGTCACAAAAGAATAAAGAAATAAAAATAAATATAAATATAAATTGAGAAAAAATTAATTACCAAATAGTGCCTTAGTGATATATATGTCACAGCCTAAATAATCATAAAGAAATAAACAGGCAAATAAAAAAACCACAAATATATATACATACATACATATATATATATATATATATATATATATATATATATAAAAAGACACTTTTAGCACTTTGGCCGACCTTCAATAAAAATTCAAATGGCTTGTTTATGGAACAGGTCACAAAAGAATAAAGAAATAAAAATAAATATAAATATTGTAAGTGGAGTCTACAAATTCAAGCTCAAAAGGGAAGTTTTACAATCAATTTAATAGATGATGCCAAATTGATATATATGTCACAAAGAAATAAAGAAATAAACCAAAAAAAAAAAAAATTATTAATTATTAAAAAAATAAAAAATAATAATAATAAATTGAAAGATAAATTTTAAGAGAGGCACACCAATTTATAAGGGAAAAATTACCACATATGCATATTATAGTCACAAACGAATAAAAAAGTACAAGTAAATATAAATTGGAAAACAAAATGATGCCTAGATGATATATAAAGAACAATAAAATATATATACAACATATATACGGTATATATACGAAATATAAACGCAATATATACAGAATATATATATATATATATATGCATAAGGGAAAAAAATTACCAAATTTGTTTTTATAATTATTGTCTGAAAAACGGTAGGTCGCAAAAGAATAAAGAAATAAAAATAAATATAAATTGAAAAAATTACAAATAATACACGTACACATGTATACCCGCATAACCAAATATATATACATATACACACATATATACAAACACACACACACACACACACATATATATATATATATATACAAGCTTGACCTTCACGAAATGAGAAATCATCCGCAGAACCTTTGTGAGGTTGTAAGGTAAGGTAAGGTACATACACATATATATATATATATATATATATATATATATATTTAACTGCATACATACATACTACATACATACATATACATATACACACATACATACATACATATACACACATATACATACAAACACATTTAACTGCAATGACCACACACATACTCACATACACATACATACATACACATACACGCATACAGCAAAAAATTGAAAAATAAAATTGTAAGGAAACAAAGACAAAAACAAATTTTTTACCAAAGATTTAACAACCTGCCCTTTTTGTTTAAATCCATTCTGAAGGAATTCAGAGCAACGGGATCGAGTTGAAACAGACCTTTACTCATGTTAAGGTTATTTGTAAGTTGAATTATAGCCGACTCAAGAATATTTCTATTAACAATGTTGCTAGAGTGAAACAAAACTGAAACATTATTCCAATCAATACAATGGGATAACTCTGACAAATGGACAAAAAGGGCACTGGACAACTGTCCCGTTCTAACGGAATATTGATGCTGTTTTACACGCGTTTGCAAATCCTTTCCCGTCTGACCTATGTAAAAGGAATCACATTGCTTACACCCAATTTTATAGATAATGCCTAAATTATTGGTAGGGCTATTTTTTACTATGATGTTTTTCACAATATTGTTATATGAAAAAACTACACTGATATCCAAAAGTTTAAGTACATTAGCAATGCCTAAGAAGCCCGGGAAAAATGGAAGTACTAAAATATTCTTTGACAAGGTGCGAGTGTTATTATTCACACGATAGAAGGTTCGTTTAGCCTTATTAAGACAAGATTCCATGAACGCAGATGGGTAACACAACTCACTTCCAATACCGTTGATATTTTCCAATTCGGCATCGATGTATTCCGGACTGGCGATCCTAAGAGCGCGGAGAAACATTGAGGAAAATATGGCCTTTTTAATAGGGGTGTCATGTCCAGAGTAAAAGTGTACGTAGGACAAATTGTTTTTTTTTTCCGATAGATACTAAACTTAAAACCCGGGCTATCCCTATGAACACGCACATCCAAAAACGGGATTGAGTTGTCTTGTTCCACTTCTAAAGTAAATTTAATGGAGGGGACTTGGTCATTTAACTGAAGGAGGAAGTCATCCAGGTCACGATTCATGGGCCAGATACACAAAATATCGTCGACGTACCGCAACCAAGGGATGCCAACCCCCAGGATTCTCGGAATGTAAGTAATTTCAAAAAACTCCATATAAATATTGGAGAGAAGGGGCGACAAAGGGTTGCCCATGGCCATCCCAAAAACTTGTTGATAATGCTCGCCATTGAAAGTGAATTTACAATCCTTGATACAAAGCTTAATAAGCTCCAAAACAGTGTGTGCAGGTAATGGTAAATCATAATTATGTAATTCTCTGGCGAGAAAGTCAAGCATATCATCAATCGGCACTTTTGTGAACAATGAACAAACGTCGAAACTGATCAATCTATCGTTGGTATTAATGCGAACATTATTCAATTTTTCAGTGAGATCCATGGAATTTTTTACGTGTGAATCAGAGACAGTTCCAAGAATGGGGGACAAAACATTAACAAGCCATTTGGAGAGTTTATAGGTAATAGAGCCCACCGAGCTAATAATAGGGCGCATAGGGTTACCCGGTTTGTGGGTTTTAATAAGACCATAAAGATAAGGCAGAGCAGGTGAAGTGGACAAAAAAAGGGGAATTAAATCCTTATGATCTTTGAGAATGCGTTTCAAGCCACTATTGAATGATTTGATGACATCATCCTGTGGGTTCTTCCTAAGTTTCACGTATGTGGCGGGGTCCTGAAGCAGCTCATTCATCTTTCCAATGTAATCCACTTTGTCCATAATGACTAAGGTGTTAGCCTTGTCTGCTTTAGTAATATGGAGCTCACTATCTTTTTTTAATTGTGAAAGGCTATTGCGGAAACGTTTAGGAAAGTTATCTTCGTAAGAAATATTCGCAGCACCATAGACCAGGCCTTTAACTATGTTAACTAAAAACTGAGGAAGGTTACACTGTTTTTCAAAACGAGCAAGACTATGACAAATTTGTAAAGCAGTAGGTTTTTTAACAATATAAAAGGACATACCAAATCCAAGGGCACTTTTTGCATCGTCACTAATGTTTTTCGAAGAAAGGTTCAAAACACACTTTGAGCTTGCTTTTTTACTCCACTGACTATTTCGAATGAGACTTTTAATTTTGCGATCCAAAATGTTTCGAAGTGAAGAAGTTCTCCGACGCAACTCGTTGTAAATTTCATCAAACAAAGGTTGGATCCACGGTTGGGGAATAACAGTCAAAACATTACGTTTGGCAATGCCTAAATTTTTGAAGGTGGACCACTCATTTTGTCTGGTGACTTCAATATGTTTCTTTAAAATTACTCTGCTAAAGTTGTTGAACGGATGGTCGTCCATTTCTCTGAGGCGAATCGGAAGGAGGGACTTGGGAAGGACCTGCTCCTCCAGACAATTAGTAAGAAACTTCCGTCGGATCCGAATTGCATGCCCCTTCATTAATGTAGAAGCAAACACCGACACAAACGGGGACAATAGAGGGAACAGCAAGGCGAAGGAACGCGTGGTGTTCATTATATGAAAAATTATTTCACGAAAGTGACACGTGAAAAGTATTTATGATGAATAAAACCACGAAGGAAAAAAGAAACACAAAGGGGTGCTCAAGCGCTTTCGTCTAATGACATCCTCAGGAACACTGGAGTGAAAGGACAGATCAAGGCAATATATAGGTTACAAAAATAAACATACATACATACATATTCATATATATATACATATACATATATATATATACATATACCAGGGGTGCTCAGACTTCGGAGACCTTAGGGCAAAATTTGCTAACTATTATCTTTGGCGGGCACAAACACCAAAATTTTCCCCTAATTTATGAACTAAAAATAAATACAAGTGATAGAAGATAATACTCACATTTAATTGCTAGTTGATGGCTTACACTGCTTTAATTCAGCAAGGGCTTTGAAATTTGGCGTGTAATTGGTAACTGTTAGTCTTAAACAGTCATCAAGGTGCTCATCTGTCAAAACAGTCCGGTACTTTGATTTAAGCATCTTCATCTTGGAAAATGCTGATTCACAAAGGTATGTGGAGGCAAAAATTGAGGTCAAGTACATAGCACATTTTCTCAGCAGAGGATATTTTTCTTCAGCAAATAAGCTCCAAAAATTGGTACTGAAGGCCCTTGTTTTAATTTCCAGATCATTTTGAAGGAATAAAACTTCTCGTTCTAGGTTAGCTATATCCAATTAAAATAATGCTGATATTTTTGTTGCGATTTCCTCAATATCAACTTTTTCTTCAAATGGAAACCACATAAATTCCACAATAGGTTTTAATTTTTCAAAGTCTATGAAACGTTGCTCAAATTGTTGAATGAGATTCCCTATCTCTTTTGCATAACGGTCTTTGTTAAAATTCTCAAAATTATTTTCTTGGTTAAGTAGCTCTGTCAACATATTAGGGAAGTGTTTCAGTTCCGAACGTTGCAGTTGTGACAAATAGAGTTTTAGAGAATGCTGGAAAGCATTTATAGCACTAATCATTTGAGCAATGTTTTTATCTTTGCCTTGGAGTTCAACATTGAGGTCTCTCAATTTAGCAGTAATATCAGTTAAGAAAGCTAAATCAAGTAACCAAACTTTATTTTCCAACTGATTATAATTATCACCTCTTACAGCCAGAAACTCTTTGATTTCAGTCAGTAAATCCCTAAATCGTTGTAAAAATAAGCCCCTGCTGAGCCATCTTACATTAGTGTGCAATAAAAGATCTGTATGTTCAGAATTGCTTTCTTCTAATTGATTCTTAAAGAGACGTCTTTGTAAACTTTTAGCACGGATAGAATTTACAATTTTATATGCAATATCCATAACGTCTTCCATGTTCAAGCTTTTACTACAGAGTGCCTCTTGGTGAATTATGCAATGAAAATTAAGGAAGTTTGGAAAATCTCTGTCATTCTTACAAAGACTAACGAACCCTAAATTGCAACCAATCATTGACGGAGCTCCATCCGTGGTAATGGCTACAAGTTTTTCAATGGGGATTTTATTCTCAATAGTAAACTCTTTAAATACTTTGAAGATGTCTTGTCCCCGAGTCTTCCCCTTCAATGTATGATATTGAGCAACTCCTCCTTAGCAGTCATGTTTTTAAATACCATTCTATGAAAATACATAATTGCGCAGTATCAGTAGCATCTGTTGATTCATCGAATTGAAGCGAAAAGGAAATACACTCATCTATGTCTCTCTTTAACTGCATTTATAAATCTTTACCCATCTCTTCTGTTCGTCGTGTAACAGTGGGTCTGGAAAGTTGCATGTCTTTAATAGCGGAGATTATTTCAGATTTGTTTTTAAACTGATCAAACACGAGTCTGCTGCATCCAAAAATGCTTCTTTTACAAATGCACCATCATCAAAAGGTTTCATGTGCTTCGTTAAACTGTGACACACTCGGAAAGATGCAATGGTAGCTGCCTTTGATTTCTCAATTTTCTTTGTAAAAACCAATTGTTGGCTGGTAAGTTGGGATTTCAATTCTCTTATTTTTGCCCTGCGTAGTTCACTATTAACTGGGTATCTTGTTTTATAATGATTATGATTAGCTTTAAAATGCCTTTCAACATTATATTTTTTGGCAACAGCTAGAGTAGATTGGCATATTAAGCATATACATTTAGAATTTATGTTTGAGAAAAAGTAAATATCTTCCCATTCACTTTGAAAATTATACGTCCTTATAGTCTTATCACTGGTTCGTGTCGCCATTATGAAGCCCTGTCAATAAAAATAAAATTAAATAATGTAATTTTTAAAAAAAATATTTTGCGATCTAGCCACTAATATCAGAGGCTGAACTTTTACCACTTGAAACTTCAAAATCGGACACGCTGCCGGTCGAAATAATGCTAAACTTTTAATACTAAATGTGAAAACGTCAAATTACGTAAAAAAACGACTTAAAAATAGACAAATTTCAAATTCGCATCCACACACAAGATGACACGAACGGTGAACGGTCGACATGATGCTAAACTTTTAATACTAAATGTGAAAACGTCAAATTACGTAATAAACGACTAAAAAATAGACACATTTCATGTTCGCATCCACACACAAGGTCACGCGGACAGGTCAAACGCGGAACTAAATATCGATCCGCCCACTCATCTTTATAAAATCAATAAAAATTCGAAAAGACACAGAAAGCCTAGCGAGTCGTTTCTAAAATGCCTTCTGATTGGTTGTATTTTCACGAAACACCCAATCAGCCAACTCGATTCATTATATCCGTTGAAATAGAATCGTCGCTTTAAGCGACACAGAAATTGGCGGAGCAAAGCAATGGTTTCAGACATGTTTTAAACATGTATGAGCGCTCTGCTCGCATGTAAAAATTCATTTCTAGTAATTTTTATATTGCCAGTTAAGATTTCATTTAGGCCGGCTATTCCAAAATAAACCAGCGGGCACATTCAAATCCATGGCGGGCACACGTGTGCCCGCGGGCACGGGTGTGAGCACCCCTGACATATACATATACATATACATATACATATACATATATATAGTAAGCATAGAAAAAATTGTGGGAGGAGCCAACATTTATAGTTTATGAAACAGGTCACAAAAGAATAAAGAAATAAAAATAAATATAAATATAAATTGAGAAAAAATTAATTACCAAATAGTGCCTTAGTGATATATATGTCACAGCCTAAATAATCATAAAGAAATAAACAGGCAAATAAAAAAACCACAAATATATATATATATATATATATATATATATATATATATATATATATATATAAAAAGACACTTTTAGCACTTTGACATATATATCAATTTGGCATCATCTATTAAATTGATTGTAAAACTTCCCTTTTGAGCTTGAATTTGTAGACTCCACTTACAATATTTATATTTATTTTTATTTCTTTATTCTTTTGTGACCTGTTCCATAAACAAGCCATTTGAATTTTTATTGAAGGTCGGCCAAAGTGCTAAAAGTGTCTTTTTATATATATATATATATATATATATATATATATATATATATATATATGTATGTATGTATATATATTTGTGGTTTTTTTATTTGCCTGTTTATTTCTTTATGATTATTTAGGCTGTGACATATATATCACTAAGGCACTATTTGGTAATTAATTTTTTCTCAATTTATATTTATATTTATTTTTATTTCTTTATTCTTTTGTGACCTGTTTCATAAACTATAAATGTTGGCTCCTCCCACAATTTTTTCTATGCTTACTATATATATGTATATGTATATGTATATGTATATATATATGTATATGTATATATATGAATATGTATGTATGTATGTTTATTTTTGTAACCTATATATTGCCTTGATCTGTCCTTTCACTCCAGTGTTCCTGAGGATGCCATTAGACGAAAGCGCTTGAGCACCCGTTTGTGTTTCTTTTTTCCTTCGTGGTTTTATTCATCATAAATACTTTTCACGTGTCACTTTCGTGAAATAATTTTTCATATATATTATATATATATATATATATATATATATATATATAAAGAGAGAGAGAGAGAGAATAGCATGTCGTAAATATGTCTGGTTGTGCTAAATTAGTAGATTGATACAGTCTCTGATCATTTGTGCAAAACCGATTATGTGAGATACTGTAGGTTTAGCAACAGTGGACAACAGAACAAGAATTCTGCGGAACATTTCCCAAGCTTTGCAACGATTATACAAGCGAAGAGTTATTGCTTGCACTGTGAAGGTGACACAATTCAGTAGTGAGATACAGATGTTTGGTGTTACTGTTGTGATGTGCAAATATTATTAAAAAACTGTGCTATATGTTGATGCTTCTTTTACTAGCAAACGTAACAGTGCGTCTCAAATATAATAATCGATAGTTGTTAGAACAACTGTAGATTTATCTGTCGTATTTCTAGTTTGGTATATATACAGGGTGCAGCATAAGTCGCTTTACCGAGAATAATGAAATCACCTTGTGAAGAACAATATATCAAGAAAAATTATTTTTATATCTGGCTGCATTGATTCAGCAACACTGATACAGTGAGAACCCTCATCAGGTGTTACAGCATGAATTGAATGTACCGGGTGTTACAGTTTGGGCTAGAATTTGGCCGTATGGTGTTGTGGGTCCTTATTTCTTTCACGGCACTGTTAATGGAAGCGTTGCAGAATACGGTGTTGCCTACACTTAGAAACCATCCTAATTTTGAAAGCACAATATGGCAACAAGATGGTGCTCCACCACATTTCGGAAGAAATTTTCGTGCATTCTTAAACGATAATTTTTCAGAATGGATAGGATGTCGTGGGATAGTCGAATCGCCTCCTCAGTCATCGAACATAACCCCATGTGATTATTGTTAGAAAATCTAGAAGAGGAAGAACCATTGTTGTCCCAAGGCGATACGATGACTAAGCTGATTGATGCAGCATTGCTTGTATATATATTAAGTTAAGATGTGTATATATATCCATCTCATAATTGTAAGGTTAGTGAAAAATTAAATTAATTTAGAGCTAGCATTTTTGAGCTCTTGTGGCATCATTGTTTGGTCACACTGTTGGCATCATTTTGAGACGCTGCGCGTCTTTTCTACTCGTTTGTGGAAGGTCGTACGTAAAGGTGTGGTTTGATAGAGAGCTCTCTTGCAATTCAGTTTGGTTGTTTAGATACATGATTGTTGCATCGTGCAATAGTCCAGGTTGCGTTGTTGTTGCAAGGTTCAGAAAGAAGACCACAAATAGTACCCTTTTGTTTACTTTTTAAGTTCATGTAATTTAAGGTCTAAGGTAGGCCCGCATCGAGTCAGCAACCCTGAGGTTACCCTGAGGTAGGACCTAATAGGATCTCAAATCCGTAAGTTTAATTTAGCTTAACTTGGGCTTTAGGTAGAACTTGCCCTTTAGAATTTGGCCGTTCACGGCTCAGCTGGGATTTCGAACCCGACAAATAAATAAAATAACATGGTCCTTCAGAACCGGATTTCTACCCCAAGACTGAGTCAGTGACCATTTTTCGGCAAAGTTCTGATTGTGCAAATTGTATCCCAAGTTAGGCCTAGACGGTTTGGGTTATTATTGAATTAAGGTCTCAGGGTAAAGTTTGGTCGCCCAATTGCGAAACTTGGCCAGTCGTCTGTCGTTTTTTGGCCTACTTTTTTTCCGGTTTGGTTAATTTTGGGTTATTATTGAATTAAGGTCCCAGGGTAAAGTTTGGTCGCCCAATTGCGAAACTTGGCCAGTCGTCTGTCGTTTTTTGGCCTACTTTTTTTTCCGGTTTGGTTAATTTTGGGTTATTATTGAATTAAGGTCCCAGGGTAAAGTTTGGTCGCCCAATTGCGAAACTTGGCCAGTCGTCTGTCGTTTTTTGGCCTACTTTTTTTCCGGTTTGGTTAATTTTGGGTCATTATTGAATTAAGGTCCTGGGGTGGAAAATTTGGTATTCCATACTGGTGTTTGGTTAGTACCCCACTCAGCAATTCAGTTTATTTGAAAGTAAAATTTGCGTTTGATCAGTTTGGTTAAGTATTTCTGCCAATTCAGCTCATTTGGTATTGAGCCCAAGGGTTGTTTACATTGAAGATGAGTGCATCTGAATTGAACAAATTTATAAAAAGGAGAAGTGCCTACAAAGGTCTAATTACAAAGGTCATTGCCACTATAGATTCTGCCATAGAGCAAGAGGATTTACGCTTAGTGACTGCGAAGCTTGCCATATTAGAAACTAAAAAGGTTGCTCTAAGTGAGGTAAATGTTAAAATTGAGGCTCTTATAGAAGAGGATGAAATAGAAAATAACATAATTTACTTTGAAGAGATTATTGATGATATGATTAACGTAGGCCTCCGAGCAAAAGAGTTTAGCAGCTCAGTACAGTTAGAGACCAGGTCTAATAATGAAACACAACACTCAACAAATGATGCTTGTGAAGTTAAGGTTAACAGATCTGTAGTTCAATTACCGAGGCTTGTACCAAAACATTTTCTGGGAGTATTCAGGAATGGCAAGGATGGGCAGACAGTTTTCAATCAGCAGTTCATTCTAGTCAAGTGTTAAGTGCCGTGGAGAAGTTTAATTATTTGCGGTCCCTCTTGGAAGGGGAGGCAGCAAAGACTATAGCAGGATTAGCATTAACAGAGGCTAATTATAATGTGGCTTGGGATATATTAAAAGAAACGGTTTGGTAAGCCAGAGATCTTAATTAAAAGCCACCTCCGTGCACTTTTAACTATACCTCCTGTTAATAATCTAAAGTGTCAAGGAGTTACGGCAGTTATATGATGAATTTGAAATTGAAACTAGGTCCCTGGACAACTTGGGGTAGGAATGGAAAAGTATGGTATAATGTTGGTTCCTACACTGGAGCTAAATTGCCTAGCTCAATTTTGCTTGATAAAGTAGGGGACACTCTGCAGAACATGTGTACATCCCCTTCAGCAGATGTTAAGTCTTTTAGGCACAGAATTAGCAAGACGAGAGGGAGTTGAGTTTGCACAGTGGGATGGTAAACAAGAGGACAAAGGCAGGCACAGCACCAAAGTTTCCACAAAAAGGAATAGCCCAGGTACAGTGTCAGCTCTACATGCCTCCTCTGAGAATAAATTAAAGGGAATCAAGGAATGTATATTTTGCGAAGGCAACCACAAGTCATATAAATGTGAGGTGGCTGAGGCCTTACCCTTTGAGGAGAGAAAGGACAGGGTAACTAAGTCCACAGCATGTTTTAAATGTTTTTTGAAAGGTCATAGAGCAAGGTTTTGTAAGTTTAAAATTTTGTGCAAAAAATGTCATGGTAGGCATCAGCCATTATTGTGTGAAAACACACTTAGTAGCCTACCCCAGAAGTAGAGACATCAGTGGCACATGCCACTGCTATGCAAGGGAGTAAAAGTAAAGGGGGATTATTGCAAACAACTGCAGCCTTATTAATTGGGAATGAGGGAGAAGCTACTGTAAGAGTGTTGTTTGATAGTGGTAGCCAGTGTAGTTTTATTAAGACCAGAATTTCCAGAAAATTGAAGTTTAAAGAACTTAAGAGGGAAAATTTAAGAATTTCTGGGTTTGGGGGTTCCGTTCAAAACCGAACCAAATTTAAGAAGGTAGAAGTTCTGGTTAAAGGGTTGTTACCGCAAAGTCCCACTATCAAGGTCCAAGCTGTAGAGATTGAGGAACTTTGTGCTCCAGTCACTACTTGTTTAGATATGGCATGTGTCCAAGAATTGCAAGTTAAAGGAATTAATTTGGGCAATAATAAGTTTGTGGGAACAGAAGATATTAGTCTTTTGATTGGAGCTGACTATTATTGGGACTTCATCACTGGTAATATTGTCCGTACATCTCAAGGCCCAGTAGCTATTGAAAGTAAGCTAGGCTGGATGCTACATGGTAGTTATTGCAATGAAATGGAAGTTAAGGCTCTCTTTGTTAAGATTGAGGAGAACAGCCATGGTCTGGAAAGGCATTTGAAAGCGTTTTGGGAACTTGAATCTATTGGTATAAAGGACAACCAGCAAGTACAGTGAACAATGATGTTTTAGAGCACTTTGAAAAAGGGATTGGGTTTAGAGATGGTTGCTATGAAGTTGGCCTACCATGGAAGGATTCTTGCAAACCCGGTTCAAACCTTCAGCTAGCTAATCGGAGGTTGGAGACTTCATTGTACAGGCTAAGAAAAAATGAGGAGTTGTTAATTGAATACGATGAGGCCATCCTAAGTTATGTAAGGGAGGGCTATGCTGAAAGGGTGCAAGGTGAGCTGGTGAGCCAGGAGGCACATTATCTGCCACACCATGCAGTGGTACGGCGAGACAAAACTACCACCAAAACTGAGGGTAGTTTTTGATGGCTCAGCCAAGGACAAAGGTGGTGTGTCCTTGAATGACTGTTTGGATGCTGGGCCAAATTTAAATGCAGATTTATTTTCCTTGTTACTGAGATTCAGGTTTGGTAGAGTAGCATTGACTGCAGATGTGAAGCAAGCCTTTTTGCGGATAAAGTTAAAACCAGAGGACAGAGATGCAGTAAGGTATCTGTGGGTGGATACGAAAGACTTGTTGGAAAATGAACCTAAGGTTCAAGCATATAGAATGAAGTCAGTGTTGTTTGGCCTCAGCTCTAGTCCATTTCTGTTGGCAGCTACTATGCAGTACCATTTTAAGAAATATTCTGGTCTATCCTAACACTATTGAACACATAAGGAAAAATTTTTATGTTGATGATTTGCTATGTTCCGTGGATAATACAGAAATGGCTAAACAGATATTCATGGAGGCTAGAGCTATAATGAGGGAGGCTGGCATGGAGCTCAGAAAATGGCAGACCAATCATTCGCAATTACAAGAGTTTATGAGTCATTCCTCTGTAGTACCTGACGCAGCAGAAAGTATTGAGGATTCTGGTATTAAGGAGTTGTGGGCAATAGACGCAAAGGTGCTAGGCATCGTTTGGCAGCAAGATGATGATTTGTTTACCTTCAATGGGAAATCTTTAGTAGAGCTGGCCGAGAATGAGACAAGGTGGACAAAACGTACAGCTCTTAGTTTGGCTTCGAAGGTCTTTGATCCTCTTGGATTCCTGGCTCCATTTGTGATAAAGTCAAAAATTTGGTTTCAGAGCCTCTGGGAAATTGGACTTGGTTGGGACCAAGAGTTATCTGATCATATGGTGGTAAGGTGGAAATATTGGTTCAAAGAATTGGCACATCTTGGAGACATTGAAATCCCAAGATGGTACTTTGGAGAGTTGAACAATAGTCCAGACAATTTGGAGCTGCACATCTTTTGTGATGCAAGTGAGGAAGCCTATGCAACTTGTATTTATATAAGAGGTGCATTGCAAGAAGAAGTAAGTTGCAGGCTGGTTGCTGCAAAGAGTAGAGTAGCACCTTTGAAAAGGCTTTCTGTTCCAAGGTTGGAATTGATGGGTGCCGTTATTGCTAGTCGGCTTGCAATTACAGTGCGAAAGTCTTTGGCCCTCTATGAAATTCCAAGCTATTATTGGACAGACTCACTATAGTTTGGCACTGGTTAAGAAGTCAGGCAAGGAAATGGAAACCATTTGTTGCCAATAGGGTGGAGGAAATTCAAGCGCACACAGATCCCAAGCAATGGAAGCATTGTCCAGGCATCCAAAACCCCGCTGATTTACCAACACGAGGAATTTCGGTGAAAGATCTTTCACAATCAAGTTTGTGGTGGAATGGGCAGAGTGGCTAAAACTTGGAAGTGAAAACTGGCCTTCTAATCAGCCTGTTGTAGGAGAATGCCAGGCTGAAGAAGCATGGGTGAGTGAGGTGAGAAAATGCGCTGTGAACAGTTGTCAAGTTATGCAGCAGGACCCCATATTGAGGCTTGAGGACATTAGCAGTCTGAAAAGATTGTTAAGAGTGACAGCATGGGTATATAGATTTACCAACAACATTAAGGGAGAAACAAGAAGGGAAGGAATTCTGAATAGTAATGAGATTCAGCAAGCCAGGAAAATACTGGGTGGTATATATGCAGAAGAAAAAATTTGGTGAAGAGAGAGAATTGCTCACCAGCCATCCATTACAGGTTCTACCAACACATTCTGCGCTCAAGGGTTTGGATGTGTTTTTGGATCAGGATTTATTGAGAGTAGGAGGTAGACTACAGTTTTCTGGGCTTCCAGAGGAGAAAAGACATCCAATTTTGCTACCTTCTGGGGGCACTTTGTGGACCTTTTGATCCTGGATACTCATCATAAGCTGTTACATGCTGGAGTTAGAGAAGTGATAATAGAGATTAGACAACAATTTTGGATTCTAAAAATTAGACAAGTAGTGAAAAAGGTCTTGCATAAATGTGTGGTTTGCAAGCGTTGGAGTGCAAAGCCTTATTATGAAAAGGTGGCTCCACTTCCAAGAGAACGGTGTGTCTATACTGCCCCATTTGATGTAGTGGGAGTAGACTTTGCAGGGCCAGTCTATGTGTATGAGCGAGGGGAGTCTAACAAAGGTTATATATGTCTTTTCACATGTGCTACCACCAGAGCAATCCATTTGGAGTTGGTAAGCAACTTAAGTAGTGATGTATTTCTTTTGGCCTTTAAAAGGTTTGTGAACAGAAGGGGTTTCCCAAATAAAATCATATCGGATAATGCAAAAACCTTCAAAAAGGCTGCAAAGGAACTCCAAGAAATTTGGTCCTTGCTAAAAGAGGAAGGATTCCAATCCTACTTTTCACACCAAGGGTACAGTGGGAGTTTATTGTTGAGAGAGCACCATGGTGGGGAGGATTTTGGGAAAGGCTAGTGAGAAGTGTAAAGTGTCCATTAAAGAAACTTTTAGCTAATGCTCATTTGAGCAAAGAAGAATTCTCTACTGTTTTATGTGAAGTAGAAGCAATGGTGAACAGTAGGCCTATCACTTTTGTTTACAACAGTAGGCAGGATGCAGAGCCATTGACACCAAATCATTTTCTTTGTGGTAAACGATTAACATCAAACCCCAGTGTGCCAGAAGACTTGCAGCCCATCCAGAGCACTCAAGGAGAGTTAACCAGACGGTTCAGGTACCTTGAAGAGCTACAAGATCAGTTATGGAAGAGGTGGCAGATGGAATACTTGCCAGAACTCAATTATTACCCATCAGGCAAGGTAAAGGGCTCCAATGCAAATTGTATCAAGGTGGGAGAAGTGGTAATGATTGGGGATGAAAGACCAAGGCAATGCTGGAAGCTTGGCATAATTGAAGAGTTGTTTGTTGGCAAAGACAATTTAGTTAGGTCTGCACTGGTAAAGACTTCAGGAGGAAAGTTAAAGAGACCTATACAAAAACTCTATGCTTTAGAAATCAGCAAAAACACAGATAGTCAAGATGAAACATTTGAGTTACAGCCTCATGAAGAAGGCTTGGCTAACCTTGCAGAAGGTAATGACAACAATGCCTCTTCAGTGGGGAGTGTTAGAAAATCTAGAAGAGGAAGAACCATTGTTGTCCCAAGGCGATACGATGACTAAGCTGATTGATGCAGCATTGCTTGTATATATATTAAGTTAAGGTGTGTATATATATCCATCTCATAATTGTAAGGTTAGTGAAAAATTAAATTAATTTAGAGCTAGCATTTTTGAGCTCTTGTGGCATCATTGTTTGGTCACACTGTTGGCATCATTTTGAGACGCTGCGCGTCTTTTCTACTCGTTTGTGGAAGGTCGTACGTAAAGGTGTGGTTTGATAGAGACAGAGCTGGGCAGTATTTAAATACATTTGTATTTAAATACGTATTTAAATACATTTGTGTATTTAGAACTGTATTTATAAATACATTGTTTTTCATGTATTTAAATACAGTATTTAAATACTTTAATGAGTATTTAAATACAATGTATTTAAATACTCAAAATATAAAATGTAAATACTTTTACTGGTTTAATACACGTTCTGTACTAGCACAGTACGACGCGTCGACAGTGTAGTACAGCATGGTTCATGTTTCAACGTGTCAGTTCAATCCGTTGTGTGCCACTCTTAGTCGAAAGCGGTTGATTTCTTTATCGTGTGCGTGTCATGGCTTAGTGAATTAGTGAATGCATATGTTAAAATTTGTATGTATTTAAAATGTATTTACAAATGTATTTAAATACAATTGATGTATTTTGTATTTAGTATCTAAATACATTCGTAAAATGTATTTAGTATTTAGTATTTAAATACATTTCTCCCATGTATTTAGTATTTAGTATTTAAATACATTCAATGTATTTATTGCCCAGCTCTGGATAGAGAGCTCTCTTGCAATTCAGTTTGGTTGTTTAGATACATGATTGTTGCATCGTGCAATAGTCCAGGTTGCGTTGTTGTTGCAAGGTTCAGAAAGAAGACCACAAATAGTACCCTTTTGTTTACTTTTTAAGTTCATGTAATTTAAGGTCTAAGGTAGGCCCGCATCGAGTCAGCAATCCTGAGGTTACCCTGAGGTAGGACCTAATAGGATCTCAAATCCGTAAGTTTAATTTAGCTTAACTTGGGCTTTAGGTAGAACTTGCCCTTTAGAATTTGGCCGTTCACGGCTCAGCTGGGATTTCGAACCCGACAAATAAATAAAATAACAATTATTCAATGTGGGGTATAAACAAAGATAGAGGCTACGGCCAGAAACCTCGGGACTTCGATCACATGAAGACGTTGATACGTCAAGCGTTCGAGACGTTGAATAAAAAAGAAATGTGCCGCGCTATTTGTTGTTCAGTGGTTCAAAAATGCAATGTGTGCATTGAACATAATGAAGGACACTGAACAATTTCTGTAATAAATAATAAATATTATTCTTCACAAGGTGATTTCATTATTCTCGATAAAGCGACTTATGCCGCACCCTGTATATATATATCTATATTACTCGCTTAATAAATATAAATGGCACGTCCAATTTAACGCGACACTAAAGTAATGCCATTAAAGTAATGCCAGTTTTAGTATTTGTCAGTAACTTGTCTCATTAATATATTTTCATTGCACTGAGGAGCTAATATAACACTGGTCAACACTCATTTTATTGCCAATCATATTAGAGTGATTTTGGGGTAACTTTGTGGTGCTGATTCCGAATATGACATCGGTTTTGCTAGATTGGCTCTAATTTATGAGATAATTGGTACCCCATTGAAACACGTAAAAATGCAAAAAATTTAATGTTCAGGCGGAGCCTACTTACAAATCGCATTGAAATTGTCTCAAATCATACAAAAGTAAACACATGAAATACATAATGGCATTTTATTCGGTCTCACCATCTAGAATGTTCCGGTAGTTTCCCATATGCACGCGTTATGGTTACGTTTCCTATTAATTGAGGGTATTCATTATCTCAAGAACTAGAGCCAAATCGGAAAAACTACTTTCATTTTGGAATTCAGCAACCCCAAAATACCCTAAATTCGTACGAATTTCCTTGGCAACGAAAAAAAAAAGTTTTTTTGTTGACCTGTGTAATCTTTTTAATTTCAGCGTCGACACCACCATCACCTAAAGAAGTATTCAGAGTTGACTTCCCAAGCTCGGAAGAGGAAAACCATCACAATGGAGCTACTGAGTAAATCTGGAGATAAATTAAAACAACCAAAGATGGCCCTATCAAATTCAAGATGTGCTTCAAAAACTATACTTGATAAGTTACTTATTAATTTTATTTCCAGTAGTCTTCAGACATTTTCCATTGTTGAGTCTCAAGAGTTTAGAGAATTCGTCCATGGGATGCAATTTGATTACCAAGTGCTGTCAAGGAAAACTCTACGTGAGAAAATTAACAAAGAAGCTGAATCATTGAAAAGTAACTTAATCAGTAAACTGAGTAAAGTGCAGTACATCGCTACGACAACGGATTGTTGGACATTACACACAGGGTCGTTTCCTGGCATAAGCAGACTAAGCGGCCGCTTAGGGCCCCGCTGCTACTAGGGGGCCCCTAGACAGGCTCCCAGGTCATAGCTCAGTGAGCAAGAATAGGAATATAGCTGAAGTTATTATTAATAGTATTGTTATTATTATTATTATTATTATTATTATTATTATTATCATCATTATTATCATGAGCATTATTATTTAGCAGATTAGCTATGGTTAACTAGATGTGACTTCGTGCATCTTGGAAACTGAAACGACATTATCCATCAGGAGCTGAGAAACGGAAAAAGAAGGAAATAGAGGAGGAGAAGCTTTCCAGTAGCACAGGTGAGATGTGCCACTTTTATATTCTTATGAACCCAGTTCAGGCAACTAGGTTAGGGAGACCATCAAGCTAGGCAAGTGCTCAGGAATCGTGTAGAGTAAGCTAGTCTCTGTAATATTTATAATATTTCGAAGTGGGAAATTTAATGGATCACATCACCTCAAATTCTGTTCACTCAGATCAATTATCAAACAAGATAAGAAAGAGTATTTTAGCAAAAATGAACAGAATATGTAATGTTATGTTTTTCTCAGGAGCACTACTGAAATATTTGGAAAAGCCATCCTCAGCAAAGCCTGACGAGCATCATGAGCCAACAGCAGGACCATCCTCTATGCAACCTCAAACACCAGTAGAAGTAGAGCCTGATGAACCAACAAGTGGCCCATCTTCTGTTCAGCTTCAAACACCACACACAGGCATTTCTACTGAGCAACAAGAACCAAGATCTGCTCCACCGCTTGATCCATATGACTGGCCAGTTGTCCTGTCAGATGCCTTGAAGACAGATCTGGTGTCTCGAGGACCATTTCAAATCAGTCCAGATTTCACATTCCCTAAAAGAGAGGACGGTAGAAGCGTTCATCACCATTACATGTACAGAACATTAATTAATGGGGAAAAAATAAAGCGAAGCTGGCTGATGTACTCTAGAAGGAATGATGCTCTTTATTGCTTCTGCTGCAAGTTGTTTTCAAGGAAGTCGTATAAACTAATTACGGATGGACTTTCAGACTGGATCATTGGTTCGCTTCTGAAAGACCATGAAAATAGTTCAGAGCATGCAGATAACATGGCAACATGGAAGGATCTGGAACTGCGGCTAAAAACTGGGAGGACCATTGACCAAATTGAAATGTCATTAATGGAGGTAAAGCGAAGACGCTGGCGAGATGTTCTCACACGTCTTGTAAGTATAGTCCAATCACTGGCAGAGAGAAACCTTGCTTTCAGGGGGTCTTCCTCTACATTGTACAATCGAGACAATGGCAACTTCTTGAAGGAGGTTGAGCTGCTTGCCAAATTTGATCCAGTGATGAAACAACACATCAGCAGAGTCGAAAGTGGCCAATATAGTCATTCAAGTTACCTAGGAAACATCATTCAAAATGAGCTCATTGGGTCCATTAGTGGGAAGATCTTGGATGCCATTGTTGCAGAAATAAAACAAGCTAAATATTACTCACTCATTTTAGACTGCCCTCCAGACATAAGCCACCAAGAACAGATGTCGATTATTATCAGAACTGTTAAAATGGGTGAAGTACCAGAAATAAAAGAATACTTCTTGGGCTTTCTTGAGGCTTCAGAAAGTACAGGCCTGGGTTTATCAGTTCTGATTCTGAAGAGACTAGATGAACTGAATATTCACTTTAATGACTGCAGAGGACAGTCATATGACAACGGAGCGAACATGAAGGGCAAGAACAAAGGTGTTCAGGCAAGGTTATTAGAGAAGAACTGTCGTGCACTCTATGCTCCATGTGGGGCTCACACTCGGCATCTGTGGAAGCTTTAGCTGCATCAGCCACTACAAGATTCAATCAGCTTCTTTGGCAACGTACAAAAATTGTACAACCTTTTTGCAGCAGCTACACAGAGATAGACAATCCTAAAGAAACACGTGAACATAACACTCAAGTCTTGGAGTGAAACCAGGTGGGAGAGCCGGCTTAAGAGCATTGAGGCTGTGCGATACCAGAGCCACAACATCAGAGAGGCCCTGTTGGAAGTCAGAAACAATGCCACAGATGCCATAGCCAGGACTGAAGCACAAGCACTTGCAGAGGAGGTAGGGTCTTATCGCTTTCAGATTTACACAATAGTATGGTATGACATTCTTCATGCAGTTAACCATGTGAGCAAACTTCTGCAGTCTCCTACAATGCAGTTTGATGTGGCAGTCAACCTCCTCACAAAAACAAAAGACTCACTCACCAGCTACAGAAACACAGGTTTTGTTGCAGCACAAGTCGTAGCTAGGGACATATGTGAGGAAATGAATGTGGAGGCTGTGCTGAAGGAGAAGAGGCTCAGATCCACAAAAAAGCACTTTGCTTACGAAGCTCCTGACGAACCATTTACAGAAGCTTTAAAGAGGCTGGAAGTCAAATTTTTCAATGTGGTGGTGGATTGTGCCATCGGGTCGATAAATGAGAGATTCAAAACATTAGATGATGTGATGGACATATTTGGGGTTCTTAAAACTTCACCACAATGAACAAGGAAGATTTGTCCTGCAAGTGTGAAAAGCTCTCTAAGATACTGAGCTCTGGAGCTGACTCTGACATTGATGGAAGAGAACTGGCCCTCGAAATTAAGAACTTGCCGACTTTACCTTCACACAACATGACTGCATTGGAGCTTCTCTCCTTCATTCATCAGAAGCAACTGGAGGAACTATACCCCAATCTCTGGGTTGCACTAAGAATTGCCTGCACTCTACCTGTGACAGTAGCGTCAGCCGAGAGGAGCTTCTCTAAGATGAAGCTAATCAAGAACTACCTCAAATCATCAATGGGGCAGGATCGCCTCAGTGGCCTTGGCATCATAAGCATCAACCATGACGTTGGCAGGGAGATTTCATATGATGATGTTATTGATGATTTCGCCCAGAAAAAATCTAGGAGGCAAAAATTTTGAAGATACAAACTGTTCTGTATAACTGTTAGCTATTACACGATTGTATCGTAGAGTTAGTAATTGTTTGGTAGTTGATAATTGCATTATTTTTTTTTACACATAGTTCTGTGTCATTTATTCTAAATAATGTATAAGCTAATTTTCAGGAATTTCATGAAGAGTATTTTTTCTGTTTGTCTTCTGAAAGTACATATTTGTTGTTTTGGACATAAATGTTTCATTAAAATTGTTTCATAATTGTTTTTTATTAACACAGCCATTTTTTGTATGCGTGTGCTGAGGTGATGTAGTAAGGCGTGAGTTGGTGGATGGAGGGGTGGGGCCTCAAATGGGTATACTGCTTAGGGCCCCCAAATGCCTAGAAACGGCCCTGATTACACAGACGAAGCTATATTGGTGTGACTGCACACTGGATTGATGTGGATAGTTTTGAGAGGCGTTCTGTTGCACTAACCTTCAGAAGGTTGAAGGGACCTCATACTTGTGATGTTTTGACCAGCACTTTGAATGATATACATTCAGAGTTCAGAATTCATGACAAAATTGTTAGAACTACAACTGATAGTGGTTTGAACTTTGTCAAGGCTTTCAGTGTATTTGGAGCTGAAGAGGGCGGTGCAGAAAAGAAGACGTCACAGGAAGACATCGAAGAAGAAAAAGTGGATGAAGAAGAGCCTGATGATAAACTTGATGACGTCTGCTGCGAAGATACTGCTGCCATACTTGAAAAAGAAAAGGAAATTCAAGAATATGAGATTCCATCGCATCACCGGTATGCGTGCCACCTGATAAACTTAATTGCCACTTCAGATATTATGAAACTGGAGGGCAACGACGCTTTCAAGAGGTTGTTCAGATTAACCTTTGGAAAGTGTCATGCAATTTGGAATAAAGTTGGCCGATCAGCAGCTGCAAAGAAACAGTGGAAGAATTATGTAAACTGCAGTTGATTCGACCAAACCAGACGCCGTAGAATTCCACGTTCCTGGCAGTTGAAAAGATCCTGCGCATAAACCATTAGCAATAGGGTGGGTTGAGAAAATTTAATTTAATGAAACATGCTAAAAAGATGCCCGAGTAGCAGTGGCGGCTCGTCGGTAGGCACTGCGGAACTGCAGTACCCCTAAATTTTTTATTTACAATTGAAATAATCAAGAACAATATAAGGATGAGCTCACTGAATAACTTTTTCAATAACTTTTGAAACTTTTATTCATTGCTCAATGCTCATCCTTTTATTTCAGTAATTATTTCAACCCATTCTTAGAGACAGCACCCCTAGAATTTTTAGTCACGAGCCGCCACTGCCGAGTAGTCACTGATTAAGGAATAAGTCATATCTTTTAGAAATATTAATTTCGGTGCTGGCAACTATGAAAAAATAAATTGCGAACAAAGGTCACAAAAGATCCTTTTTAGCATGTTTCTTAAGTTAATATTCGCCTCACAGGTATGAGGATCTCAACAATAAACTCAATTAATGCCAATGTCTGTCAAAAACCATTAATAAATATTGTTTTTGCTTATTTTAAAATGTAGGACCCATATGTATATTTGTGTGCCTACATGTGTATTTGTGACCTATCATTTGTTTTACCTATCATGTGTTTAATTTTCTTTTCTTTTGTTTCAGATTAATAGCATAGCTTGCAATGGCATCTTCTGGTATAATAAGAGAAAAAGTGAAGCATTCTGTTTTCGGAACGCCAGCAGAACTTCCTGGCAACCAACTACCAACTTGTGAGGATGTATTCAAAGCTTATCTTAAACATAAGTTCATTACTGCAACATTTAGCACTCAGAAATACGCTGAAATTATCGCGGAAGAAGTGATTGATATACAGGGTGTTTCATAACATGTGGGGCGCACTTTCAGGATGGATTCAGGACCTGAAAACAATGAAAAAGTTTATATAAATATATGCCCGAAATCGCTGTTTCCGAGTTACAGCCCGTTTTGTGTTCCAGCAATTCTTTCCGCAAACTGTTTACACACACTGCTTGCCGACAATGTTTGTGAGTGTGTGTGTGTGTTTGAGCCTTATTTCATGTATGGCCTTGCCGATTGTAATGTTTCGTACACTCTATGACATGTTTCAATATCGTTGAGTGTAGAGCCATCAGTCAGTCAGAGGTGCATCACGGTGTTTCACTGTTCGTATTCGTAACTTCTTATCGTGAATAAGTGCAGTCCAGTGAAAAAAAACCTTAAAAGTTTTTGTGCTGTTCAGTGATAATGTGCATTTGAAGTGAGAATGGAGGCTTATTCAAACAGAGAAATGGCAGACATACATCTCATGTATGGACTTGCCTAGTGTAATGCGGCCGCAGCAAGACGTGTGTATGCGGAAAGGTTTCCGAATCGCTGTCTGCCAGATAAAAAGACCTTTCAGAGAATAGACGAGCGTCTTTGTGATACAGGATTATTCAACAAGCGAGTTTCAGATGGTGGTACACCAATCAGCGCCAGAACTGTTGAGTTGGAGGAGCGGGTCCTGAATCGCGTGAAGGAACATCCTGGTGTCAGCACCCAAAGGATAGCAGCAGCAGAGGGTGCAAGATACACAACTGTGTGGAAAATTTTACGGGAACAGCAGCTTTACCCATATCACATTTAGAGAGTAAAAGGCCTTACTAAAGCTGATTTCCCACCACGAGAGGCTTTTTGTACTTGCTTCCTTCAACAGTGCCCTCGCGATCCTCTTTTTCTATCCTCCGTGTTGTTTTCTGATGAGGCTGCCTTTACAAGAAATGGCGTGATCAATTTTCACAACACTCATCACTGAGCCGAAGAGAATCCGCATGCCATCATCCAGTCAAGGCACCAACAACAATTTATTTCATAATTAAATATAAATTATTAATTAATTGAATTAAATATCTATACAAAATTGGCTCGGGATTGGCGACATAGCCTAATGGGAATGAAATGATTGCCATACATACATAGAAACCGTATGTAGGCGTCGGGTCTGCATAACCACGAGAAAACATTTATTTCACGTGAACAAAATTTTCCACTTGCTAACTCATGTAAAATACAAGAGAGAAAGAGTCAACAACCTTTGCCAAATCA
This sequence comes from Bathynomus jamesi, assembly GCA_023014485.1. Classification (NCBI taxonomy): domain Eukaryota; kingdom Metazoa; phylum Arthropoda; class Malacostraca; order Isopoda; family Cirolanidae; genus Bathynomus; species Bathynomus jamesi. The sequence continues at coordinate 156,947 of JAJOZX010006369.1, forward strand.
GCAATTTATACTGAAATATGAAGATATATTAAAGGAGTGGCCTCAGGGCTGTTTATGTTACAGCGAACGCTTTAAACAGGGAGGATGTGCTTTTGTTTTCCCTAAAGTTCTGAGTGAATTCCTTATAATAAAATTAATACATAAAATAAGGATAGGCCTATCCCCTAAAGTGTTTATATTGTGACAGCCCATATTTATTACAAGAAGTTAACTCATTGCGTAACTCCATCGTGGCGGCCCTACACCGAAAAAGATCGTAACGCCCTGCATCGAAGCAAACTAAGATCCATCAAAAATAAGGTGAGGCAATTTATTTTCATTCTAATATAGGCATCTAAAATCCCGACGCTAAAATTACCATAAACAATTAAATATAAAGAGGTCCTTTAAAGACCTACATATTCATAACTCTCTAACGAAAAAATATAGGGCTTTTGTCGTTCACTCTCCACTGAAGTCTGCTGGACATTTCCAACGGATGAGGGTAACAGGCAATCAACCCATAGCTCTATATAGTTTTTCATATCGTATGTGGTTTATGTATGACGGCGCTCCGCCTCATTTTAGTCGAGTAGCCAGACTATTTGGATGACTATTTCCCTGATAAATGAATAGGCCGTGGAGGACCCATTGCGTGGCCTGCTCGCTCCCCGGACCTGAATCCACTCGATTTTTTACCTGTGGGGTCATCTGAAATCGATCATTTACATGACACCCATTGACAACGCTGAAATGTTTCGCCAACGTTATGTTATAATGTTATAATGTTTCAGACCAACAAAAACCCTAGGAGCCACTCATGGCTGGTCTACCTAACTCTGTTTGTAATTGTGTATTGTGCATGTCCTCCGTGGTGGCGGAGAGGACCTGCAATTTTACGTCGGTTCCGAACCACAAAGCCTTAATTTTACTACCTTAAACTATGCCCAATCTGTCAACATATGCGTCTAATCGATTTTTAAACATGTTTATAGACGTGCTACTAATTACTTCTACGGGCAAACTATTCCACCTATTTACTATTCTATGCGTAAAAAAGTTTTTGGCAACTGCTGTCTCGAACCTTCTACTTGTCAACTTACACCCATTATTTCTAGTCCTATTATATTGAGATATTTCGAGAAAAGCTATCTCTATCTACGTTATCAAACCCACTCATAATTTTAAAAACCTGGATTAGATCACCCCTTAGCCGCCTAGTCTCGAGTGTAGTCAATTTTAACTCCTTAAGCCTATCCTCGTACGACTTCGACCTAAGCGATGGAATCATCTTAGTTGCTCGTCTTTGAACTCTCTCGATTTTGTCGATATCTTTTCGCATATGCGGATTCCAAAATTGGATCGCGTACTCCAAATGGGGTCTAACTAATGATTTATAAAGAGGAACAATAATATCGCGCGATTTTACTCAAAATTTCGAGCTATAAAACCTAGCACTTTGTTCGCTTTATTGGCCGCTGCTGTACTTTGTTTCGCCACTTTTAAATCACCAGTGACTATAACTCCTAAGTCTTTTTCCTGCTATACGCTTGCTCACTCCTTCCCTGACACACTATACGCAAAATTACCGTTACGCGAACCCATATGTAGAATTTTGCACTTATCGACGTTAAATCTCATTTGCCATGTGACTGACCAATCAACAATTTTATTCAGATCTTCCTGGATTTTACTTCTATCTTCATCAGTAATTGCCCTACCACCCAGCTTCGTGTCATCCGCAAACTTTGAAACTTACTGATTAGGCCGACATCTAAATCGTTAATATATATAAGAAAAAGCAAGGGGCCCAATACAGAACCCTGAGGAACGCCACTTGCTACATTAGCCCAACACGACTCCGCTCCATCAACGACCACCCTCTGTTTCCTACCTCGCAACCACTCTTCTATCCAATTTATTGCTACACCCCTGATTCCATGAGCCTTAGTTTTCTCAATGAGTCTTTTGTGCGGTACGGTGTCAAACGCTTTTTGAAAATCTAAATACACTACATCAACCGCCCGCTGACTATCGTAAACGTCAACCACGCTTTAAAAAAATTCTAAAAGATTAGTTAAGCAAGATTTGTTTCGCTTAAAACCGTGCTGCGTATTTCTAACTAAGTTATGCAATTCTAAGTGTTCGACTATACGATCCCTAATTATTGATTCCAGTAGCTTACCTACAACAGACATTAAACTGATTGGCCTATAATTTCCCGCCGTGTAGAATAAGGATGCCAGAAAATCTGAGCAATACCTGGAATGTTTGAACGCGTCAGGCAGTCTATGACGAGGCGTGTTCAGGCGTATATTCAAGCGCAAGGCGGTCATTTTGAGCATTTCCTTTAAAGGTAAGGCGGATACTTGATGGAACACATAACGGGCTGTAACTCGGAAACAAAGCGATTTCGGGCATTTGTTTATATAAACGTTTTTCATTGTTTTCAGGTCCTGAATCCATCCTGAAAGTGCGTCCCACATGTTATGAAGCACCGTGCTTCCATTCCAACAATCGACTTCAAAGGCATAGTAATTAAGGTAAAGAGATCAATTGAGAAGGGACAAGAACTTAGAAAATATCCCATGAGTGAAAGATCTTCCAGCATATATCAAAGTAAATATGATTCCTTCAGAAATTTATTTGACATATGTCGCTGCAAGTGCTATGCCTTCGGTTCTCGTAAAAGAAGTGAGTGTAAATGTGCTAAGGTGGAGAAAATCTCGAATAATGAATGGGAGTTCTGGATTGATGAACATACTGAACGAAAAATGATTATAGGTAAGTTGGACAAAGTGAAAATTTCAAAACTACAACAAATGGAAAACAGAAAGCATGAAAGACAATTCTTTAAAGATAAACAAAAGAGTTTTGTCCAGGAAATGCAATTGAATCCTTGTGATATTGGTGAGATCAGCTCTGAAAGTGAAAAAGGTCATCAAAATGAAGATTTCGAATTGAGCGAGTACGAGTTAGACACAAAAGCTTGCACTTCTCAAAATCGACACAAATATCCAGAATTATGCAAGGCAGTTGATCAATGCAAAATAAGCAACCGTGATGCTTGTTTAATTGCTAATGCTGCCTTAAAAGATCTTAATCTATTATCTGAAAATACTATGATTGATCCCAGTAAACTACATCATCAAAGAACCTTGTGGAGAAGCATAGAAAGAAAGAAGCATGAAGAACAGAATAAAGGAATAGTTTGCCTTGGATTTGATGGACAAATTTATAAAACTCTTTCAAAAGTGGGAGAATGCTAGCAGACTTTGAATGAAGACCACTATATCTTAGTTTCATTTCCAGGAAACAAATATATTGACCATGTTGCTCCTGAAAGTGGAAGGGCAAGTGATATTGCTAGAGAAATTATATCAGTAATTATTAACACCAACTCTGCATCGACTTTAAAAGCAGTAGTTTGTGATACAACTAATGTAAATACAGGTAAATCAAATGGAGTAATTAGAAAACTAGAGCTGACATTAGGAAGACCATTACAATGGTTTATTTGCTTACTTCACACTAATGAGCTTCCCTTGAGAAAATACCTGGAAATTCTTGATGGGCAAACGATAGGACCTAGAAGTTCACAGGGCAAAATCGACAAGGATCTGAACTTTGATCCAAAGAACAGACCAGTGACCAGTGACCAGCAATACCTCCATAAGGCACGTTTGTCAACTCCAAACGGTCATGATAGAGTTCCAGCTATCAAATTGTTAGAAACTGTTCAATCTGGGTCTTATCTCTCAATAATGCACGGTGGCTGACAAAAGCAAATCGTCTCTTACGTTATTACATGTCGCACGAAAAACCATGAGAGACACTTCAAAGGTTTGCTAATTTTATACTGAACTTCTATGCTCCTGCATGGTTCTATATCAAAGCAAACTGGTCTTGCCAGGATGGGACCAAAAACTTTTTCTTCATGATTGAGCTCTATCAAAAACTACGTACAGTCGACCAAGACATCATTCGTCCTGTGTTACAAAACAACTGTTACTTTTGTCATCCTGTAAATATTCTTTTATTTGCTATCGATGACAAGAATAAGAATATTTGGAAGCTAGCAGTCGAAAAAGTGCTACAAGCGAAAAGGAGTGTTATACCGGGTGAAATTCGAATGTTTGACAAGAAATCCGCCAGACTCAACTTCTCAGCTTCGGCCTACATGGATATGATTGATTGGAACGAAATGGATATTACTGTTCCTTCCTTACTCTCTAATGTTATAAGTAGCACTGATGATTGCCAAAAACCTCTAATTGTTGACACATACCCGTGTCATTCGCAGGCAGTTGAAAGAAATGTGAAGGAAAGCTCCTCTGCAAGTGAAAAAGTCTACGGACATGAAGCCTGCCATGAAATGGTTATTCTCAGCAAGAAATCTTGGCTAGAGAATCCAAAAAGAGAAACAAAGTCAAATTCTAAGTGAAGCAACAAGAGGATAGCAGTTACACTTCATATAATTTAGTGATGAACACATGTTTTGATTTATAAAAGGAAATATTGTTATAATATTTAACCAAACTAAATTTGCTTCAAATTTTTGGCTTTTCTTCAAAATTGAGGTCAAAGTTGCGAGAATGCACATATTCATAGGTTATAAAAGTTGATGTTTTTATGATAGGTGGGTACTAGAGCAGCTTTTCAGCGATGTTTCATAATGAGAACTTGAGTTTGATATATTTTCGCCCCGCCATAATGAACAGGGTGAAGATGCTATACGGAATTTATGTTCGGCAGTCAAAGTTAAAATGTAAGTGCATATTGATTAACTGTTATAAGATATGTAGTAATAAGTAATTATAAGATATATAGGGTGAACCAAATGTAGGTGGACAGTAAATGATAACGTTTATTTTGAGAATACATATTTAATTTTTTTGTATACTATAATACAAAATAAAATTTAAATAAATTTAGTTATAATATTTAATATAATAAAACACAAACACCATAGTTATAATGAACACATAGTTATAATATAATATAACACAAACCGTATTCAACCTACTGTCCACCTACTTTTGGTTCACCGTGTATATATATATATATATATATATATGAAAAATTATTTCACGAAAGTGACACGTTTTTGTCTTTTGTTTCTCTTACAATTTTATTTTTCAATTTTTTGCTGTATGCGTGTATGTGTATGTATGTATGTGTATGTGAGTATGTGTGTGGTCATTGCAGTTAAATGTGTTTGTATGTATATGTGTGTATATGTATGTATGTATGTGTGTATATGTATGTATGTATGTATGTATGTATGCAGTTAAATGTATATATATATATATATATATGTGTATGTACCTTACCTTACCTTACGACCTCACAAAGGTTCTGCGCGATGATTTCACATTTTGCGAAGGTCAAGCTTGTATGTGTATATATATATATGTGTGTGTGTGTGTGTGTGTTTGTATATATGTGTGTATATGTATATATATTTGGTCATGCGGGTATACATGTGTACATGTGTAGGTGTATTATTTGTAATTTTTTCAATTTATATTTATTTTTATTTCTTTATTCTTTTGCGACCTACCGTTTTTTCAGACAATAATTATAAAAACAAATTTGGTAATTTTTTTCCCTTATGCATATATATATATATATATATATATATATTCTGATATATTGCGTTTATATTTCGATATATACCGTATATATGTTGTATATACATTTTATGGTTCTTTATATATCATCTAGGCATCTTTTGTTTTCCAATTTATATTTACTTGTACTTTTTTATTCGTTTGTGACTATAATATGCTTGATTCGGACAATAACTAAAAAAACCTGTGGTAATTTTCCCTTATAAATTGGTGTGCCTCTCTTAAAATTTATCTTTCAATTTATTATTATTATTTTTTATTATTTTTTTTATTTTTTTTGGTTTATTTCTTTATTTCTTTGTGACATATATATCAATTTGGCATCATCTATTAAATTGATTGTAAAACTTCCCTTTTGAGCTTGAATTTGTAGACTCCACTTACAATATTTATATTTATTTTTATTTCTTTATTCTTTTGTGACCTGTTCCATAAACAAGCCATTTGAATTTATATTGAAGGTCGGCCAAAGTGCTAAAAGTGTCTTTTTATATATATATATATATATATATATAATATATATATATATTTTTTTTTTTTATTTTTTTTTATTTTTCTGTTTATTTCTTTATGATTATTTAGGCTGTGACATATATATCACTAAGGCACTATTTTGTAATTAATTTTTTCTCAATTTATATTTATATTTATTTTTATTTCTTTATTCTTTGTGACCTGTTTCATAAACAAGCCATTTGAATTTATATTGAATGTCGGCTGAAGTGCTAAAAGTGTCAATCTCCCATATAAATGTTTGCTCCTCCCACAATTTTTTCTATGCTTACTATATATATGTATATGTATATATATATATATATATATATATATGTATATATATATATATGAATATGTATGTATGTATGTTTATTTTTGTAACCTATATATTGCCTTGATCTGTCCTTTCACTCCAGTGTTCCTGAGGATGTCATTAGACGAAAGCGCTTGAGCACCCCTTTGTGTTTCTTTTTCCTTCGTGGTTTTATTCATCATATATATATATATATATATATATATATATATAGATGTCTTGTTTTCTATTTATTATTTTAAGTTACCTAACTTGTCACTGCTTCAAAAGGTTATTGTAATTAAGTGAATATTAATTTAATTCTTTCTTCAGGTTTAGTCCTGTCGAGCTGGATTTCCTGATGGAATATCATTCTGCGATGAAACCAATGACGAAGGCACTGGACATCTTGCAGTCGGAAAACAGTACTCATATGGAGTGGCTGCTTCCGACCTTGTACCAGCTTCAAACTAGACTGGATGAGGCCTCCCAGTCTATGAAGCTGTGCCATCCCCTTGTTGCTGCCTTCAAGTCAGGCATAGAGAAGAGATTCTCCACCAAGTTGGCATATCCCGAGTTGGTCGCGGCTGCAATACTGCTGCCAAAATTCAAAGACACTTGGACCAGCCATGAATCTCTTCTCAAGAAAGGTAAGAAAATCTGTTGTTAGCCACAAAAAATAGAATAATAGATAAATGACTAAATGTTAATAAAATATAAATATTTTAAATAAAATTTAATAAAACACAGTAATATAGAAAACATATAGTCAAATTCGAATGCTTATTTTGGTGTTGTGGTATGTACAGTTAGGGTGCTAAAAAGTTGCAGCATGTCTTAGGAATTCTAAAGATATTTTTGTTAATTTAATATAATTTAGTTTTGCTTGGTAAGAAGCTACATAAAAATAGTGACTTTTTTGACTTTTTGGTGGAATTATATAATAATTATTATATTAATAATTATATATGCTGTATATATAATGCACTGCTGTTTTTGCTTATTTCACAGGTTGAAACATATTCATCAGTGTGCTGAAGATTACTTGTCCGTCAGTGCTACCATCCTAACCAGTGGGAATTGACCTACAATGGCTTCTAAAAGGAGGACAAGACTGGGGACATTCACACATATGAGCAACCTAATTGGAACTGGTAGAGAGTTGTTGCCCTCTGAACTCCCAACTCTGCGAGACGTTCTGAAATATGGGCTACTGCTAAGAGAACAAAGTGGTGAAGATGTGAGAAACTACCCAGCAGCCAGTCTTGCAAAGGACATTTACCCTAAAGTGCTTGAAAAGTGGGAACGAGCAAACAGTTCTTTTCTAGCCCCCGTTGTAAATTCACGAGTCACAATCTTAAACAAGATCCAAGAGAGCTGGGAGCAGGTCAAAAACATATCTCTTGGGAGAGGAAAGCTACATGTCAAAGAGGCTTTCATTGCAAACTTGACAAGCTTTTTGACATCCTCAGTTGCAAGTGTAAAATTGTTCTCTGCTCTGAATTTGGCTGCCTTGCAGATGCTGGTTGCAAAAACGAAACTCACATTAATTGTACATGCCCTAGGGAGATGAAGATCCCTGTGAAGGAACTTGCTTTCATTAAAGGTCAGAGAGACAAGTCTGGTTCTATTGGACCACATCAGATTGGCTTGCCAGATCAACCTGAGCACAACAGACAAGTCAAAAAGCAGAAGCGGCAAGAAGACGAAAGAAGAAGGCTTGCTGAATATAAGCAGACAAGTAAACAGGATGTTTCAATGCCATCAAATGAAATAATTTTCTCTGATGATGAAAATGAAGAACAAATAGCTGACGCTCAAGATGGAAAGGATGGAAGTTATGAAGTGACATTAGAAATACCAAGCACGTCTTCAACTTCCAATAAAAAGCCAGAGTACAACACATTAGAAATACCTAATGTTGCTATGCATAGCATCAGATATGGTGTTGGCCTGCGTGCCACAGCTGCCATCACCACTGCTGCCTTTATGGATGCTGGCTTGATCACTGAAGAAGACAAGAGACTTGTAGTTGATCACAATAAAGTCAAGAGGGCCCAAGAAAAAGTTATGAGATCCCTGGATCAGGAATTTGATGATCTTTGTAAGAAGGGTGAAAATGACTGCATCTTCTTTGACGGCCGTCAAGATACAACTAAAGTTATGCTGAAAGCAGACAATTCAGATCGTCAGTTCCCCAGCATCATCAAAGAAGAGCATTATTTTGTGTGCAGTGAGCCAGGTGGAAGATATCTCTACCACTTCACTCCTGAGAAAGGCTCAACGAGAAAAAAACCCTGCTGAAGTTATTGCTGATAATCTTGTAGATTTCATGAAGAAGAAGGGCATTGATAAAAGCCTGCAGGCCATTGGAGGTGATTCTACAAATGTTAACACTGGCTGGGAGGGTGGTTCCATGCATTGGGTAGAGGTCAAGCTTTGCCGTAAGCTGATCTGGTTGGTTTGTGCCCTCCACACTAACGAGTTACCCCTGCGACACTTGATCACAGCACTGGATGGGAAGACCTTGTCTAACAACAAGTGGACAGGTAACATTGGCAAGATGCTAGACACTGCAACCGAACTTGAAATTGATCCTTCATTCACCAAACTCTCAATTGGAGAGCCTCTTACTTCACTGAGTGACAATGTCGTAAAGGATCTCTCTACTGATCAAGCGTACGGGTATAGGATCACACAGGCCATAAGGACAGGAGAACTTCCCACAGATCTGGCCCTTCTTGAAATTGGTCCAGTGAGCCATTCAAGGTGGTTGACAACAGCAAACAGGCTTTGTCGCATATGGGTTTCAAAACATGGCCTTAAGGCAAAACCCTCAACAACTTAAGACTGATAGTGGAATACATTGTTGGTGTGTACTACCCTTGTTGGTTCAACATCAAAGTAAAACACTCTTGGGTGGAAGGCCCACGCCACATCTTGTTTCAGCTGCGGCTAGTTAGGCTGCAAACGAAGGCTGTAGTGGATGCTGTTTTGCCAACCATCAAGCGCTCAGCATTGTATGCATTCAGCGAAATGATATTCCAGACACTCTTGTGCTCAGATGATAGTGAGGAGAGGAGAGCTGGTGTCCAAAAGATTGTTGACATGAGGGGTGGAGATGATGACACACTTGGAGATCTTTCTGTACGTCCCAGGAAGACACCTTCCATCAACCCCAGTGCTTCTTCCGTGTTGGAGCTGACAGACTGGTCTGACGGGGTATTTGAACCTCCTTTGACATGTAAACTGACTACAGCGGAAGTAAAGAAGTTCTTTGACAAGCCTATGCAAGTTCCACAGTGGCCCTGTCATGCTTAGTCAATAGAGAGGTGTGTGAAACAAGTCACAGAGGCAGCAGGCAGGGTGTATACACATGAGAAACGTGAGGGCTATATCAGAGGCCAAGAAGCAAGTCGGCGGCTGATGTCCAAGAACGAATCAAAGCAAGACTTGATGAAACTTGTTGTTTAAATATTTTTTTTTACTGATGTCATTACTTTCTAATGTTATTTTATGATTACAAGGATATGTTTTATGATTACTAGGATATGTTTTATGCAGAGAAACTAAAATTTTTATAGCATTACCTGACATTTTGAGAAGCTAAAATTAATAAATGTTGTTTTCCGAGAGCAATTTATGTGCTTTTTAATCAAACGTAGATTTACCAAGCTAAGTGTTGAGCAATCACAAAAATAATAGTAGATTTGAATTCTTCACATCCAAAAACATATTTTTAAAACCCCTCAGTGAAGGAATTGGCAAAAATTAATTTTCACCTCCCAAATTGACACACCCTAAATTGTACATTGTAATTTAAGTGTATATTATAATCCTCAACTCCCTAATAATTTTCTTTGGGTATGGGTCTAGTTTGAATAAGTTTTCTAACTTTTACTTTACTGTACTTTGGATTAAAATTCTATTGTCTTGTTAAGATTATTTTTAATAAGTGTTTTCCAATTTTCAGGACTGGACTACATTCTCACAGAGATCGAGAAATCGAAAGAACGAGAACGTCTGGAGACCTTCGACAACAGCTCAACGGATGAAGACGACTTTTTCAAACATCTCCAGTCTCAAAAATATGTAGAAAAAAGGGAGATTGATTTATATTTGACAAATACAATTAACAGCCGTATGGATATGTTG
>JAJOZX010006369.1:172500-262898 GCA_023014485.1 Bathynomus jamesi
TTATTATTATAGATTTTGGGCATGTGTGTGTTTTTCACACATTAGGATCATCATTCTTTACAATTTTCTAGTTCACGTAATCATTGTATGAAAATTATAAGTATATTTATTACTTTTGACATGTTCCACATACTCTTTAGTTTGAGACTTAAGGTTTTATCCAAAAATCCAGCATGGTTAAGCAAACTTAAATAAAATTTTTAGCCAACATTTCATTCGAAGGTGATATTGCTAGATACTTAAATTGTCATTCATAGGCTCTTGAAAAAATGTAATGAATTTAAAATTAATTACTTTACATGTCACAAATACAAATTTAAGGTATGTCTATAGTGAACTAATCAGATGTTATGTAGACAATAAATAATTGTAGGTCTTGAATTTATGATAATTGTTGTAGGACTCAATCTAATTGCTGACAATTAGAAAAAAGAAAGAATTCAATAGTTTAACCATAAACTAAATAAAATAAACATTTAATTTGGTTTTGTACATATAGCTATTTAGTTTATAGATAGAGACTAAATTTATTTCGCATTAGCTATTTGATAAAACATTTATACATAAATACGAGGTAAGATTGAATCCACATCAACACAAAATTTTAGTCGCCAAAATAACAGTCTGAGCATTGTGTAGAAGCTTCAAATTTGTTATGCCAATACAACTTCTGGTGGGCTTTTCAATTTTGCAAGCTAAAAGGCTGTGGAACAAATAGTTTCTGAGTTACAAGGGCTTAAATATGACACCATTTTGAAGCTTGCATCAATTCCTCCCACTTTTATGACTCTACCATTTTCAAAAGTTTTAGTTCACAGCCGTTTTAATACTCCTAATAATCTCTATGGGTTGTAAATTTATGAGTGAAATAAAAAAATAACCAAAAAAGGATTTATTTTTATTTTTAAAAATTTCCAAAAGTTGATATTTTCACAAAATTTGCAAAATTAACATCAACTTTGAGGCTTAATATAAAGGTGTCCAAAATTAGTCAGGAAGTTGGTACTTCTAGTAAAGAAAGATACATATGTATACAAAAACATATATTAAGGAATAGATCTTAACTCAACTCCATATAGTTTTGCTATTCAAAGAAAAGTACTTTGTGAAAATTCTGAATTTTTTCAAAATTTTGAATTGTTTAAATTTCTTTTTACAACATTGAATTGTAATTTTACTTCCATTTTATTACTTGGTAAGTTAATTCACAAATGTTAAATTAGCTGAAACCAGAAACTGCATGATTAATAACTGCAAAACATGTCCTGGTTTAAATGAATTACGGAGTTGGCTTCTTACCATTTTTGAAAACAATGATTATGACGTGGATGATGAGGTATCCTTTAAGCAGTGGCTTCATACAGACTATACCCAACTGGTCGCAATGACAAAAAGTGTTTCGAATGTAGTAGAAGACATATGTGAAAGTGTAAAAAAGTTGAGAGTACACCATTTCATAGCAAAACCCCAATCAAAATATTTGTCCAACTGTAAAGAAAAATCCCAATGATTCTACAGCATTAGTGCTTGTTGACTTCTCTGAAAACTATAGTTTTATAATTCAGGATGCTGTACAAGGGCATCACTGGGACAATAACCAGGCTACCTTGCATCCGGTAGTCTGCTATCAAAAAGTTGATGGTGAACTAAGTTACAAATTTTTGTGTAATATCAGATTCACTTACACACAACACAACTGCAGTTCATTCTTTTTATGTGAAGCCTTGAAATTACTTAAAAGTCAGAATCCTAAACTAAACCATATTTGTTACTTTAGCGATGGCGTAGCAAGTCAATATAAAAAGTATAAAAACATCATTAATTCAGTGTTACATGAAAAAGATTTCCAACTAACATGTGGATGGAACTTTTTTGTCACCTCTCACGGAAAGAGCCCCTGTGATGGTGTTGGTGGCACTGTCAAAAGGTTAGTTGCCCGGGCAAGTCTACAAGCAACAAGTAAAGGTCACATCACCAATCCAAAAGAGATGTTCGATTGGTGCAAACCTAATATTAATGGTTGTATCAAGCTGAATAATAAATTGTCAATTTATGGCTGTGAGGCCATGGAGTGTTGAAGACAATCAGACTTAATGCCTGAGTACAATAATAAATTCCTGAGTCAGTGCCTAAGCATGTGAATTATTGGCTATAAGTTCATGTTCTTTTTTAATATGTGTTGTTTTATGTAAATTCGTATGTAAACTTATATACAGCCATTGAGGAGGTTAAAGATCACCCTTTTTAAAAAAGACAACTGCCATTATCTTACTCACACAGGAGTCTATAGAAAGGATGCACCCACAACAAAACTTAGGGTTGTGTATAACTGTAGTCTTAAAGATGGCAAAAAGCATAGCTTGAATGACTGTCTCATAGAGGGGCCTAATCTTATTTCAGACCTTGTAAAACTCCTTCTAAGATTTAGATTAGGTGACTATGCAGTTCAAAGTGATATAAGCATAGCTTTTTTGAGAATTCATCTGAAAAAATGACTCTGACAAAGATCAACTAAGATTCTTGTGGTTTAATGATCCATATGACTTAAATAAAGGGTTTAAAACATTTAAATTTAATGTGGTTTTGTTTGGAGCAAATGCAAGTACTATTAATGAATCTGAGACAGTAAGATGTTACCCTTACAAGTTTGCCAAAGTCAGAATAATTGTTATAATCTAATAGTGACTCAACTTTATTTGTGGTTATCATGTTAAATTTTACATTAATTTGTTCTGCTGGCCACATTGTTTCATCCTGAATGAATTCAGGTCCATGAAACCAATTTTTGTTGGATTTTAGTAATTTACAGGATAATCCTCTTGTAAGAAAGTCTGCAGGATTTTGTTTTGTTGGAATGTATCTGAAGGTTATGTCCAAATTTTTGAAGATCACTTCTATGTAGATAACCTTGTAGGATCAACCAAAACAGTCAGAATTAAATGAAGTTTACATAAAAGCAGATAAAATAATGAAAGAAGGTAATTTTGAATTAAGAGAGTGGATCACAAATAATGAGACTAAATCAAAAAATAAAATCAGAAGACAAAGGATTAACAGAACCAACAAACAGGGTGAAAACATTAGGTATGATCTGGGATCAGGTAATGGTGCGGGTGCTTGAGGTGGGTCGGGTACAATCTCCTCAGGCTGCCCTTGTGGCGGGGAAAATATTGTGTGGAGGTAATTATGTGCTGCTTCTAAGTAAACAAAACGGGCTTTATGTAACACAGTGGCAACTAATAATGATTTATGCAAAGATGCACCAGCTCTTCTGGAACGTCTGGATGCAATTTTACCGAGCGATATATTTATCAACTTGTGTGCTTCAAACCCGTTTGGAACATCAGATATCATGTTCACCACCTAGGAATTGGTCAAGGCACAGAGAGCTAACTAACACGACTCTATACTCTATTTCCAATCTTGTAATGAGTTAAAGTGAAAGTTTCGCCTGCCTTTATACAATGTCGTTTTGACGTCATTATCAAGCACCGCGCATGGAATTTCCAGGTAGTAACATGAATCACGTTGCTGTTCTTTCACCTGTACACACACACACACACACACACACACACACACACACACAGGAGAAAGTGAAACATGATTTATTTAATAAAAGAAATATTCAAGCTATATATATTTATCATACACGTGTAAGTTAACAATAGCACATCAATGATTATATTCAAGAGTACATATTTAAAAATGTGATAAATAAGTTAACAATTGATTGTGTTAACAAAGTCAATTGTTAACTTATTTATACACGTTTTAAATATATATGTCTTGAATATAATCTTTGATGTGCCTATTGTTAACTTACACGTGTATGATAAATATATATAGCTTGAATATTTCTTTTATTAAATAAATCATGTTTCACTTTCTCCTGTGTGTGTGTGTGTGTGTGTGTGTGTGTGTGTGTGTGTGTACAGGTGAAAGAACAGCAACGTGATTCATGTTACTACCTGGAAATTCCATGCGCGGTGCTTGATAATGACGTCAAAACGACATTGTATAAAGGCAGGCGAAACTTTCACTTTAACTCATTACAAGATTGGAAATAGAGTATAGAGTCGTGTTAGTTAGCTCTCTGTGCCTTGACCAATTCCTAGGTGGTGAACATGATATCTGATGTTCCAAACGGGTTTGAAGCACACAAGTGATAAATATATCGCTCGGTAAAATTGCATCCAGACGTTCCAGAAGAGCTGGTGCATCTTTGCATAAATCATTATTAGTTGCCACTGTGTTACATAAAGCCCGTTTTGTTTACTTAGAAGCAGCACATAATTACCTCCACACAATATTTTCCCCGCCACAAGGGCAGCCTGAGGAGATTGTACCCGACCCACCTCAAGCACCCGCACCATTACCTGATCCCAGATCATACCTAATGTTTTCACCCTGTTTGTTGGTTCTGTTAATCCTTTGTCTTCTGATTTTATTTTTTGATTTAGTCTCTCATTATTTGTGATCCACTCTCTTAATTCAAAATTACCTTCTTTCATTATTTTATCTGCTTTTATGTAAACTTCATTTAATTCTGACTCTGTTTTGGTTGATCCTACAAGGTTATCTACATAGAAGTGATCTTCAAAAATTTGGACATAACCTTCAGATACATTCCAACAAAACAAAATCCTGCAGACTTTCTTACAAGAGGATTATCCTGTAAATTACTAAAATCCAACAAAAATTGGTTTCATGGACCTGAATTCATTCAGGATGAAACAATGTGGCCAGCAGAACAAATTAATGTAAAATTTAACATGATAACCACAAATAAAGTTGAGTCACTATTAGATTATAACAATTATTCTGACTTTGGCAAACTTGTAAGGGTAACATCTTACTGTCTCAGATTCATTAATAGTACTTGCATTTGCTCCAAACAAAACCACATTAAATTTAAATGTTTTAAACCCTTTATTTAAGTCATATGGATCATTAAACCACAAGAATCTTAGTTGATCTTTGTCATAGTCATTTTTCAGATGAATTCTCAAAAAAGCTATGCTTATATCACTTTGAACTGCATAGTCACCTAATCTAAATCTTAGAAGGAGTTTTACAAGGTCTGAAATAAGATTAGGCCCCTCTATGAGACAGTCATTCAAGCTATGCTTTTTGCCATCTTTAAGACTACAGTTATACACAACCCTAAGTTTTGTTGTGGGTGCATCCTTTCTATAGACTCCTGTGTGAGTAAGATAATGGCAGTTGTCTTTTTTAAAAAGGGTGATCTTTAACCTCCTCAATGGCTGTATATAAGTTTACATACGAATTTACATAAAACAACACATATTAAAAAAGAACATGAACTTATAGCCAATAATTCACATGCTTAGGCACTGACTCAGGAATTTATTATTGTACTCAGGCATTAAGTCTGATTGTCTTCAACACTCCATGGCCTCACAGCCATAAATTGACAATTTATTATTCAGCTTGATACAACCATTAATATTAGATTTGCACCAATCGAACATCTCTTTTGGATTGGTGATGTGACCTTTACTTGTTGCTTGTAGACTTGCCCGGGCAACTAACCTTTTGACAGTGCCACCAACACCATCACAGGGGCTCTTTCCGTGAGAGGTGACAAAAAAGTTCCATCCACATGTTAGTTGGAAATCTTTTTCATGTAACACTGAATTAATGATGTTTTTATACTTTTTATATTGACTTGCTACGCCATCGCTAAAGTAACAAATATGGTTTAGTTTAGGATTCTGACTTTTAAGTAATTTCAAGGCTTCACATAAAAAGAATGAACTGCAGTTGTGTTGTGTGTAAGTGAATCTGATATTACACAAAAATTTGTAACTTTTAGTTCACCATCAACTTTTTGATAGCAGACTACCGGATGCAAGGTAGCCTGGTTATTGTCCCAGTGATGCCCTTGTACAGCATCCTGAATTATAAAACTATAGTTTTCAGAGAAGTCAACAAGCACTAATGCTGTAGAATCATTGGGATTTTTCTTTACAGTTGGACAAATATTTTGATTGGGGTTTTGCTATGAAATGGTGTACTTTCAACTTTTTTACACTTTCACATATGTCTTCTACTACATTCGAAACACTTTTTGTCATTGTGACCAGTTGGGTATAGTCTGTATGAAGCCACTGCTTAAAGGATACCTCATCATCCATGTCATAATCATTGTTTTCAAAAATGGTAAGAAGCCAACCCCGTAATTCATTTAAACCAGGACATGTTTTGCAGTTATTAATCATGCAGTTTCTGGTTTCAGCTAATTTAACATTTGTGAATTAACTTACCAAGTAATAAAATGGAAGTAAAATTACAATTCAATGTTGTAAAAAGAAATTTAAACATTTCAAAATTTTGAAAAAATTCAGAATTTTCACAAAGTACTTTTCTTTGAATAGCAAAACTATATGAAGGAGTTGAGTTAAGATCTATTCCTTAATATATGTTTTTGTATACATATGTATCTTTCTTTACTAGAAGTACCAACTTCCTGACTAATTTTGGGCACCTTTATATTAAGCCTCAAAGTTGATGTTAATTTTGCAAATTTTGTGAAAATATCAACTTTTGGAAATTTTTAAAAATAAAAATAAATCCTTTTTTGGTTATTTTTTTATTTCACTCATAAATTTACAACCCATAGAGATTATTAGGAGTATTAAAACGGCTGTGAACTAAAACTTTTGAAAATGGTAGAGTCATAAAAGTGGGAGGAATTGATGCAAGCTTCAAAATGGTGTCATATTTAAGCCCTTGTAACTCAGAAACTATTTGTTCCACAGCCTTTTAGCTTGCAAAATTGAAAAGCCCACCAGAAGTTGTATTGGCATAACAAATTTGAAGCTTCTACACAATGCTCAGACTGTTATTTTGGCGACTAAAATTTTGTGTTGATGTGGATTCAATCTTACCTCGTATTTATGTATAAATGTTTTATCAAATAGCTAATGCGAAATAAATTTAGTCTATATCTATAAACTAAATAGCTATATGTACAAAACCAAATTAAATGTTTATTTTATTTAGTTTATGGTTAAACTATTGAATTCTTTCTTTTTTCTAATTGTCAGCAATTAGATTATGAGTCCTACAACAATTATCATAAATTCAAGACCTACAATTATTTATTGTCTACATAACATCTGATTAGTTCACTATAGACATACCTTAAATTTGTATTTGTGACATGTAAAGTAATTAATTTTAAATTCATTACATTTTTTCAAGAGCCTATGAATGACAATTTAAGTATCTAGCAATATCACCTTCGAATGAAATGTTGGCTAAAAATTTTATTTAAGTTTGCTTAACCATGCTGGATTTTTGGATAAAACCTTAAGTCTCAAACTAAAGAGTATGTGGAACATGTCAAAAGTAATAAATATACTTATAATTTTCATACAATGATTACGTGAACTAGAAAATTGTAAAGAATGATGATCCTAATGTGTGAAAAAAACACACATGCCCAAAATCTATAATAATAATAATAGCTACCTGAATGTAAAAATTTAAAATGGTACGGCTTAGTTAATTTAAAGAAAAATTTAGACACTTCCATGAATGAAAGAGATAGTTTGTTGAATGTGAATAGTGTATACCGTATTCTTAGCTAAGTTATTACGTTACATTACATTTCATTTGGAAAACATGAAGGCACTTGGGCCTATTGAGGTAATCCAAGTCATCAGCTACATTTTAATAATAATAAAATTTTGTAAAATGTCAATCTCAAACTAGCTAATTAATATACAACTATTTACTTCCACCAAAAGAGCCTACAAAACTGAAACTAAGGATATACACGATATACAATCTACAAACTATCTCTTTCACTCATGAAAGTGTCTAAATTTTTCTTGAAATTAACTAAAGAGCTACTGTGTACCACATTTACCATATTTTATCAAACTAAGACTTTTGCACATGAATGGTTTCCACACACTTTTTTCATAAATTTGTCAACTAATTTGTAAACTGTGTGACAAATACGTTTGGACTAGGACTCTATCATAATTATGCAAGTTGTACCAAAAGCCCATTTTCTTTTATAAATAGCTTCTATTCAGTGCTGTACTGTACATTGAAGGGCTTTTATTTTTAATATTTGTTTAGTTATATGCACAAAGTCAATTTAAATTATATAAGAAATACTAAAAGTTTTCAGTTTCATAAATTTATTTATATATATATATACAGGGTGGGCCGTAAGTTTCCATACATAGGAAAAATAAACATTTTTTTATGGACAACCATTTTTATTTATATAGTATGCTCTACATGGTTGCCTTTGTTTTGAAAACACATTTCAATACGTGTTCCCCCCTGTTGATGAACACGCATTAGCACAGTTAACGTTATGCTTGTAATGGCGTTGGTGATACGTTCCTTTAGATGATTTATGTCTCGTATCTTTTCCTGATACACCATGGCTTTCAAGTGCCCCCAAAGATAGAAATCAAGGGGGGTGAGATCTGGGGATCTGGGAGGCCACTCCACAGGACCACGCCGACCAATCCAAGCATCCGGAAACTGCTGATCCAAATACCGACGCACGTGAAGACCATAATGAGGTGGAGCTCCATCTTGCTGGAAGTAAACTGGGAAGTTACCTTCCTCGTTTAGCAGGGATGGGAAAATCTCTTCTTGCAACATGTTAAGATACCTTTCGGCATTAAGATTTCCACTGACAAAATTGGTCCAATAATTCTGTCACCCCATATCCCGGCCCACACCATCACTTTACCGGCACCTTGCATCTTCGTCGGACTCAGCCAGTTAGGGTTAGCATTACTCCAATAACGTATGTTTTGCCGATTAACCTCTCCATTGACGTAAAAATTTGCTTCATCAGTAAACAAGATCTTACAAACGCATATTCTTAGGGTATCTGAAACATAAAAACAAACGTTTAAATTTTCCTATGTATGGAAACTTACGGCCCACCCTGTATATATATATATTTGGATTAACTGAATTGTAAAGCCTATTATCATAATAGAAGTTAAAAAAAAATTCATTGGAGTAAGAATTGACACCAATTTACCATGTAAGAGTCACATAATTATCTCTGAAGAGATTTCCTGGAGGGGTTACAATAACGTTTAAACTTAAACATGTAGTTCTTTTTTTTTATCACAATGTAGAGACAGTGCCTGAAACAATATTTTCTATTAAAATGAGCCATAAGAATATTCACTGGAACTGAATTGTATGCTCAAATAAGAAGAATGGTTCAATCACTAATTATGGAGAGCTTTTTCTGGCTTCAACAATCTTGTCAGGTCCACATCCTACTGTTTGAGGAATGTTCACTGCTGTTTAAATTGGATTTTCTTTGCTATTAAAGGTAGTTAAAAGCCTGGTAATGACTCCCTTCCTTGCTGATCTCTTCCTTTATAATGATTTAATCTTTGCATCAATTGCTTCACATTCAGCCATATTTTGTTTATTTTATTTTTCCAGAAATAAGTCCCCAAAATCCTAAAACCCTTTCAACTCTATAAATAAACTTTATTTTATATTATGTATACAATAGTTAAGCATTATTTTGGTTAAATAGGCTAGGCTTCGGAGCTAATTTGACAAATGTAGGCTCGCCCCCGTCATCGATGCTTTAAGGTGAAAAGCGCGTAATATTTTTTGTTTTTGATACGTATGAATGGCTTACCAAAACAAAATAGACACACATATGGGAAATCTTCCTAAAAGGATATTAATCGGGTATTTAATAAACAGAATTTAATTGGATTCATCTACCATCATATATTGTGATACACTATTTAAATGGATGATTCGAATTGAAACAGAGTCGCCTTTTCCTCGAGGGGCGTGTGTGTGTGTGTGTGTGTGTGAAAGTTAAGATTTGGAGAGAAGGGAGACGAGAGAGAGAGAGAGAGGAAATTCCAGCAAAAATTCGTCTGTGAACGCCCACACCTCAGCTTATATGGCTCTTTCTATATATATATATATATATATATGGGAGAAATGTGGGAGGGCGAACGTGTGTTTTGATTTGTTTCCCCCATATCTTCCACGCGATCGCTGGCCCCTTTCAAAAGGTCTCGACAAACACGTGTGTTTCGCGCGCGTTTAATGTTTAGTTTATTATATTGAGTAATTAATTTCTTATAATAAATGATTCTCTTAAAAGGTATTATATTTTTAAAAAGACATTCGGTTTCCACATTAAACTGTGGGTCGAGAATCCTTTCAAAAGGTCCCCAGGAGAGATGAAAAATGCATTGGTTTCCGGTCTGTGTGTTAATTTTGAAAATGCCGATAAAAAATGGAAAGGTATATTATTATTATTATTATCATTATTCATTCATTTCAATAAACTAGGAAACTGATACCATACAAGTTTGCAAGAGAAATAACCACTGCCTTTAATAAAATCATTTTTTAAATACAATTCAAAGGCATGGATGACTAGAAGTGCAAAAGGTTCGCTCCAAAATTGGGGGGTGGGGGAAGTCTCAACCAACAGGTGTTCTTTGAATTGACCCAGCTTGTCGGAGACCCTTTCCTCGTGTGTGTATGTGTGTGTGTGTGTGTGTGTGTGTGTGCGCGCACGAGTTGTTCATATACAAACACAGCTGGGGAATGTACGAGTATATATATATATATATATGTGTATATATATATATATATATAGATGGGGCTCGATTGATTAACTATATAATATATTATGGTGTTTTATATGCTTTGTGCACAGACAAGCGTGTGTTTCATAAATTTCTCTTCATTTGAAGTGAAGGGAGAATTATCAGGGATTGGGGGGAAGGTCTCTCAACCATCAGGTGTTCTTCGTGTGTGCGTGCGTGCGTGTGTGTGTGTGTGTGTGTGTGTGTGTGTGTGTGTGTGTGCACGAGTTGTTCATATACAAACACAGCTGGGGAATGTACGAGTATATATATTATATATATATATATATAGATGGGGCTCGATTGATTAACTATATAAATATATTTGGTGTTTTATATGCTTTGTGCACAGACAAGCGTGTGTTTCATAAATTTCTCTTCATTTGAAGTGAAGGGAGACTTATCAGGGATTGGGGGAAGGTCTCTCAACCTCAGGTGTGTGTATGTGTGTGTGTGTGTTTGTTTATTCGTTTATTATATATATATATATATATATATATATATATATATATATGAAAATTGAGTGTTCCTGAGGATGTCATTAGACGAAAGCGCTTGAGCACCATTTTGTGTTTCCTTTCCTTCGTGGTTTTATTCATCATATATATATATATATATATATATTATATATATATATATATATATATATCAAGAGCGGTCTGGAAGGAAGATCTCTCATGTCGTCCGACCCCGTTATAGCGGATTGTATTTTGGATAATTTCAACTTTAAATGAATTGTTTCGTAAATTTTCATATTGTTTCGTTGTTCAAATATTTATAATAAAATAAGTGTGTAAAATTATTTATTTAATAAACAGAATTTAATTGGTTTCAATTGTGGTACACAATGGATGATTAATATATGGTTTTCTGGAATACATGGCGCTATCTGATGGTGCGATCTGGCACCTCAGCACCCGATTACATGGCTTGATGTGGCAACTCAGCATCTGCATACATGGTGCGATCTGACAACTCAGCAACTGAATACATGGCGCTATCTGGCAACTCAGCCAGAATAGAGGTTTATAAAAGGCCGAGAGACGTCTGACGGATTCATTCCAGCTCGGCTACCAGCCGAGCAAGGACCTCTGGTCCTTCTCTTTCAGGCCCTTTGGTAAAACCCCTTAGAGGCCTCTTAGGTTAGGAAAACGAAAATAACTTGGGGGAGAACTCCGCCTCCAAGTTGCATGCCTTGCATTCAAAGGCCACTACTCTCTCTCTCTCTCCTTCAGGTGTCTCTCTCTCTCCTTCAGGTGTCTCTCTCTCTCTCTCCTTCAGGTGTACCCCTCCCCCCTTGGCTCAGTCAACTGGCTGATTCAGCCAACTGGCTGATTAGGAGCCTATAAAACAACGCCTACTCGGCTGAAGTCTTAATATGCACTTGGCTCCTGCCAGGTGAACACCTCTCCTCCTTTCTCTCCTCCTTTCTCTCTGGCCCTTTGGGGGGAATAGCTTGGGGGAGGCCCCCAAGTTGCATGCCCCTTGCAACTTAGGTTGGCAACAAAGGCCCTTTGTGGTATTTTTTCTTTTTTCTTTTGCAACCCCACCCCCTCCCCCCTTTGCAACAATCCCCACCCCCCTTTACAACAACCCCCATCCCCCTTTGCAACATTACATAATAACTTGCAACATTCTTGCACTCTCCCCTTTTGCGGCTATACTACTGGCACCGTTAACCAAAAAGTTAACTTCGATAACGATATCCGTTAACCCCAATTTTTAACTCCGACAACGATAATCCGATAATTTTACTACAAAGTTAACGGAAGTTAACGATAATCCCTTAACGATAACTATTTCTTACTAACATTTAAAAAAATCAAGGAAAAAAGCTTTAAAAACCCATAGAAAATGTTTATTTATGGAAAATCCAACAATAAATAGGTTTTTAACTGTATTTTTATCAAGTTTTGCAACTTTTTTGCTTAATAACTTTTTTTATTTTTAATAAAAAATGTACTGATTACATGTTTTGAAACCCTTGTAACCACTAACCATTAACTAAATTTTAATTTACCAGAGAATTATTATGGCGGGAACTGAAGTTATGGCGGTTTGAATTCATTCGCGGAGCGGTGATCTTCCGTGAATGACTCCTCGCAGTTAACGTGTTAACGGACTTTAACAGACTAAATATCGAGTTATCGGAAGTTAACTGGTCCGATAACGATAAATGGAAATTAACTTCCGTTAATAGGTCGTTAAAAAAAGTTAACTTCGTTAATTAACTGTTATCGGATTAACGCTTTAGTGCCCAACACTGGTTAGGTTAAATGGCCATGCTGACCTTATTTTTGTACTTGTACCTTGTTTTTGTACTTGTTACCCTTATTTTGTATTAAGTTCAGTGTATGATAAGATTGTACTTGTATGTTAGGTTAAGTGGCTATGGATTGTGAATTATCCATAAAAAAGATGTTTTGTTTGTTTTGTAATTACTTTTTTGGAACAGCATCTACTAACACAGGCCTGCGATGCTTTTGTTGTTCGAAATATTTTAGCACTTAATAGTAATTTTTGCACGTTCATTTTTCACCATCACGTACAGATTTTTCACAAAATGTCATATTTCATAGATCACCTGAAGATCCATCACCCCAGCCTTTTTCAGTTAGTTTTATAAGGCTAACTAACGAAAATATCACGACCTAACCTAACCAATCGTCAAGGGTGTACAGTTGACTTAACGACTGGTTAGGTTAAGTCGTGATATTTTCGTTAGTTAGCCTTATAAAGCTAACTAAAAAAGGCTGGGATGACGGATCTTCAGGTAATCCTATTTCATATTACATATGTAAGTAATTTTCATTAAAATTGACTCAATTGAATTTTGATTAAAAACTACTGCCTATAAATACTTCCAGATTAGAAGTAACGTCATAACGTCTTCTAGAACATTCGAGAAACGCACCGCTAGTATATAAGTGAATGACAAGCCACGAGATGAGTCAGTCTGTCTAGTGCATGCGAGGTTATAGTTCTTTATTATTCAAAGCTGTGCGGAGACTATATTTCTCTTTTGAAATTTGTTTATTTGTCGCTATGGCAACCAGAGGGTGTGTAAATAGCCTAAACATTTTCTGTTATATTTGTAGAAAATTTACTGTGAAAAAACAAAGGCGAGATATTACAGACTTCGTCAAGAAAGCATACTATGCGTACTTCGGAATGAAACTTGGGAATCAAGACAAAGCATGGGCTCCACATAAAGTTTGCATTGTTTGTGTTGAACAACTTAGACTGTGGAGTAAAGATAAAAAGATTCTTTACCTTTTGGGATTCCAATGGTCTGGCGTGAGCCGAGAAATCACAGCAATGACTGCTATTTTTGTTCATGTAAAGTGCAAGACTACAATACTAAAAATAAAAAGGAAATTTTTTATCCAAACTTTCAGTCTGCTATAAGACCTGTTGCTCATTGACCTGGTATACCTGTACCTACTAAACCAAATACGCTTGATATAACTTCATCTGATTCGATGTCTGATGACGATGGAAACGATGATATTGATTGTTTTCAAACCGAAACATCTGGTGAACCCCAATTGTTTACACAAAGTGAACTTAATGATTTGGTAAGGGATTTGTGTCTCCCGAAGGATTCTTCAGAGATTTTGGGATCCAGACTTCGTGCAAAAAACTTGCTTTCTCCCAAGACGTCATTTTACTGGTACAGAAATTGAGAAAAAGAATTCATCCAATATTTTTCTCATGAAAATTCACTGGTATATTGCAACAATGTTTCCGAACTAATACTTAAGCTAGGTGCTGCAGTCTATGACCCAAATGAGTGGAGACATTTCATTGATTCCCCCAAAAGAAGTCTAAAAGGCGTCCTCCTTCACAACGGTAACTTGCATGCATCCGTTCCTGTAGCTCATTCGGTTCACTTGAAGGAAACGTACGAAAATCTTGAGCTTCTTCTAGCTAAGGTTAAATACAAAGAATACGGTTGGCCTCTTTGTGGAGACTTAAAGGCAGTGGCGTACTAAGGGGGGTGCGAGGGGGGCGGTCCGCCCCGGGTGACAGCCAGGAGGGGGGAGCCATCGGGAGAGTTGAAATACCAGTACAAGTTTTCAAACCAAATGAAAAATTCGCCAAAGTAAGAAAAATAATTTAAAAATGTTCAAACTATTACAACAGCTTAATATTAATTTCCACTATAAAATAAATTTTTATTTTTACTGGCAATACAAAATTTACAAACAAAAAATTAAATATTTGATAAAAATTACATCGAAAGGCGAACGTTTGTTGACGTTTTAGTCATCAGTTTGTTGAGCATAGCCAGCTGGCTGCAACTGACATTCCAAGTCTTGTTCACTTGACACTGTGACTCCACATACATGAGGTATGTCTGCTGTATGTGATTTCTCTTTTTTGAGTTACCTTTCTTTCTGGTGTGAAGTCCTGGAAGAAATTAATCTCACACAAAAGTATTTGCAAACAGTTGGAATCAGCCTTGAAAAGTGCATTGTGAAGCTCCAAGCTCTAAAACCGTTTCTTGAAGATCAGCGCAATGAAATTGTGGAGAGGGCCATTCATTATGCAACTACAAAGTGTGAGGAAATGGGCATTTCTATGGAGAGAAGAGGGAGAGTAAAGCTCCGAAAAAGGATGCCAGGAGAGATGACAAAGGATGCTGGTCTCACATTGCCAGAGGAAGTAAAAAGGTCTATGTTTGAATGTCTTGATCGCTTTCATCAAGAATTGGAGATTCGTTCTAAGGCAATGGATCAAATTCTGTCAATCTTCGCTGTTATTCAGCCAAACACTTTGGTTGTTGCAACAGAAGAACTTCGGAAGTATATTCCAAATTTGACTCAGATTTTCGAGGAATTCTCTGATGAAGATATCAGTATGGAAATTGGACGACTTCGGAGGCATTTGGAAGCTGCCAAAATCAGCGTTGAAGAGGCAAAGAAATGGACAGCATTGCAGTTTCTGGGGTTTATTGTGAAATGGGATTTTTGTGAATCTTTGCCAAGCTTGTGACTGTGTTTGAGATTCTTTTTGACTGTCTGTGTGTCTATTGCTTCATGTGAAAGAAGTTTTTCCAAATTGAAATTGATAAAAAATTTCTTTCGCTCGACCATGAGTCAGACAAGATTGACAAATCTGGCTTTACTTTCAATTGAACGTGAATATGCAAAGAAGGTGAATTTTGATGAGGTCATTGATCAATTTGAAGAAATTAAGGCTCGAAAGCAGAGACTGTGAATCCTCGCTATTTACCTTTGAAGAATAGACTGAGCGTTGAGACTGGATTTCCTGTGTTTTTTGTATAAAATAAAATGCAGTATTACCTGTTCACTGAATTTTTAATGTCCTACACTTTTCTTATTTCCAATTTGTTTATGACAGTACTGTACTGTTTAAAAATCTACTTGCAAACATAATATCTTTTTCTGTGTTTAAATTTTATTTATAGGGGGTGCCAAAGGGAGGATCCGCCCCGGGTGCCAAATACTTTAGGTACGCCCCTGCTTAAAGGTGATTTGTATGTTGTTAGGTCAACAACCAGGTTATACGAAGTTTCCATGTTTTTTGTGTGAATGGGATAGCCGAGCAAGAACTCAGCACTGGATAAAAAAAGGAATGGCCACGCAGAGTCAACCTGACACCTGGTTCTAAAAACATTCAACGTGAAAGTTTGGTTGACACGAAGAAAGTCCTTTTACCTCTACTTCACATAAAATTGGGCTTGATGAAGGAATTTGTTAAGGCCTTCGACGAAGATGGAGATTGTTTTAAGTATCTGTGTGGTAAATTCCCAACTCTTTCGGAAGCAAAATTGAAAGAAGGAATTTTCGTTGGTTCCCGATTAGAAAACTGACTTTGGATGAACACTTTGAAAGAACAATGAACAATCTTGAAAAAGAAGCGTGGATTGCTTTTAAGGATGTTATCAGCAAATCTTTGGGGAACAACAAGGACCCAAATTACCAAACATTGTGAACAACATGCTAAATAAGTTCAAAGAGTTGGGTTGTAATATGAGTTTAAAATTACATTTCTTACATTCACACTTGGATTACTTCTCTGAGAATCTCGGAGCACTCAGCGAAGAACAAGGAGAACGGTTTTACCAAGACATCATAGAAATGGAGAAGGGATATCAGGGAAGATGGGACATCAGCATGATGGCTGATTACTGCTGGATATTGAAACGGGATACTCCAGAATTATTACATAAAAGAAAAGGAACAGCGCGTGCATTCGAGATTGAAAGGCATAGATCTCACAAGAAAACGCAGGACAAATAAAGATGAATATGTAATTGACGTTTATAGTCTTCTTTCTTTTTAAAGTTGTTTGCATTTGTAATTAGTAGAACAAAGCGAAATAGGTACCTAATGTAAATTGAAATAAATAATATTTATTTATGTTGTTGTTTTTCCCCTTCCGCTTTGCAGAAAATTCTTACGCGATAGAAAAAAATGGACACCTTATTCGAAATCAGAATAGTTGGATTATATAAAATCAGTCATTAGTAAAATACAACTCTTACAAAGTTCTCATTCGTAGGCCTGTGTAATCAGTTACTTATTTGAGGTAGTAGCTAATAACTGCAATTGGTTACAATAAAAAGTAACTGTCACAACACTGACTACGTACCTCTTAACGTACCAGTTAGCCTTTGCAGTCCTTCGTTGTTGTCAATAGTCTCAGGGGCGGAGCTAGCTATGGGCAGGCGGGGCAGTGCCCCGAGGCCAGGGCCTTTAGGGGGGCCGGGTCGTTTCAACAAGTGATGAGAAGTTATTTGAGAGAGCAACAAAGCTAGTAAATAAATATAAAAACGATATTTCCTCTGGATTTCCAAGTCAATTACTCTCTTTTCGAATGTGCTTAAAAACAGACATTGAAAAATTACGACAATCCATGAGCTATATTCATTTTTAATTAAAGACAACAGTACTTTGTGCTCAAGTTTTCCCGAAGTGTGGACTGCCATAACATTGTTCCTCACAATTCCTGTGACAGTTTCAAGTGCAGAGAGATCGTTTTCAAAACTTAAACTAATAAAGAACTATCTTCGAAATTCTATGAATGAAAAAAGATTAAGTGGACTCTCAATTATATCATTTGAAAACAGAAAGCTAGAAATATTAACTTGGAGGATTTAATTAATGAATTTGCTGAAAGAAAGGCAAGAAAAGTCAAGTTCTGATGTTGTCGTAAGTAAACTTTTATTTCACGGTATCCTTTTTAAAGCTCAATATTTTGCATAATGTTTTGCCTTCTATGCCTCCATGCGTACAAGTAGTATCATAATTCTTAAATATATGCTAAATAAATAATGCAAAGAAAAGCAATATAAATGTATAATAAAAATTTTGTTAGGGGGCCCGTAAATAAGTTTTGCCCCGGGGCCCGTGACACTCTTGCTCCGTTCCTGAATAGTCTAATGCCTACTTTGTTATCAGTTGATGTTGTAGTCTGAAAGCAAGTTGCGTCTGTTCTTATAGTTATGTAATTTATATAGGTCATCGTACTTACAGCTTTTGGGGTGGGCCTACTGGTCTGTTTGTTTGGTTACGCTAATTTACACAGAACATGAGGCGAGGTTTAAACACATCCCTAACGCCTTCGAGTATTATTTCCATGGGATAGGGATACGGGATAGGAGAGGCCACCAGAGATAAACAAAATGGTCTCCTTGCAGGCCATCCACTGGTGGGGGAGCTATTGTATGGATGTTGGGGTATGGGAAGTATATTAGTGAATTAAAACTTGGTGTGAAAAATGCTCTGTATGAATTGGTCCACAATTAACCCACCCCTTATATCTCCAGTCTAACTATAGAGTAGATTAAGTCTAGCCTTGTAGGGGTCAGTCTAGAGATTCCGGAAATGGTCCAGAGCGGGCAGATAAATTGAGGTCCACAGTAGGATTCCTCACCAAAATTAGGTTAGGGCAATCTACCTTCACCTTTGTTAAGCTATGAGTTGATGTTAGGTCTTAGGCCACAATGTAGGCCTAATTTGTCTGACCCAGCTTAATTTACTGCGTTTACTTCTAACTGGGTTAAAAACACAATTAGTCACTTACTTCTAGTTATTAGAGTCCCTTTTCCCCTTTTGTTTAATTGTTGAGAGCGTACTTGCTGGTGGGGATCTTTTTCCGTTGTCTGTTCTTCTCCCTTCTTGCGTTCCGTCTTGTCGCCCCGTTCCTCGTTTTTGTTCTCCCTTGTCCTCCTTTTCGCGGGGCTTTTCCCACCAGCGTCGTCTTGGTTTTTTCCTCGGTTGGTTGATCGGTAATGTATATCTATTACCGAGCACGCTCTTGTCACACAGTATATAAATACTAGTGTGAAGAATAACTCTGGTGAGCAACCAATTGGTTTCATCCACCCAGTTATTGACATAAAAGGAATTTAATAATTGTTAGATTAACTACCTACCTACTCAGTGAACCATTTTCGTTACCTCCCAACTACCCACACATCAGTTTTCCATATACTGGGGGCCCCGGGAGATAAAAATTTTGGTGTCAGTGTCACCAATTTTTATGGCTGAGTGTAGACTAGCTAACTATTTGACTGTAAATGCCTGTTAATCTGATTAACAGTGCCTATCCTCACCTTCTCATGGAGAAGATGTAGCATTTAATTAGAAGAGAAAATATACATCCATAGGATGAAACTGTCTATGGTCTTTACCATAAGAAAAGAAAAAGTGAAAGTTAGAAGATAAAATTACAATTCCCCAGCATCTATTTTTTGTTGTAAAACTAGTCGCGCCTTTAATGCTGTTTGTCGCTGAGGTCTTGTGTCTGTCAATGTTGTACTAGGATGCGTTACCACTCCTACTGTCAAAGGAATAGTTACTGGAAGTTCAGTGTCTCCAGTTGTTACTGTCGGTGAGAAGGTTCTCCAAAGTCCATTGTTTTGGGTCCAGACTCTAAGGGGTACAAAAGAGAAATGTCTCTTGTTGTGTCACCCGTTGAAGTCCTTAATTTGACCACTCTTGTTACCCCGTCTGCCCCTGGTCTGAGTTGTAAAACTCTAGCCAGAGGCCAGTATTGTCTTGGAGTACTGTCATGTATGAGAACAAGGTCCCCTACCTTAATTGTGTCAGACCAATCCTTCTTAGTCATTTGTTTATGTCTCTCCCTTAGATCCATCAAGTACTCAGTTTTCCACTGTTTAATGAAATGAGCTTTAACTCTAGTTAAATGTTGTAACTTAGTCTGGAGCTCATCATGTCGTTGAGTCCAGTTTGGGTCTTCTGAAGAGTCTATATTGTAGTCCGGCAGGAGACTAACTTGTTCTCCCCGAATCAAATGATTTGGAGTTATGGTTCCGGGTCATTAATGTTGTCACTCACATAAGTGAGTGGTCTATTGTTAATGATGTTCTCAATCTCAGCCAGGAGAGTGAGCAACTCAAACAAGTGTATCTGTTTTTTACCAATTGCTTTCTTCAAGCAATTCTTTACTGTTTGTATATTCCTCTCCCAGATAGAACCATACCAAGGAGAGGCAACCGGAATATACTTCCACTTTATGTTTGAATTTTGTATATTAATTGTGTGAGTTCATCGCTTGACAAGTCGTGGATGACTTGTTCACCAGCCTTGAAATATGTAGCATTGTCAGTCCAAACTGTCTTGGGTAGAATGTCGTACACAGAATCTCTTAAAGACAGCAACAAAAGATTCTGCTGTAAGGTCCTCCACAACATCCAGAAAACAGCTCGTGAGGCAGCACATGTAAACAGTACAATGTACATTTTTTGTTCAGTGTCAACCACCCTACAGTCAATGCTCCTGTATAGTCAATGCCTACAGTCTCAAAGGGTCTGTTGAGAGTAACTCTCTCCTCTGGCAAAGCAGGAGGATTTGTTTCCTATAGGGCCTAGCATGAATACGCCTACATGTGGACACACTCACTCAGGACTGTTTTAACAGTGATCCTTCCCTTGGGTATCCAATAAGTTTTTCTTAATGTAGTTAGTGTCTTGGTACCCCCATATGATGTACATCATTGTGTTTTGTCTGATGATTAATGTTGTCAAATAGCTAAATCTAGGTAAAGGATGGATGTTTGCTTTTGTAAGACAGTTTTTGATTTGTCTAATCTCCCTTTACACCCTTAGAAGGCCTTCCTCATCTCTGAACAAATTTAGATCCACACTACTGATGGTACAGGTTCTTTTGTTTGTTTCCCATTAGTCAAGAATTCTAACTCTTTATTGTACTCCTTTTGTTGTGCATGCCCTATCCAGTACTTGGTTGCAACTTCTGTATAATTATGATTGTTTTTATTTAGCTGTTTGTTTATTGTAGTTAAACAGTTGTGAGCAAACCTCAAACAGTAGGCTGTGACCCTGACAAGTTTGCTGAAATCAGAATAATGTTTATAATTAGTGATTGGTTCAACCTTTTCATTTGAAAAGATTAAATTTAATGTCAAGTTAACTTGTTCCACAGCCATTGGTCTGTATTACAGAGCACTTAGGTCCCATGAACCAAGTCTTGTTTGACTTCAACAACTTGTAGGATAAACCTCTGGTCAGAAAGTCTGCTGGTTTTGTTAGTTGAACATAGTGAAAGTTTACTTGTAGGCTTTCATTAGCTTCAGCTATTCTTTTAGCCTATTTCTTACAAAGATATTCTTACTATTAATGCTATCATTCCGTATCCAGGCAAGACAAATCTGACTGTCAAGCCAGATGTGGATATCAGTTATGTTCACATCATGGTAAGCATCCTTAAGCAATGAAATGGTTTTAATGGCTAATGCAGCAGCCAATAGTTCCAGTTGAGGTATGGTCGGGTAGGTTTGAGAGGTGTAACTTCCCTTTTGCATAAATTAGATGACTTTCTGTAGGACTTACAAGATCCGCACAGCACCCATAAGCTTGTGTGCTTGCATCAGCAAACACATGAAGTTTCTGGGGCTTGTCCCTAAACCCACAGCACCTTTGAATTTTAATGTTCTGCATTTTTGTTAAATCAGCAGCTAACTTCTTCCAAGATTTTTGATCTTCATTTGTTATTGGATCATCCCACCCAACATTTGTCCTCCAAACTTCTTGGAGGAGAATCTTTGATTTTATTGTTGAAGGCAGGAATAGACCCATGGGATCAAAAATCTTTGAAGCCTCTGATAATTAATATTTGTCTTTTAGTGTTAGCTTCCTCATCAAGTTTAAAACCTTTAGTGCAGATTGAATCATGATTGTTAGAAGTTGCATCCAAATACCAGTTCATACCTAAAGTTTTAACTCTGTCTGATGGTTCAGTAAGACCATTATTATCCTTTAAAATCTTTTTGTTTAAATCCTCATCATTTGAAATCCACTCTCTTAAGTTCAAAGTTACCGTGTTACATAATGTTTTGAGAGTGTTCATAGACCTCAAATAATTCAGATTTTGTTGATGTTGAGTCCATTAGATTGTCTACATAAAAGTGTTCCTTGAGGAAGTTTAGTGTCAAATGAGTTTGTACTGTATTCAAACCTCCTACCACTTCAGACTAGTCAATACCTGTAGTTTTAGTAGAGTAAATGTTACTCCTCCACAGGTAGATCTGGAGGGCTTGGAACTTTGAATCCTGTACTGGTTTTGTGTTGTTTGGCTCATGGCCAAAGTAGGCCATAAGACCAAGGTTCAGTGTTTGGGCTATGGCCAAAGTAGGCCATAAGACCAAGGTTCAGTGTTTGGGCTATGGCTACAGTAGGCCACAAGACCAAGGTTCAGTGTTTGGGCTATGGCCACAGTAGGCCACAAGACCAAGGTTCAGTGTTTGGACTATGGCCACAGTAGGCCACAAGACCAAGGTTCAGTGTTTGGGCTATGGCCACAGTAGGCCACAAGACCAAGGTTCAGTGTTTGGGCTATGGCCACAGTAGGCCACAAGACCAATGTTCAGTGTTTGGGCTATGGCCACAGTAGGCCATAAGACCCTTTTGAGTAACCCATGCAATCCTTGCTTATGTTCAGATAGGTTGAGTGTATTTGTGGCACATGTAAAGAGTACAGTGTATATACACACATATATTAGGGTGGCCAGACGTCCTGCTTTTGAGCACTCTGTCCTCCGTCCTGCGCCACCTCAAGCAGGACGTTAATTTGTCCTTCTTTTTGGGGCCTGTCTAAAAAGAATTATATAAATTATCTTACGTATACTAAAACTCTTGGAGATGGCAAGTAAAGGGGCGAAATACAAAAAATAGACAGCAATTATGGATGTCTATGGTAAGTAGGCTACTTCCTTTAGTTTGTGAAGTAAGTTAATTTGGTTAGCATACAGTATGTTGTTCCAGCAGGAGTAAAAAATGAATATTCATTTCTTTCAGCTCTTATTTATACTGTATGAATGCATGTATCATGTATGTAACAATGTAACATATACAGTGCGTTTCAAAAAATTGAAAATTTTAGAAAAACCACAAAATAGCCTTCATTACATTATAGTGATATTTGACAAATCAACACTTCTAAGTATATTTTGTATATTTTATCAACTTTTTATATTTCAACTCATCATTAAACATGTTTAATTTAGGTTAAAAATAAGTGCCGCAAAAATTTAAAAAATGTCCTTCTTTTTGGAAATTTGGAAATGGCCACCCTAACATATATATACACACAGATTGCAAGGAATGCATGTGCCTGTTGAAAAAATCTGTTGAGTGATTCTTCCTTAAAAGAAGAATTTGATGCTTGGAGTTGTATGCATTTTAAATGCTTGTTCACTAATGTTGTTTAACTGGGGATCGTAATGAAATATAGGGGACAAGAAGAAATTACCAGAGAAGAGAGATCACACACAAAACAGTCAAGTTTTAAATTTGGTTTAATCCCCCCCCCCCCAAGTACTTATGTGTCACTCAGGTCTAAGCTTATAAGAGAATGAGACTCCTTAAATGTAAATGTTTCCTAGTTAGGCCCTAGGTTGTAGACCTAATTAGGCAAGTTTGTTACTTTAGGTTTGATTAGGTTAGGCTTAGGCTAGACCATTTAGCCTAATTCTGCAATTTTTGTTAAGTAAGGTTAAGGTTTGTAAATTCCCCACACACGGACCACCAATGTGAAAAATGCTCTGTATGAATTGGTCCACAATTAACCCACCCCTTATATCTCCAGTCTAACTATAGAGTAGATTAAGTCTAGCCTTGTAGGGGTCAGCCTAGAGATTCCGGAAATGGTCCAGAGCGGGCAGATAAATTGAGGTCCACAGTAGGATTCCTCACCAAAATTAGGTTAGGGCAATCTACCTTCACCTTTGTTAAGCTATGAGTTGATGCTAGGTCTTAGGCCACAATGTAGGCCTAATTTGTCTGACCCAGCTTAATTTACTGCGTTTACTTCTAACTGGGTTAAAAACACAATTAGTCACTTACTGCTAGTTATTAGAGTCCCTTTTCCCCTTTTGTTTAATTGTTGAGAGCGTACTTGCCGGTGGGGATCTTTTTCCGTTGTCTGTTCTTCTCCCTTCTTGCGTTCCGTCTTGTCGCCCCGTTCCTCGTTTTTGTTCTCCCTTGTCCTCCTTTTCGCGGGGCTTTTCCCACCAGCGTCGTCTTGGTTTTTTCCTCGGTTGGTTGATCGGTAATGTATATCTATTACCGAGCTCGCTCTTGTCACACAGTATATAAATACTAGTGTGGAGAATAACTCTGGTGAGCAACCAATTGGTTTCATCCACCCAGTTATTGACATAAAAGGAATTTAATAATTGTTAGATTAACTACCTACCTACTCAGTGAACCATTTTCGTTACCTCCCAACTACCCACACATCAGTTTTCCATACTTGGTTTGAACTGGCTAACTGGGATAGAAATTTGTGTAGACAATAAAAAATTTGTAATTCTGTGTATCTAACTATCTATATGCCTTTTCAGGCAATTTATATTGAAGAAGATTCCTCATTAAATTGGGGCGGGTCAGTAGTATTATTGATGAGTTGGATACATGTGTAGCTATTATTGGTGACTTTAATGCTAATGTGCTTAATGATAATTCTTTGTTTAGCAACCACTTAAAAGCCTTCTGTGAAGATAATAACTTGACCATTTCATCCATGTGTAGTCTTCGTGGTGATAGATTTACTTATTTTAGTGATAGTTGGCACACCACCTCATGGTTGGATCATTGTACGAGTATTTGTACACTTGATGCAAATCAGGCAGTTCTGAATATGACAGTTTTGTACTCCTATGCTAGTTCTGACCACATGCCCCTATTAATTGAGTTTGACATTAATTGTATTCCAATGCTATCATAGGTAAATGATACACGCAAAGCGAAGTTAGACTGGTCCAAAGTTGATGATGAGGGCAAACAACAGTATTGTAATAAATCTGATATATTGCTAAGTAATATATCTATCTCTAATGATGCTCTAGCTTGTCAGGATGTAAACTGTAGAATTCAAACACATATTTTGGAATTTAAAGACATGTATGAACAAATTGTTTCCTCTCTCAATAATGCTAGCCTAGACTTAAATACCTTGAGGAGAAAAAATTATACATGTACACTGTACAGTAGACCTGGCTGGAGCGATTATGTGGCTGAACTTCATAAATCCTAATGCATCCAGAAATGCTTTTTTAATGTGGTGTGAACAAGGGAAGCCAAGGCAAGGCCCTGTATTACAACAGGTTCAAGTATGCATTAAAGTATATAAAAAAATCATGAGGATGAGTTAAGCAGGATGCTCTGGCTAGAAAGCTTGCCAGTAAGAATCCAAGAAACTTTTGGGAAGAATTAAAAACAATGAATAATAGTGCATCTCTCTCTGTTAATATTGAAAATGTGACTGGGATTGAGAACAGGGGGCCGACGGAGGCCCCCCCCCCCCCCCCCCCTTGGAAAGTCCAGGAAAAAATCTGCGGTAATTACAACCAAGGTTCACTGCCAAACTATAACATTTAACAATTTGGTATCTATATATAATGCAAGGAGTGTCTATATATATATATATATATATATATATATATATATATATGTGTGTGTGTGTGAACTGTGTATTTACTAAAGTATTCGAGTTTGATTTAGTAAAATAATTGCATATTTGATAAAGTACATATTTTTTTGTCAAGTAGCCCCTAAATTATTTTTCCATGCGATTATCCTGTTTAAAATTTTATATATGTTAAACAGATGTGTGTTTCTTCTGTCTCAACTGATCTAGCTGTTTCTGCATCCGTTTGACTTGCCTTATACGTGAGAGTTTCATTTGGATCTCTTCTAATGATTTCGTTAGTCATAGATATGTTATACTATTAAACGTGTATACATTAAATAATTGTATGCATGAAATCAATAAATGTGTGAATAAAATAGTTACTTTCTTTGTTAAATATGAAAACTATAGGATCAATACCTGATTTAACCCTTTAAGGACTGAAGGTACAAATTGTTAACGTTTCAAATACAAGCATTCATAACAACCCTACAAAAAATTCAGGGCTTAAAGGGTTAAAATTTCAGAAAATACAAGTAATTACATCATAATATACTGTAGCTTAGATAGCGCCAATGTGACTGTCCTATTAGTATGGTTGAATTAGAGTTGAACCCGGAATAAATCCCCCCCCCCCCCAAACATGTTTGATATCGTTGGAAGCGCAAATTTATGTAGATTAAGAAAATCATATGCCTCAATTTGCCTCCTTTGGGCAAAAAAAGGTATCTGCATTTGAATTGAGGGGGTCTAAGACAAAAATTAGCCCTAAATCACATGTCAAAAAAGGTTCTAGGACAGTTCATACCAGGACAGCTCATACCAGGACAACTCATACCCAGACAACTCATACCCGGACAACTCATACCTAGGACAACTCATACCTAGGACAACTCATACCTAGGACAACTCATACATAGGACCAGAAAAAAAATGAAAAATTAATGAAAACATTTATTTTGTAAAATTAAAAATTAAATTTAAACATTTAGAATTCATGCAAGTTATTAATGAAAACATTTTGAAATAACATTTATTTTGTAAAATTAAAAATTAAATTTAAACATTTAAAATTCATGCAAGTTATATACAGTATATATATATATATATATATATTATATATATATATATATATATATATATATATTATATATATATATATATATATATATATATATATGATACACACAGACCGTGCATGGAACAAGGAACTCTTCTGGGATAATTAAATCCACTATAGTCTGAATAAGTAATGGTAAATGACAAATACCATAGTTTTTTTTTTCATGATGCAAGCCCGACGTGGGCAACGGGTCTCTCGCAAAGAGGTCCCATAGATATAGCTTCCCTCACCAGCTATCTGCAAAGCAGACAGGATCCAGCTTTGGACATGGATCTAGGGTTTAAAGCAGCCTAGCCCCACTACATTTAGAACCTCAATATAAGTAAAAGACTCGTTGCATTCACGTCGGATTGAATAAATCAAAGAAAAAGGGGCAACGAGTCTTTTACTTATATTGAGGTTCTAAATGTAGTGGGGCTAGGCTGCTTTAAACCCTAGATCCATGTCCCAAAGCTGGATCCTGTCTGCTTTGCAGATAACTGGTGAGGGAAGCTATATTTATGGGACCTCTTTGCGAGAGACCCGTTGCCCACGTCGGGCTTGCATCATGAAAAAGAAAAAACTATGGTATTTGTCATTTACCATTACTTATTCGGACTATAGTGGATTTAATTATCCCAGAAGAGTTCCTTGTTCCATGCACGGTCTGTGTGTATCATAAAAAACTCAGGGAACCATTGGGTTCATTGAATGCCCAGTTAGGTCAACTGTACGCCCTTGACGATTGGTTAGGTTTAGTCGTGATATTTTCGTTAAAACTAACGAAAACATCACGACTAAACCTAACCAATCGTCAAGGGCGTACAGTTGACCTAACCGGGCATTCAAATTTTATCTTATGTAAATAATGGTTCTCTATTTATTATATGTTTGCAATAAATAATAAATTTGTTGTTATTGTTTTCTTATCTTATTTTGGTTAATTTGCAGAGTTTAAACTTTCGGGGTGGATATAGATGAAAAGATCAACATTGGGGTGGTAATTGTTGAAGAGAGTATGAGTTGTCCTAGGTATGAGTTGTCCTAGGTATGAGTTGTCCTAGGTATGAGTTGTCCGGGTCTGAGTTGTCCGGGTCTGAGTTGTCCGGGTATGTGTTGTCCTGGTATGAGCTGTCCGGTCACGGTCAAGGAAGACAAAACTATACTAATCCTCAATTTACTTCTCTGTTTCAAGACATTCTATAATGAGTGGCATGGAAGCTTTTTCTCAATCATCTTCATCGGCATCAAGCACTGTTCACGTAATCAACAG
Organism: Bathynomus jamesi; assembly: GCA_023014485.1. Lineage (NCBI taxonomy): Eukaryota > Metazoa > Arthropoda > Malacostraca > Isopoda > Cirolanidae > Bathynomus > Bathynomus jamesi. The sequence continues at coordinate 200,443 of JAJOZX010006369.1, forward strand.
TGATCATTGTGTGAAGTGCCGACGGCCAGAAACGAATTCAGACAAACTACAAAATGTTCAGCAGAGAGGAATACAGACCATTGTAGAATACAGTATCGCAGTTGAAGACAATGTTCTGCATAAATATCTCACAAAAGCAAGGTTGGAAAGCGTACCTGTAAAAATCCATCGTGACTGTCAGAAAGCTGCCTACAATAAAAAACGGAAATCTACTGCCAGGTCTGAAGATGCAACGGGATCTACCGTAAAGTTCGGCGAGTTGAAACGAGAGGAGGAATTACACAATTTGACTGGAAAAGTAGCTGTCTCTTCTGTGAACGTCCATGTTATTCTGACAGAAAACATGTCAAACGAGACAACGTAATTGAAGTCCGAACTTTGCAAATCAGAAAAAAACCTGCTGAAGGTTTGCAGCGAACGAAATGATAATGAATGGTCATTGAAAGTAAAGAAGCATGTGCTAAGCTCCCATGACCTTGTCGCAGCTGATGCTCGATATCACAAAGCATGTTATGACAGGTTTAGAAAGAAGCTTATTGAGAGGAGCGGTGTTCCTCAATTGAGTAGTCCTGGTCGGCCAGTCAACAGGACGAAAATTCAGGACTTCGAAAAACTTTGTCAGTGGCTCGAATCAGAAGGTGAACTGTATTCGTTATCAGATGTACGCCAGAAGCTGATCGAAATTGCTGGATCTGAAGATGTTTATGACACCAAATGGATCAAAAAGAAGTTAGAGGAAAGGTACGGTGACCACATATATGTTGGTGCGCAGCGGGAAGATCAAATGTTGTTTGCCTGCGGAACACTGCTGATTACATCATCAACGATAAATAGTATGCAGATAGGATGAAGAGAGCTGAACGAATTGTAACTACAGCAGGCAAATTGATCCTTCGGGATATTCGGTCGGCAGAGTTTGATTGTGATTACTACCCGTCGAATGAAATTCTTGAAAGCACAGAGAAGGGAAAGGAATGGTTACCACCATTACTGCAGTTGTTCCTGGAAAAATTGATCAAATACCCACTTTGCCAAGTGAGTATCGGTCAGTGCATTGTCAATGTAATCCGCCCTCGATCCTGTATCCCCCCCCTGTTCCCTTTGGCCTAGGCGTTGAAGTAGACAATGTTTTCGGGTCCAAATGGTTACTCAACGAATTGAGCGCGTTAGGGTTTTCTGTGAGTCCGGATGAAGTTCTCCGATACAAGCAGTAACTGAGAATGAAAATACCAGCGACTTTCTCGGAGATTACTTGCCTGGCTCGTTTACGCAGTGGATGGCCGACAACGTGGACCACAACCCTATGACCCTTGATGGGAAAGGTTCATTGCATCCGATGGGTTGTGTGTCCGCTACAACATACGCAGGAAACGCTCCACTGCAAAATCTACAACCAATCAAGCGACAAAAGCGTAAACTCGCACACCAGGTCATCCGAGGTAAAGGCATCCCAGTTGTCGAGTACATGCCCCCCGAGAACTTCGGACTACAGTGTTTTTCACACAACCTACAGCTGCAGACGCCATATTTTCTTCCACCCGACACCGGTCTTCATATGCTTTGGCATGCTGCGTATTTCTTCGGCAAAAGTCAACGTCCAAATTCGTATGGTTTCATGACAAACGTCACCAGTGGAGATTATTCAGGAAAAGACACAATCTCGTTCCTTCCCATACTAGACATGGACCCATCTGATCTCATATGTATCTACTCTCTCCTTGTTTTCATGTCTGAGCAAGCAAAACAACTGCGAATCGAGACACCTGTGGTTACATTTGACCAACCTCTCTGGTTGAAAGCAATGGAAATAGTGAAGGCAAAGTCCCTGCCCATCGTCCTCATTCTTGGCGGCTTCCATCTGATGATACGCTTTCTAGGTAGCGTAGGTACTCTAATTAAAGGGTCTGGTCTCACAGAGGCGTTCCAGACCATCTATGAACCAAATGCTGGCGAACATATAATGTTAGGGGAAACAATTTCGAGAGCATTGCGAGGACATCTCCTCACTGAGTCTGCTCTAATAACCAAACTCCTCCGCAAATTCATTCTTGAAGATCCGCTTCAAAGTTTAGAGGACCTTCTGGAGGTCGAACACTGTGAATCAGAGAGTAATGCAGATCTACAGAAGCTAGGGCTAGCAAAGACCCTAAGATCCATTCTAAGGTTAGCCCAAGAGAAAGAAGAGAGTAGGGGGTTAAAAGAAGAGAATAAGGGGTTAAGTAAGTAACAAAACCTCTCATTCGTGGGTTAACATTCATTCAAAAAAAGAGAGAAAGACTCACCATCATTATCCGCCGGCCACTGCCGTAAAGTCGGGAAAATAGTCGAAGAGAATAGGAAAGGGGTGAAAGATGAAAAGAAGCAAAATAAGAACGCTTACAAACCATACAAACACAGTCTTAACTCAAACACTGTACTACTATGCAAACTACAGACATGCAAGTAAAGAGAGGATAAGAAAAAAAGTAGGAAAAGTATAACAAAAAGTGGGTTAGTTTACGCTACGAGCTACATCTAAGCTCGTGTTAGTCTTTTTTTTATTGCTGGCATATCACACGCTGGCATATCACAATAGGGTGTGTCAATTTGGGAGGTGAAAATTAATGTTTGCCAATTCCTTCACTGAGGGGTTTTAAAAATATGTTTTTGGATGTGAAGAATTCAAATCTGCTATTAGTTTTGTGATTGCTCATCACTTAGCTTGGTAAATCTACGTTTGATTAAAAAGCACATAAATTGCTCTCGGAAAACAACATTTATTAATTTTAGCTTCTCAAAATGTCAGGTAATGCTATAAAAATTTTAGTTTCTCTGCATAAAACATATCCTAGTAATCATAAAACATATCCTTGTAATCATAAAATAACATTAGAAAGTAATGACATCTGTAAAAAAAAATATTTAAACAACAAGTTTCATCAAGTCTTGCTTTGATTCGTTCTTGGACATCAGCCGCCGACTTGCTTCTTGGCCTCTGATATAGCCCTCACGTTTCTCATGTGTATACACCCTGCCTGCTGCCTCTGTGACTTGTTTCACACACCTCTCTATTGACTGAGCATGACAGGGTCACTGTGGAACTTGCATAGGCTTGTCAAAGAACTTCTTTACTTCCGCTGTAGTCAGTTTACATGTCAAAGGAGGTTCAAATACTCAGTCAGACCAGTCTGAGAGCTCCAACACGGAAGAAGCACTGGGGTTAATGGAAGGTGTCTTCCGGGGACGTACAGAAAGATCTCCAAGTGTGTCATTATCTCCACCCCTCATGTCAACAATCTTTTGGAGACAAGCTCGCCTCTCCTCACTGTCATCTGAGCACAAGAGTGTCTGGATTATCATTTCGCTGAATGCATACAATGCTGAGCGCTTGATGGTTGGCAAAACAGCATCCACTACAGCCTTCGTTTGCAGCCTAACTAGCCGCAGCTGAAACAAGATGTGGCGTGGGCCTTCCACCCAAGAGTGTTTTACTTTGATGTTGAACCAACAGGGGTAGTACACACCAACAATGTATTCCACTATCAGTCTTAAGTTGTTGAGGGTTTTGCCTTTAAGGCCATGTTTTGAAACCCATATGCGACAAAGCCTGTTTGCTGTTGTCAACCACCTTGAATGGCTCACTGGACCAATTTCAAGAAGGGCCAGATCTGTGGGAAGTTCTCCTGTCCTTATGGCCTGTGTGATCCTATACCCGTACGCTTGATCAGTAGAGAGATCCTTTACGACATTGTCACTCAGTGAAGTAAGAGGCTCTCCAATTGAGAGTTTGGTGAATGAAGGATCAATTTCAAGTTCGGTTGCAGTGTCTAGCATCTTGCCAATGTTACCTGTCCACTTGTTGTTAGACAAGGTCTTCCCATCCAGTGCTGTGATCAAGTGTCGCAGGGGTAACTCGTTAGTGTGGAGGGCACAAACCAACCAGATCAGCTTACGGCAAAGCTTGACCTCTACCCAATGCATGGAACCACCCTCCCAGCCAGTGTTAACATTTGTAGAATCACCTCCAATGGCCTGCAGGCTTTTATCAATGCCCTTCTTCTTTATGAAATCTACAAGATTATCAGCAATAACTTCAGCAGGTTTTTTTTCTCGTTGAGCCTTTCTCAGGAGTGAAGTGGTAGAGATATCTTCCACCTGGCTCACTGCACACAAAATAATGCTCTTCTTTGATGATGCTGGGGAACTGACGATCTGAATTGTCTGCTTTCAGCATAACTTTAGTTGTATCTTGACGGCCGTCAAAGAAGATGCAGTCATTTTCACCCTTCTTACAAAGATCATCAAATTCCTGATCCAGGGATCTCATAACTTTTTCTTGGGCCCTCTTGACTTTATTGTGATCAACTACAAGTCTCTTGTCTTCTTCAGTGATCAAGCCAGCATCCATAAAGGCAGCAGTGGTGATGGCAGCTGTGGTACGCAGGCCAACACCATATCTGATGCTATGCATAGCAACATTAGGTATTTCTAATGTGTTGTACTCTGGCTTTTTATTGGAAGTTGAAGACGTGCTTGGTATTTCTAATGTCACTTCATAACTTCCATCCTTTCCATCTTGAGCATCAGCTATTTGTTCTTCATTTTCATCATCAGAGAAAATTATTTCATTTGATGGCATTGAAACATCCTGCTTACTTGTCTGCTTATATTCAGCAAGCCTTCTTCTTTCGTCTTCTTGCCGCTTCTGCTTTTTGACTTGTCTGTTGTGCTCAGGTTGATCTGGCAAGCCAATCTGATGTGGTCCAATAGAACCAGACTTCTCTCTCTGACCTTTAATGAAAGCAAGTTCCTTCACAGGGATCTTCATCTCCCTAGGGCATGTACAGTTAATGTGAGTTTCGTTTTTGCAACCAGCATCTGCAAGGCAGCCAAATTCAGAGCAGAGAACAATTTTACACTTGCAACTGAGGATGTCAAAAAGCTTGTCAAGTTTTGCAATGAAAGCCTCTTTGACATGTAGCTTTCCTCTCCCAAGAGATATGTTTTTGGCCTGCTCCCAGCTCTCTTGGATCTTGTTTAAGATTGTGACTCGTGAATTTACAACGGGGGCTGCAAAAGAACTGTTTGCTCGTTCCCACTTTTCAAGCACTTTAGGGTAAATGTCCTTTGCAAGACTGGCTGCTGGGTAGTTTCTCACATCCTCACCACTTTGTTCTCTTAGCAGTAGCCCATATTTCAGAACGTCTCGCAGAGTTGGGAGTTCAGAGGGCAACAACTCTCTACCAGTTCCAATTAGGTTGCTCGTATGTGTGAATGTCCCGAGTCTTGTTCTCCTTTTAGAAGCCATTGTAGGTCAATTCCCACTGGTTAGGATGGTAGCACTGACGGACAAGTAATCTTCAGCACACTGCTGAATATGTTTCAACCTGTGAAATAAGCAAAAACAGCAGTGCATTGTATATACAGCATATATAATTATTAATATAATAATTATTATATAATTCCACAAAAAAGTCAAAAAAGTCACTATTTTTATGTAGCTTCTTACCAAGCAAAACTAAATTATATTAAATTAACAAAAATATCTTTAGAATTCCTAAGTCATGCTGCAACTTTTTAGCACCCCTCATATTTGGAATTTGAAAGTTGAAAAATTCGACACACCCTAATATCACAAGCTGGCATTAGTCGTCAACAGACTCATCCTCCACCATTACCCCCAGAGCTCCTGTTGCTAATTATTTTATTATTTTAAACAACGTTAATATTTTTAAAATGCCTATGTAAACGGTTTTTAAACATATTAACGCTGGTTGAGTTCACGACGGACGCGGGAAGATTATTCCATTTATCAATTACTTTAAATGTAAAAAAGTTTTTAGCGATGTTAGTAATGAAACTTCTGCCACGCAACTTAATTCCGTTATTACGAGTATTGTTATTATCGAAAGTGAACAGTTTGTCAAAATTTACATTATCGATTTTATTAACGATTTTGAAAACTTCAATAAGCTCCCCCTTTAATCTCCTAGTTTCGAGTGAATGCAAGTCTAACTCTTTAATCCTATCTTCGTAAAACTTGTTGCGCAATGATGGAATTAGTTTCGTTGCGCGACGCTGAACCCTTTCCATCCTATCAATATCCTCACGCAAATATGGGCACCGAAACTGAACGGAAAATTCTAAATGAGGCCTGACTAGGGACTTGTAAAGGAGCAATATAATATTCTTCGATTTAAATTCGAAATTACGCGCTATGAAGCCTAACATCCTATTAGCACTCCAGACACTGGTTCCTAACTCTTAAATCCTTAGATACGCGTACACCTAAATCTACTTCCTCGTCAACGCTCGCTAACTGTCTATTGTCCATTGTGTACGATTCACGGAAATTTCATCGCCGCAATTTCATCGCTGCAATTTCATCGCCAGAAATCTCATCGCCAGAAATTTTATCGCCGGGAAATTACATCGTAAAGAATTTTAATCGCTAGGAATTTTGATCGCAAGGAAAATACATCGCCACACCATAGAAATATATATTATTTTAGTTGATGTATATTTTATTTGAAGGAAAAAAGTAAATAGCGTTTATTTTTATTTGCATTCAGTTATATTAATAAATAAAAAATAAGATATAAAAAGTAAATAGCAATTATTTTTATTTACATTTATTTATATTAATAATATATAAAATTTTGTTACTTATTATTAATCATTACTATTAGTAAACGAATAAAAATAACGAATAATAGAAACATAAAAATAAGAAAAATTAATTAAATGCAGAACTTGTAAAATTTAGAAACCAAAATTGTGAGCAATACCTCGTAAATAATCGAGTACTTCGCGATTTTCATAATCATTTACGATGCGCTGGATTCTTGCTGCAACATCTCTATATTTCTTCTTAGAAGGAGGAATTTCTGCACCTGGCACATATTGTTCTATTTTTCCTTCGTTTCTGCTTTGTTCTTCTTTTATGGTTTTTATGAATTTCCATATCATTGGATGAGAAGCCCCAATTAATTCGCTGAATGCTCGGTGCCATCCTTCGCATGAGTTATTTGTTTTAGGAGCACCTTGTAGGGCTGTATCAAAGCAGTTCCATAATGCATGGGCAAAGCGAGAAGGAGGTCGGCGAATTAAACGACGATCAGGGCGGCCAATCCACGTATCTGCCATATAATCTAAAACTGGCTGAGCTTCCTCTGGAAAATTATTATTATCACACAAATCTTCAAAACAACGAACTACGTCATTAAGTGGCACGAATGCGATGGCTGGGATCATGCGCATTTTCAATGCAAATTCTGCATCATTTTCATACAATTGCTGCAGTCCGTTTGTCTGAAGATTTCGAAAAATACATTGGGAGAAATGAAAAAAGCAACCTTTTTGTTGACAGTCTGGAAAGGCTGCACTAAAGGCATTGATCGCTGCAAGCTCGAAATTTGTCATAATCGTCGTAGGTGACAAGTTTGGTTCCAAATTTTTTAGTTCCACTAAAAGTCTGCTGTAAGTATTTTCATTTCTTCGAGTCAATAACGCATAAACAACAGGAATAATATCACCATTTATGACTCCATGCAGGGCCGGATTTAGGAGTGGGCAAAGTGGGCAGCTGCCCATGGGCCTCCACATCTTGGGGGCCTCCACATATTGACAAGCCATTATCAAAATAGAAAAAACCCGAAACTAGAAAAACCCGATAGATGATCAACAAAAAAACACGCGCATCCAATACCACTGTAGTACATAAACTTTTACCAATTACTATTTGTTGTGTACTGATTATTATTTTGTTTTTATTACTCTTTTAGGCCTACTCTCACTATAATGGAATACCCGAGTAACCCGAGGCTTTCATTTTTTGCAGAAATGAGTGGAATGGACAGACACAAGAGTGCACGATGTTTTGAAAGTGTATGTATGTTAATTATATTATGAATCTTATGGATGACTTCAATTATGTCTTCCCCTAAGGTAGGGGGGCCTCCACATGGAGGCTGCCCAGGGCCTCCACACGTCTAAATCCGGCTCTGACTCCATGTATTGTATAGAGTTGTTCGAATAAAGGTGGAACAGTCTTAAAAGTTCCATCTGCATACCAACATCTTGAATTAGACAATAACTGTAGATTTCGCTGAGTAGAAAATATGAAGATTCTATTTGAGCCATCGTTGCTGTCGAACAAAAGAAAAGGTTCATTTGAATGTATCACTCGGTACTCAGGAGGAATGTTCAAATCATTTAAAATCGCTGGATTGGGAGGCACTTGTCCCGCTTGATTTCGAGTGTTTCGGATTGTCTTCTTTAAAGATTCTGTAGGGGGCATCTGGCCGACGACTGCTCGAGATAACCCAATGTAGGCTTGTGTTACAATACAATGAGTCCCATCTTGAGTCGTGCGAGCTTTCTCTTTCACTGCATTGAGAACCTTGGTTACTTCAACACGAGCACTATTGTCTGCATGATTGTGTTCTCCAACTCGTTTGGTAATTTAGCAATTTTCTGAATGAAGGCGTGCCCGACAACGCTTTTTGTAAAATTGATCGCATTTCCAAAATACTTTTTGTCCACTTGCCTTCTCTCTAACAAATAGATGACCATTATCAATCAGTTTCCGCTGATTCCTTGTGCTTGAAACATAGTTGAGGGGCATATTGAATGTACTGCCTTTTCTTATATATATAACACAACCACGCACCGACAATACCAAGTCTATAATGATTAAATTCGTATTATAATTTCAAATAATATAGACTCTAAAATCTTAAAGGTCTATTTTAATGACTACAGGGGCGGGGCTTTTATGCGGGGCATGACAAATGGGCTAAAACTAACCATTTTAATCTTGTAACCTTTCTCCCATCTTAGCTTCTTAAAACAGTCACCTGCATGCTAAAACTAACCATTTTAATCTGGTAACCTTTCTCCCATCTTAGCTTCTTAAAACAGTCACCTGCATTTACGTCAAAAAAGGGCCAAAATGAGACACTTAATCATAATCTTATAATTATCAGTCCCATGATCATTTAAAGCTTCGTATGTATAACTTATATATATGTTTACACTTAACAATAACAATCATTTTTATTTGTATAAACAAATTTGCATAACAAAAGTTAAGAACATAAAATTATTAAGAAAAATTAATTCAATGCAAATCTTGTTAATATATATATATATATATATCTATATACAGGGTGTCCGAGAATTATCTGTACAATTTTTGTCTGTTATTAAAAGTCAACCATGAAGTGTAGAAATTCCAGTGTTGTCCCATTTTACAGAGAATCTCATTAAGTTTTTTCTGATACCAAGTTTTGACAAGTTTTTTAGAAATTCCAGTGTGTCCGAAAATTATCTGTACAATTTCATCTTTTAATAAAATTCTTGATAACACACGTAAAATTCTTAAACAAGATTATTTAGAATCTGTATTTTCAAAAGTTTCTTTTATTAAAGTAACGTTGTTACAAACATTCGATATGTGCACCATCAGTGATTCGCAAAACATCCAATCGATAATCCAAATGTTGCCATGTACGCTGCAGCATATCCACATCAATTCGCTCAATAGCAGCTGTGATTCTTGCTTTTAAATCATCAATGTCTGTCACCCGCGTACAAAAAAGAAAAAACTTGTCAAAACTTGTTATCAGAAAAAACTTAATGAGTTTCTCTGTAAAATGGGACAACACTGGAATTTCTACACTTCATGGTTGACTTTTAATAACAGCCAAAAATTGTATAGATAATTCTCGGACACCCGGTATATTATATTTAGAACATTTTTTTTAAATGTTTTAAATTAGTTTCTATTGCGCGGCGATGTATTTTCCTAGCGATGAAAATTCCTAGCGATGAAAATTCTTGGCGATGAAATTTCCCGCCGATGAAATTTCCCGGCGATGAAATTTCCCGGCGATGAAATTTCCGGACACGATTGTGTACGTGTAATTATTATTACGAGAACCTATATGCAAAACTTTACATTTGTCTACGTTAAATTGCATCCGCCACTTATCCGTCCACTCCATAATCCTATTTACATCGTCTGGGAGCCTATTTCTCTCGTCCACCCCGATTCACTACCATTAACAACGACCTTCTGTTTCCTGGCACGAAGCCATTCCTCTAACCAGTTAGCTACCTGACCGCGTATACCGTGCGCTTTAACCTTCGCAATTAATCCTCTATGCGGAACCGTATCGAACGCGTTTTTAGAGTCTAAATAAATAACGTCAGCTGCTCTATGCCTATCGTATTCGAGCACTATTTCATTATAAAACTCTAACAAATTAGTTAAACAAGATTTATGGCGTCGAAACCCATGCTGACTACTATTAATCAAATCGCGACTTTCTATGTGATTGACGATACGATCCCTAACTACGGATTCCGAAGGTTTACCGACAATTGACGTTAAGCTAATAGGCTTATAATTGCTAGTTACTGTGCGGTCGCCTTTCTTAAAAATAGGCGTAACGTTAGTTAATTTGAAGTCTTCAGGAAAAATCCCCGCTTCCAGTGACTTATTAAAAATTTTTATTAATGGGCCTACGATAACGTCTTTCAAATCTTTCAAATGTCTATGACAGGGTGGCCAGACTTTACTGAGATGGGATCTACTTTTTCCAAAGTTCTCCTTATACGATCCACCAGCCAGTTTTATATATATACACACACACACACACGCACACACACACACACACACACACACGCACACACACACACACACACACAGATGGAGAGAGAATAACCAAGAATAAAATGAAGTAAATATAAAAATATATTGCCAAATGCACACAGATATATTTTTCATTAAATTTTAACCCCCAAACTTATTAGAAATTAGGTATACTGGAATAGGAAGAGCTTACTTTACTGATGTGATGATTTGCACTGCATGGCATCAGCAAGCCGTGTGTAGTCCGGATTGTAGCTGCTGATTGCTAGCGTCAAACAAGCATCCGGGTGGTCATCTGTCAGAGTGGCTCGGTATTTTGATTTGATGATATTCATGTGTGAGAACGTTGACTCACAAAGGTAGGTTGATCCAAAAAATGCTGTCAAGTACATGGCACTTTTTTTGACATTCTGATACTTTTCTTCAAGAAGTAGGTACCAAAAGTTTTCTTCTGAAGATCTGGATTTGATTTGAATGTCGTTTTGCAGAGTCAAAATTTCATTATCGATTGCAGATATGTCCATATTAAACAATAAGGCCATTTTTGATGCAATATCATCAATGTCAAAGTTTGCACCAAATGGGAAGCACATGAATGTTGCTACAGGTTCTAGTGTTGCTAAGTCTTGGAACCGTCTGTTGAAGTCTGTAATAACATTCTGCAACTGTTCAACGTATCGAACACTGTCAAACTGACTGGTCGCATTCTTTTCCCTGACTTTCCAGCTCTGACATCATGTGAAGATACCAGTTCTAGTTTTTGTTTAAAAGCATTCACTGAGGTAATCATTTCAACAACAGTTTTGTTTTTACCTTGCAACTCTAAGTTTAGCTGATTTAGAAAAGCAGTGGTGTCAATCAAAAACGCTAAATCTAACAGCCACACTCCGTCTTACAACTCTTTGTAATATGTTTCTTTTAACTTCAGAAAGTCTTTAATTTCAGGTAAGAGATCCCTAAACCTCTGCAGGAATTTACCTCTACTTAGCTACCTGACATCAGTGTGCAACAAAGGTCAGTGTGTTCTGCTTTATTTTCTTCTAGCTGAGACCGGAAGAGACGCCTTTGTAGACTTCTCGCCCGAATAGAGCACACAATCTTATGGGAAATATCCATAATTTCTTTAATATTCAACATTTTACCACACAATGCTTGCTGGAGAATTATGCAGTGATAATTAAAGAAGTTTGGAAACCTTTTGTCACTTTTGCACATGGCGATGAACCCATTGGAGCGGCCAGTCATAGTAGGTGATCCGTCAGTTGTTATGTTCACAAGCTTGTGAAGTGGGAATTGTGTGTCGTTAACAAACTCACTGAATGCATGAAAAATGTCCTCACCTCACGTTTTCCCTCTTAAAGGTAGGATTTTAAGCAGTTCTTCTTTGGCAGTCATATCTTTAAACACGATTCTAATAAAAATGCATAACTGTGGTGTGTCGATCACATTTGTCGAGTCATCAAACTGAAGTGAAAGGAACACGCAGTCATGTATGTCTTTCTTCAGTTGTTTCACCAAATTCTCATCCATTACTTCACAACGCCGCATCACAGTGTTTCTGGAGAGCTGAAGCTGGTTAATCAATATTTTCGATTTATTACTGAAATTCTGAAACAACGACTCTGCTGCCTCTGTAAATGCTTCTTTGAATATTTCTCCATCCTGAAAAGGTTTCTTGTGTTTCGCAAGTACACGGCTCACCCGAAATGACGCAATCGTTGCTGCTTTCGATTTTGTACTAGGCCCTGTAAAGATAGACTGCTGAGCACTAAGTTGAGACTTAAGTTCATTGACTTTTCTCTTACGTAGTTCACTTTCAGCTAGGAAATCACTGTCATACAGCTTGTGAATAGTTTTAAAATACCTCTCTAAATTCCCCTTTTTGACGAAAGCGACACATGCATGGCAAATTAAACACACACATTTGGAATTTTTCACTGTAAAGAATATTCCGTCTCCCACTCATTGTGAAAATTGTAAGTTTTTTGTTTTTTGGCACTTGGTCCAGCACTCATTTTAACGGTGTTAATGCAATTGGACTGGAGACTGACCTTCACCACCGATTATTCCAAATGACTGACCCGTCACTTAAGTGACACATGCTCATAACAGCTCAGCTTACCGCGGTATGAAATTTTGGCAGAAATTAAAGTTAGCGGTATCATTTTCTGTGACATTAATTAAATATCTCTCAGAATTATTAAATTTAAACGTTGTTATTTTTTGTTAAATCACTGGTAAACACAAAGATAAAACAAATAAATGTTGCTACCGGTAATGGAGGTGATAACATAAAGAACGCTAATTTTTGGTAGTAGCGGTCTGGTCGTGTGCTCGTTAGTATTGTGAAATGTAAGGTTTCTGTTGCTAGGCTAAGCTACTGGTCATTCTGCGATCTACTAAAAATTGCTCTGCGATCTACTGGTAGATCGCGATCGATGTTTTGGCCATCCCTGGTCTAGGATAAAGCGCGTCAGGTCCTGGAGCCTTGCTAACCTTTAGCTTATGGATATAATGCGCAATCTCACACTCGTAAACAGTTATTTCATTCAAAATAGTCTCGCTACTAAATGGAACGATATCGTCCACGTCGGGGACATTATTTACGTCTTCTACGGTAAAAACTGTCGCAAAAAAGTTGTTAAAAATACCCGCCATCGCCTGAGCGTCGGAAGCCAAAGCGCCGTTAACGTCCACTAGAGGGCCTATGTTATCTTTTATCGGCTTACGATTATTGACGTATTCAAAACACTTTTTTGGATTATGTTTACTATCCGCAGCTATAAGTATCTCTAAATTACGCTTAACATTCTTAACAGATCTTTTAACTTGACGTCGAAGCTCGATATATCTATTAAAGTTAGCTACCGTGCCATTGCGCTTATTAAGTTTATACGCTCTGTTACGCTTGTTTATGAACTCGCCTATTTCCCTAGTCCACCACTTAGGCCTACCATGATTTCTAGCGAGCTTGGGCCTACGAGGAATAAACTCCCTTTCGATATTCAAAAAGCTTTCTTTAAACGCCTCCCAATGAAAATTTGTGTCATTACCCATAAATAAATTATCCCAGTCCACTACTCTCAATCTCTCATCCTATCCACAAAACTATCAAAATTAGCCCTACGAAAATCAGGGACTTCTATTACGTTACTATCCTTACTGTTATATATCAATAGCTTAAACCTAATAATTTGGTGATCATTACATCCCAAACTCTCACTACTTCTAAACCTTCGACTATATTTTCGTCGTTCATCACCACGTCTAAGATATTGTCACCGCACGTTGGTTCGGTAACCATCTGTCGTAAAAAATTATCTTTCATGAACTCAATGAGTCTCTAACCCTCATCATTAGCAGTAAAAGTCTCGTAATTAACGTTAGGGCAGTTAAAGTCTCCGACAACTATACTATCCCGATTATTAATAAAGTTACCAAGAAGGGAGTAAAATCTAATATCGGTATCGAGGGGTTGAACGGGAGGTCTATAAACAACAACAAAATTAAAGCTAATACTACGCGCCCTAACTTCAACGCATATCGCATTAATTGCTGCCGGAATATCTATCTTAACCTCGATAACCCTAAGAAAATTACGAATGTACAACAAAACGCCGCCACCAATCCTATGTAACCTATCATTAGTAAAAAGTTTAAAGCCCGCTATATCAAGTTCCCCCAACAAGTCCCGAGTCACGGTATTTAACCCTTTACTGCCCAAAAGGACAAATTTACAACCTTTCAAATACACGCATTCATAACGTAACCCTACAAAGTATTTGGCCAGTAAAGGGTTAACCACGTTTCGGTTATAGCAACTATGTCGTAGTTCCCAGTATAAATTATCGCCTTAAATTCGTTCAATTTATTTCTAATACTACGCACGTTACAATAAAAGACGTTTAGATTATTTTTTACCACGGATCGGCGTTTTAAACTATTTTTCACGTCGGGCCGGCGTTTTCTGGACCCACAACGTTTAAAGAAGGCTTCGACCTATACAGCTTTCGGACGTTCTCATCGATTAACCTACCTAGCCTAGCATTCTTTATTTCATTGAAATGCACCCCCATCTTTTATAAAACGGCTAGGATCACTAAATTCTGACTACAGCTTTACGAAGGGTACATTTTCCTGAGCACAAATCTCTTTTAGTTTAGTATTCAAAAATATTGTTTTTGACGTAATCCTAAGACCCAAACCGTGCCTAAGGGTAATACCTAGAACTAAAGACCTATCTGACCTCGCCTTCAGGGACCTAATTAACTCCCTATATCTCTCCAGAAGGTCAGGTACTCTCGTATCGGGCCTATACGAGTCATTGCCCCCTACCATCGTCAGCAACATCGAGTGACGGGAGGCACCATCAATCCTATCTACTTCGTCTTTAATTCTGTCAACCCTTGCCCCTGGTAGACAGACCCTCCTCCTCTTGGTTGGATTCCGTTCAACGAACTCTTTATCCATATGACGCATTAAGGAGTCCCCAATTAAAATAGTTCCCCCCTCGTTCACATCCCTATCCAACTGGGTGAAATGGTTCGAAACCTCGATAGGGTGGGGGATCCCTATCACCTAACGTACGTGGCCTAGCTCCACTCTTAACTTCTCTAAATCCCTCACCGTCTACTACTCTCGAACCAACCTTAACCCCTTCCTCAATTCTGTCTAACCTTCCCGATAAGCTACCTATACTAGAAACTATGTTCCTCACCTCACCCTTCAAATTACTAACGTCTTCAACGTTAGTATAGGTTCGGCCTTCGTCAACTGTAACCCTACCCCTGCCCTCATCAAGTGTTGCAAGTCTTTCCGTCACCTCGCGTACACTACGTTTTATATCAACTATCTCTTCCCTTAAATCACAAAAGAAACAAACCGATCTCTTGGTAATCGCCATAGGACCGCTGTTGTAATCCTTAAAATCCGTATACCACCGATTAACCCCACAACTAGCACACGACGTTTTCTGTGACGGCATCGCGCAAGTTAAAGTAGTTAACGTTTATAACCGTCACAAGTTTAAGTTAAATTAAGCCGGTACGCTATGAAAACTTCTAAATCGCTAAAAACCACTAATATTCAGTTACTTAACTATAACAATGTGAATATAAACGCAAGTATATAAAATTCAGAACTTTCCAAAAGTAAATTAATCGGCAATATCCAAAAGCAGAAATAATATCAGAGAGCCCAGGGAATGCATCCACTCAGTAAGGAGTATGGCTGACGAATGAATAAGGAGTCTGGCTAACGAATCAACAGTAAGGAATCTGGCTGACGAGGAAGAGGTGGATCAAGAGGAAGATGAAAATGAGGAAGGAGATGGGATGGATAGTTTAGGAGAGTCGGCATTCAAAAGAGTTGATGGTGACAAACTGAAAGATCTTGCGGATTCAATTCTGGATGACCCGAGTGCTGTTGTAGATCGTGTTGCAGAGTCAGAGGAGATGAAGGTTCTGAATAAAAATCTTCAATACTTGAAGGATGAACTCTCTAAGGCATCTCGGACCTCAAGGCTCTGGATTCAATATCTCGACTACATTGACGTGCTAAAGCTCTTAATTCGAGCGGAGAGAACTGGAAACTGGAACCTGCATCTTGTAGCTCTCAGTAAAACGATAAACGTATTTGCTGCAATTGGTCACATCAACTACGCAAAATGCGCCAGGCTCCACCTTCAGAACATGTTGGAGCTACCAACAAATTATCCGTGGGTGTATGCAAACTTTGCTGAACACGGCTACCACACGGTTCGACGGAGTGATCGGTACTGGGCAGGCCTATGGTCAGATCTGATAATTGAGCAATGTCTCATGAGGTCGCTGAAAAGTCGCGGAGGACTTACTTGAGGAAGGGATATCACTGAATCAGTGCGCCACCTGTGGGTCAGCAGTATGCATCGGTGTGCTTCGGTTCACAACGCTATGGGCAATTTGACGGGCCAGCACCATCGAACTGGCAAGCAACACAGCGAACTAGGTGCTAGCAGAATCAAGCGTGACAACTCTGACCTACAAAAGCTGATTGAGTGGTTTGATACGCGAGCCATTTAATCCTAATGAACCACTGCTGAGAAGTCTTGCGTCGGGATTGACTGCTGTGGAAGGTGATGGGGTTAATTGCGATGACGCTGAAAACATAGGACGGATCATTCAGCAACGCCTTGACAATGTATGCATTGAGAAGGCAAATATCAAACGAAATGACAGAATCCATACACTGGAGAGCTTACGTTCGGGTGTGAAAATTGATGACAAGACTGTACACATTGACCCGTTGATCCTGTTCACACGGCTAACAGCAATGATTCAGCGTGAGGACAATGTTGCCGACACATTCTTCTATGAATTGACCCCAGAGCCAGTATCACTATATAATGATGGTATGATGAGGAAGCCGTCAAAATCACTGTTGCGGAATTATCTCCTCGATAATGTGGAATCGTCTGTTAATGTTGAAGGCAGTGTATGCATAGCTGATGGCGGGGCGTTGCTGCATAAATTCAAGTGGTCATCAAAAGGAAGATATAGTCAGGTTATTGATCAGTACCTTGGCTTTGTGAAGAAATGGTGTGGCAGATATGATACTGTGTGTGTTGTATTTGATGGCTACACAGACAGATAGTCCCTGAAATCACATGAGCATCATCGGAGAGGCCAGTTGGCATTTCGGAGAAAATGAAGGATCACTTTAACATATTGCTTCCCAAAGCATTCGGGAAGCAATATGTTAAAGTGATCCCTCCTGGGAAGCAATATGTTAAAGTGATTAACACTGGGAAGCAATATGTTAAGGAGAGGTTCCTGGGAAGCAATATGTTAAGGAGAGGTTCCTGGGAAGCAATATGTTAAGGAGAGCTTCCTGGGAAGCAATATGTTAAGGAGAGGTTCCTGGGAAGCAATATGTTAAGGAGAGGTTCCTGGGAAGCAATATGTTAAAGTGATCCAGTGATTATATAAAAATATTGGTGCTACTATAGCGTGCGGTCTACAAAGATATTTACACTATAGGCGTACGGTCTACAACATATTTACAAATTCAATTACATTAAACCAAAAATTTTAAAGGACAAATAAAACACAATTAATTCTATGGGATATAATGCCCAGTTAGGTTAATTGAATGCCCGGTTAGGTCAACTGTATGCCCTTGACGATTGGTTAGGTTAAGTTAAGTTTCGTTAAAACTAAAGAAAATATCACAACTTAACCTAACCAATTGTCAAGGGCATACAGTTGACCTAACTGGGCATTCAGTTAACCTAACCGGGCATTATATCCCATAGAATGAATTGTTTGTTTTATTTGTCCTTAAAATTTTTTGTTTTAATGTAATTGAAGTAATATTTGTCATGATTCTCCCTTTTATAGCCCCCTTTTTTATCATACTCCTTATCCAAAATATTGGGAAGTAATATGTTAAAGTGATTAACACTGGGAAGCAATATATTAAAGTGATATACACTGGAAGCAATATGTTAAAGAGAGATTCCTGGGAAGCAATATGTTAAAGTTATCCAAAATGAATGTTACGTCTGGGAGTAAAGCGTTTTTCCGTAACCAACACAATAAGCATCAGCTCATCAACATGCTCAGCTCCCATCTTCATAAATCACGTTATGAGACTGTAGAATGCACAGGGGATGCAGACGTCACGATAGTGAAAAAGGCGACTGACTATGACGCGGAGGGAAACAGTGTTGTCGTAGCTGCAGATGACACTGATATCTTGGTATTATTAGTATACCATTGGAGAGAGGAGTTTGGAGAAATCTACTTCAGCACAGAGCGGAAGGAGAGAAAGAAGATGAGACTGGTAAAATGGTTGAACGTTGGCAACCTGGCATCAACGATCCTGCAGCGAGAGTACCTACTGTTTGCCCATCCTTGGTGAGGGTGCGATACAACATCAGCAACTTACAAGAAAGGTGGGTTGATTTTTTTTCCTGAAATGAATCAATGTCATATTTATTACCATGCTGTGCTTTCTCACATACAATATAAAGAATTGTGTCTGTAGAACTGCAAAATCTCTTCAGGTAAAACCAAGATCCTACAACTACTTAAGTCTGAGGAGGTGCAACTGATTGGTGACCAGTTTGGCGAGTTATCGGCCACACAGGACAACATTGGGCGCGCTGGATGTGACATGTTTGTCAAACTGTACGTTTTTATATATTTACTCTAAATGTTTATTGAAATCATGTAACTTATCACTTGAAAATGTTTCGGTACTATATTAATTAATTTAATTTTATTTATCTATATTAATATTTAATTTATCTACATTAATTAATAATATTACTATATTAATTCCCTTGCATTTCCAATTACATACCTGCATCCATACTATTAGATTTTGGAATTCTATGTCTTGTTACATATCTTTTCAGCTACAAAGGCAAAGCAGACGATACACTGACAACCCTTCGTCACGCGAAATTCATGGAAAATGTTGCCACCTGTTCTGCTCTCAACCCCGGAAGTCTCCCGCCATCAGAAAGAACTGCATATTATCACGCATTGAGCGTTCATCTGCAGGTGTCGCAGTGGAAACAGTTGGACTTAGAATGTCTGAGACCCAATGAATGGGGATGGGTCTTTGAAGGCAACACACTAATACCGGTGAAAACTGACCTTGAGCCAGCCCCAGCAAGTCTCCTCAAGTATATCCGCTGCAGCTGTAAGACATCTTCAAAGAACACCTGCTGCACTCAGGCATGCTCGTGCAAGAAGAATGGTTTGAAATGTGTTTTTGCATGTGGTAACTGTAGGGGCCAGCAATGCCAAAATCGAGTCTTAGTTGCAGATGTCGATGTCACAGATGATGCTGATTTGGATAGACATATTGGACCTTTCGAATGGTAGTAGTATAGCCGCAAAAGGGGAGAGTGCAGGAATGTTGCAGGTTATTATGTAATGTTGCAAAGGGGGTGGGGGTTGTTGCAAAGGGGAAGGGGTTGTTGCAAAGGGGGGTGGGGGAAATGGGGGTGGGGGAAATGGGGGGTGGGGGGAAAACTTGGAGGCGGCGTTATCCCCCAAGAGAAAGGAGGAGGAGGAGGAGAGAAAGGAGGAGAGGTGTTCACCTGGCAGGAGCCAAGTGCACATTAAGACTTCCAGCCGAGTTGGCGTTGTTTTATAGGCTCCTAATCAGCCAGTTGGCGTAAATGGCTTGAGTTGCCAGATACCGCGATACCATGTATACATTATTATAGACTCCTAATCAGCCATTTGGCTGTAAATGGTTGTCAGATACCTCTTTTTAGCAGTATTATTGCATACATTATTATTATATACGCCTAATCAGCCAGTTGGCTGAGTTGCCAGATAGCGCCATGTATTCCATTGTATACACTATTATAGACTCCTAATCAGCCAGTTGGCTGGTTGTCAGATACCTCTTTTTAGCAGTATTATTGCATACATTATTATTATATACGCCTAATCAGCCAGTTGGCTGAGTTGCCAGATAGCTCCATGTATTCCATTGTATACACTATTATAGACACCTAATCAGCCAGTTGGCTTAGAAGGCTTAAATATTGCCAGATACCATTGTATACACTATTATAGACTCCTAATCAGCCAGTTGGCTTAGAAGGCTTAAATATTGCCAGATACCTGTTGTATACATTATTAGAATACCGGTAGTAGAAGGCATAACAATAAACAACATTGCATCATCTTTTATTATAATATATAGAAAAAAATATACATTTGAGGAATATGCGTATAACAGAAATATATACACAATTATGGATATATATATATAAAATAAAATATACATTTCAAATAAATATACATTGAGGAATATGCGTATAACAGAAATATATACACATAATTATATATAAAATAAATATACATTTCAAATAAATATACATTTCATATACATTTCAATATGTACATAACAGTACAGGAGAAATATACACACACACACACACACACAATTATGGTGATATATAAAATAAAATATACATTTCATATACACTTCAATATGTACATAACAGTACGGAGAAATATCAAGCAAAATATATATATTATATAATATATATATATATATATATATATATATATATATATATATATATAAAACACAAATCAATAGAAATATGCGTATAATCGTCAAGCAAAATATATATACAATTCACTTTTTTTTCAAAATACTAAACTCGGTCTTAATCGAGTTACAATTACATCATTATGCTCTGCATTACGCAGTATATGCGGCTTAATATTATTTCACCGCTTAAAGTATAGGGAAGCCTGTATTCGATATGAATGGCTTTCATATCGTTCAGTACTATTTTTGTCCCCACTTTACAACCGGTTGGCAAGTCATCTTTAAATACGTCTAGAATACAATCAAAAGCACGCACAAAGAGTTCATCGTTAGCTACATTATTAAACAAGTTTATAAGAATGCTTTTCCAATCGAGGGTTTATTTCTACCGACTCGGGCTTTTCAATCGTGAACTCTTCACTCACATAACGGCAATTGAAATAATCTTCTAAATCGTTACGGCAACTGCGCGTTTATAAAGAAATAGTTCTTCAGGGTGAACGGTGTAGGTGAGCTCAGCCTTGTACCGATCAATGCTTTGTACCAAAGTTCATGGTATTTCAAAGAGTCTAAACTTTTAAATAAACATCCAGCACTAGACCATTCTCACCAGTCCTACACTCGGTAAACCATCGAGCAGAGCAGTGTATGCGTATTCAAGAACTGTATCAAAATAAAGCATATCCGTAACACGCGCGTCTAATATAGATTTCAGTTACGGAATCCGACGATTTCAAACATTCTGTCGAGGATGAAACGGTTTCGCGTAGGAATAAGAGTGTTATTATCAGAAGCATTCTTCCACATAAGCCTTATATCAATGCACGGCCGATCGTTATTTATACACAACGTACATACAACGGCGTATGAGGGCGCGTCACTAATCTGCTCTCTTCTTGTACCTACGTTAGCAGGTATTTTACAACGATCTTCACACCACTTATCAACTATCACAAAGATTCTATTCATCTCCTCGATACTTAATAACACGTTTGTTTGTCGGTCTACATTCCGTTTCCAGTACATAGCTAATGGTACCGGAATTACGCCTGAACACGCGCAACGATTTCGTCACGGACACATCGTACGAGGCGTTGAGAATGCTGCTCAAAGGAAGTTCCATCGTATTCGAGGAGCGCACGTCCACTCGGTTCAAGCTCTGAGATAACTATGAGCCGTGTGAGGCACAGACAGGAACGGTTCGACGGGCGGCTGACTCGATGATACGTGAATGGGCATGTTCGTACGACTCGAATTGTTGCACATATTTGTTTTCCGTTTCGTCACTACCAGCCTACGCACTTTGGATAAGAACTAGGCGCTAATCATCTCCACACTCCGGCGCACTATTGAGAGGAACATATGCTCATATTTTTCCTTTCTACCCATCAAACGATACTCGTCTCTAAAATCTGTTAAAAACTCACGCATGGCACTAGCCACAACCTCACTATGAACCTCATCATGATATACGTTAATATAGTGATAAAAACACCTAAGATTGTCCATGATCACGAGATTCACATTTTCAGACGTAGGGTATGAGTAATCGACATGGTGTAGCATGACGTAATACCGCTTGTCACACCACCCATCCACAAGGCTCATTATCCATACCTGCTGCTTCTCTTCTGCACGCGTTGTTTCTTTTACTTCACGGTGTATGTGAGACTTTATAAAGTTTAGCCCTGCAGCATACTTCAGCACATCGTCTGTGCAACGAAAGCCTTCAACAGTCTCACCAGAACATCCGTAGAGTATTTGTACATCTTGGAACTTCGCACAATCCAATGTGGCTTTAAAAGAGGCATAGGAGGGGGGAATAGGAAGTTTTTCGGTATCCACCACATCCTCACACTTTACTGAATACCATTTCATAAACGTTGTGCAAGCAATATTAAAGGTAGCCATTTCAATATACGTCTGATCTGAATACACGTCTGATCTCTCGGCTTACTGCGGTCGACTGACCACGCAGGGACTCCCAGATAGTAGCATGACTCACGCAGTGGGCGGAGCTTAGAACTTTCACCTACACAACACACACACACACAACACACACACACAAAGGAGAAAGTGAAACGCTATTGATTTATTGAGATATTCATATATTTACAAATACGATTCGAGATATTCAAGTTATATATACATATATATTTACAAATAGATACGATTATTATACAAGACGTGTAGTTAGAAGCATCATTGGTATCCAAAGGGTACGGTATCATAGGTGCCAGGTAACTGGTAACGTTTCCTATAGGTGTTACGGCACACCATCGTACCCCTAAGTTCCTTCACGCCTCCAGCTTCTGCGCCCGAAAATTGTGGGTGCCTACAATTAGTTGGTGAGGTTCCAAACACACTAGATCCTTCAACGACTCAAAGTTAACAACCTCCCGATTCGCATGGTTCAGCGTAATACCCTTTGCCTTCACGATATATTTCATTTCATCCCCTACCCTGACCCGTACCCCATAAGTCTTAGGTCCTGTTGAGATAAAAGAGTCGGCGTATGCACCGTCCCCATACTCATCCTTGATCTCATCAGTGAGCTCGCCGAGGAACTCCCCAATAGCGGGCATGTAATCACCCTCCCTCTCTGTGAATATCACGCTATCTGTATCGGCATACAATACTCTCCGCCCAAGAGAATGCAATAGACCACAAAGTTTTATACGGGCGTAGGCTGTTGTGAAGTCGCCACAGGTATGTTTGTAACCCTTGAGGTATCTGTGGCAAATTCAGTGTTGTTGTACTTTATTACGTAAGTATTACCTACATTCACGATCTCCATGACTCTTTATCGGGGGCATTGGCATAATCCCAGACATCGCTATAACTTTGTGCCAAATGAATGTTCCCTCTGCCGGTATTCTGCGCAAATTTTCCCCATAGACTGTTTAGACACAATTTTGCACTAAAGCGCTTGCCAGGATTCTTTACAATTTGGACACGATCAAGTTGTATACCTTCGCGGTCGCGGTAACGTTGAATATAGGCAGACTTTTCATCTTCGGTATCAACTCCTCGCGGATACCCTGATGCTTCAACCTTATCCTTCAAAAAGGCGTTTATATATGGTGTGAAAAGGTTGGGGAGCTTCTGAAACCTCCACACCTCGTGTATCTTCAGTATTCTATAACCATGGCGTACGGCTAGGGCCAGCTCAGGACTTGTATATACGCCTTGATCTTACGCTGGTGGGGTATATGGTTACATTCGCCGTTATCCTCTTCCACGCACTTCACGCACAGGGGAAACATGAGCTTGTCGTCGATAAACGACAGGTAAGATCGGCATCCATAAATTGCGTGGGGGAGTACGTCTACGAAAGAGAGCCCAAAGTAATGATCATTCAAATTTTTTGAAAATTCATTGATGGATGGTAGGCTAGGCCCACCAGTTTCTCAGGAGCGCCCACGGGGTACGGATTGCTCTTCATCACGTATGGGTATAAAGAACAGAAATCGTAGTAATGGAGCTTCACGCCCTCCGTAGGTGGGAAGTATAGTCTGAAAGGATTTGTACGTCCTCCAAACAAGCTATCACCACATTTGAGAGGATCCAGCACCATTGAACGCTTGATCGTTTTTATCTCCTCACGGTATACATCGTCTGTCTCCATCCGTGCATCATATTCATGCTCCCACAAGACTTTGTGAGTGAACTGTGATCCTATAAGTTGATCGCGGTGCGGGTCGATGCAAGACAGTCGGCAGGAGACCTACCGTTGATATCTCCGGTGACTCCGCACTCAGGACGGGGGCATCCATGCCACCAGCAACCGTTAAAGGAGTACACAGTCTTCACACCAGTGACCACGGTTTTCACTTAACCCATCAACCCAAAAAACACGTCCATTAATCTTATGGGTACTTCACCCGTGTGCGGGCGTGCTTTATGTATACACCTGTTTGTTGCTGCAGGTGTATGAGCCAGTAAATAGCCTTGTGTCCGTAACTGCGGGGGTTGTTTCGGTGAATAATGGCTAAGGTGTCTTTAGGCATGAAGTTATTCTTGAACACCGTAAACATAATGATGCGATGGTGGTTGCGACTTGCAGTGGATCGCATTTGAAACGGGCTATGTACATACTTCTAAAGGCCTGGAAAACATACTCTAAGCACACGCACATCATTCACGCAATAACGCTCACATTCATCAGCTATATTATAAGGGTTACTTTCATTAAAACGTCGTAGTATCGATCAAAGTCTTCACGTTCATCCATGCAGTCAAAATAATGTTTGGGGGGTGGTGGGCCTACGTAGTTTAAAGTCTCGCTGGTGAGGAAAGTGTATGGGAAGTATCCTTTGGAAACTTCAGCTGCTACTCCCATCACCTTGGGTAGCTTTGCTAATTTACAAGGTGTGAATAATAAAGTATCTTTAAATTGTACATTGCCTCTTATCTGCATCTGTATTAATTTGTTGCCTCTTTTCAATGGATCACCTGTAAATATCTCAGAGGATTCGTGTTCAAGCAACTCCTTATAAAGGAACTGCGTGTCAAACTTTGCCCCGTTATGGGCGAGAATATACACAGTCATTTTTTTGAACTTGTCGGCTAACTTGACAATATACGTAGGACACAAATAGTTTCACAGGACTATCGCTGACATTCGTTTTAAAAACGTTTGTCCGTTTACCGCATTTGGGGCACTCGTCACATTCGATACCCATACACTCATCACAGATGGTCTGGCTCACAAGTAAATGTGGAATTACCTCTTTGGTTTCAGCGTTCGTATATGTTTCTATATCGTAGTACACAGTTATACAAGGGTTATTTTAGGCTTAGCATCTTTCATATAACACACATGCTTACTCCATCCGCCTTATATTCCTCCTGGCATGTAGGACAGTGAATTACGTCGCACTTGTGCTTAAATTTTCCCCATTATCCATTGTGTGAAACATACCACATTCACAGATTCTCATTTTCCTGCACGTACCAATTGATTTATGGAGATCAAGCAGCTATTATTGAAAATGTGCGTCTACACACATCACAGTCTCTCTTCTCAACTGCACGGCTTTCACATTTGGTGCTTTTACACTGCTCACATACCATGTGACATTCTTTACAATGTCTCACTATATCATCCGCAAATCGAGGCACCCCTTACACAAATCATGATGTCTCCCATATTTTCGACTTTTGTCATAACTCGCGTAAAGCCCCCTTATATTACGGATGGGGAGATACGTTGTTCCTGACAATCCTAAAATAAGTAGGGGCCTTGTACGATCTCTCACACAGCTTTTAAAAACATACACAGTCCGGCGGCGATCATCCAAACCAAATATAACTATGCGCACATTCATTTCCTGTTCTACCTTTCTCAGCTCTTCAGGACCCATATTACAGTCAAATTCAAGTTCACAGTCTACAGCTAGTTTACGGGCACGCTCAACGATCGTAGGCAGCCAAATTTTTTGAGTCCGTGTATTTTGTACAGTAAACATACGTGCTAAGAGTACTGCTATAAAGCCGCAACCACGATCGACGTTTATATGCTTCGGTAAATAGTTGGAGAATTGAAGTTAAGAGTGTACGGTATGGCACTATGACCCGCAACACGGAATACACGGTCAATATTTATCGTGAAGTTGTCCATATTGAAGGCTATACTACTTTGGACGGCTTGCATTATACGCCCTAATATATATTCTACATCTTCAGCAGCCAAACGTCTAAACGGTACTATCACCCAATAATCGTCTACATCACCGTAATCTGACCCGAACCCAAAGGACAGACTCGTCCTGACCTCACGCTCGTCGCGATTCTGAAGAGCAAACTCTATAATATGCTGTACTACCCTGCGTATCCCGCGCTCAATTCCATTGCTATACATGACTCTAGGGTCGACCCTGACTCTATACCGATTTCTAGTCAAGGCGGGGGGTGGGGGCTGCGCGCGCACTAACTCGAAACGTAATAACATTCCTCACAGAACGGGGGGCGGAATTAGTGGATATATTAGGTGCTGCTGATGGGGGCCCTGTTGCGTAGGAGGGTTGGGGCTCTATTATTGTAGACTTAACAGAACGGGGGGGAATAAGGGGGTATTAGGTGCTGCTGCTGGGGAGGGTTGTTGCGTAAGA
This sequence comes from Bathynomus jamesi, assembly GCA_023014485.1. NCBI lineage: Eukaryota > Metazoa > Arthropoda > Malacostraca > Isopoda > Cirolanidae > Bathynomus > Bathynomus jamesi. Next base: position 227,257 of record JAJOZX010006369.1, read on the forward strand.
GGTTGAGGGTTTGGGGGTCTGCTGCAACAGGTGCGTATTTCGGTCGCTTTATACCTGATGTGGGGTTCTCATACCTCCGCTTTGGACGTGCAACCTGTATCGCTGGTGAGGGTTCAGGGGAGGAGATCACAACTACACTGTCATCGTCATCCGTAATGTAGGTTGCTCTACCTCATCGTCGGTTCTGTGGGAGAAGAAATATAAGGATCAAGCACTCAAAATTTGTAAATTTTGTAAATGCCCACTTAGGAGTGTGGACGTGTTAGAAATGGACTCTGTAGAAACTTCAGATTCACGAGCCCATCCACATGTATTATATCTGGACCTACAGGATGTGGTAAAACTGTGTTTATGCTTAAAAATATAAAGAAAAGGGCGAGATGTTCTCGAAAATTTGTGCATAAAGTTATATGGTGCTATTCGACGTATCAATCAGTGTTCAACGAGTACCAAGATGATATTTTGTTCACAAAGGTGTATATGACGTTAATTCGCTAAAGGGAACTGAACATACAATCATTGTAATTGACGATCTCATGTTGGAGATGGATAAAACGTTTGCCGAGACATTACAGTATACTCCCACCATCTTAACATAACGTGTTCTTCATCATCAGAATCTTTTTTCAAAAATAGATACATGCGCGATGTGTCGTTAAATACGCAATATCTAGTCTTATTCGCGCAACGTAGAGATGTATCACAAATTGGGGGTATTAGCCAATCAAATGTTCCGAATCAGCGTAAGGAGTTTTTGGAAGTTTTAAAGAAGCTACAAGCACGCGTTACGGATATTTGCTTTGCGACCTTCATCGCGAAACACGTTTAGAGTGCTTCTGCGAACGAATATATTTCCAAACGAGCCTGAAACGGTGTATATTCCAGAATGACAAAGAGACTAAAGAAATACCATGAATTAAAAAAAATCTATCATCGACTGCCCGGGCAATGCAGCAGATGTTTATTAAAATATCGACGCGACTTTTTAAAATGCATCTGTGAAATCTGTCTTAACGTTATAAATTGCAATGTATCAATGAAACCCATCAGAAGGCTCGCCTACGCCGCTACAAAACATAATACGTACACTCGCTCGTAAAGTCAAACTGTAGCGAAGACAAAAACGAGTTATGTGCAAAACAGGAGGGTCATTTCTCCCCATCTTATTTTCAGTTTGGGCCCTTTACGACTAGATTAATATAATGAAGAAAGTGGTAGTGATTTCCCCACGAGGTGTACGCTTCACTGCAAGAGACACGGATCTAGATCCCCGTAAAAGCAGACTTAAAGAATTGAAAGCGAATGTTAGCCCTATAAACAGTGAAAAACACCTGATGAGAAAAGAATCTTATACCAAGAAGCTCTGCAGAAATTTCTTCACGAGTACGAAAATTATAAGAGCCCTACAGAGATTCCTGTGGTTATTAGGCACAGCACGGGGGACGATGGCGACATAGGACCTGTACCCGACGATACAGCTGATAACCAAAAGATACCCACACAACCATATCGAACATGTATTAAAAAGTACCCTCCCACATACATTGAGGAGTAGTAAAGGCTTAAAGGTCTTTATAATCTATTGAATGAGGATCCGCCATACAATGGACCGATATAGGCGAGATCATTGTGGAAGGATCAAAGGTACAGGGATCGAATTCGTAGACATTGTCCATGATCTGGTGAGAAGTGGGATAGGCCACCACATCAGGATGGAAGCATATTAAAGCAAGACTACAACAAATAAATGTCCCTAAAACGTTGATAGAAATCTGAACAGGTAAAAGACTTGGAAACATGCAACGCCTGTGACACAATTGAAGGCGCCGTCACCCCCTGCGGTAAAACCTTTGAAGAGGAGCAAGAAGAGGTTAAACCAACCCTACCCACCTGCCTTAAAATACGCAAATGGCTAACGTATTAACTAAACGTTATTATGACATTTCTACCCCATCCTCTTACGGCGGCGTAGATAGACTGCACGTTTACGGAGTAGGAAAAAAGATGTGAAAGACTTTTGAGGGAGCAGGACGCTTATACGCTTCATAAGCTGAGAGAAAAAGGTTTAAAACAGCCAAGACAACGGCTTGCTCGATTGATTCTATTTGGCAAGCGATTTAACAGACATGCAAAGATATTCTGTGTATAACGATGGTTACCGCTACATTCTATTCATAATAGACGTATTCTCTAGATATCTGTGGCTAGTTCCTCTGAAAAAATAAATCACCTGAAACAGTTGCTAAAGCCACCAAACCTAATGTTAAAAGAAAACAGGGTTCCTGGCTATTTTTGTACGGATATGGGGAAGGAGTTTATAGGCGTGCTTTTCAGATATGTTGACAGAGTTTAATATCAGCTATTACACAACCAATTCTATACATAAGGCTCTTAGCTGAAAAGAGTTCAGCGCACATAAAGGAACGCATGCACCGTTATTTTACACATAAAAACACATACAGATTTCTAGACATTCTGGAACCATTGGCATCATCCTACAACCGCTCACAACCATCGCACGATTGGGGAACACCTAACGAAGTTTTAGAAAGAGGTACGCTCCCGAGAAGAGATGGACCACCACCACCACACCACACACACTCTGTGCGCTTCAAATCAATGATTATGTAAGGCTGTCGCGTTCGGGGAATAAATTCGCAAGGGTTTTGAGCAAGGATGGACACGCGAGATTTTTAAAGTTAGGGCTGTGAGACCTAAAGGTGTGATAATGATGTATTACATTGAAGATTTGAATGGGGAAGAAATCTCAGGAGGCTTTTACCGCGAGGAATGGCAGAAAGTTGCGTTTAATTTAGAAAAAAATGTGTTTAAATTGAGAACATTTTAGGAAGCAAAGGTTCAGGAAGGAGAAAAATGTACCTGGTGAAATGGCTAGGGTACCCAGAAAGCTTCAAACCTATATAAAAGCTGATGCAATAATGAAGCTTAAATAGTATGCACATGGCTCCTAACCATTTCTACGTCACACTCCCGTCCTCCTCGTCCTGTCTGTACACCCTAACAACACGCTAGCCAACTTTGTAACAGAACTCATGGGCACATTGAACTTGGTCGTGATTCGTATGAGGTGGGGATATGCGAAATTCAGCTGGACACCGTCTTTTTAAATATTGAACATGAGAAACCGTTTTTACGATTCTTAGAGACATTGACGAGTGTGAAAAAAGCTGGGGTAGCTATGGATGAAACTATGCGCATCGCTTGGACTAAGATTGCACGGTATTACAGTACAGAAGTAAGACTAGGGCGGGTCAAATGGTTCGGCCGAGGATGTTGTGAGAGGCTTAAACGTAAGTTTAAGAAACTCAAAACCTTACGAATGATTTAGTATATGAAATCGTAAACAACCCTGCACATACACTAATCCTAAAATCAAAGACTAACAGATGTCTTAAAGAACATAGAAAGTTCAAAATTCTAACCAACGGCCGATATAGCGCAGCCTTCCAAAGATACACATTTCACGAGACACAGTATAACTTGTCCAGATTAATGTATCAATTGAAGATGGAGAAATTGGCTGAAAGTCCCCAGACATGTGCTATATTTACAGTATATAGTGGAGCACCAGTTTGTGGGGATACCCAGGCACGCCTGCTGCGCATTGCTCACATCCCCAACCATAGAGGAAGGAGTTTGAGTATTACATATGACAGACCCCATTATGTGAATGTCGCAACTAATTTAATAACCAATATCACAATATATATAAGAACGATTGAGGGCGAAACTTCCCATTCGGTAACGGGAGCTTACAGTGAAGCTACACTTTCGACGCACTGAGTTATAATGGATAGAAAGCCTTTCACCGTCTATCGAGGGATGCGATACCAGCGCGGTAGTGGACTTGGATCCATTTTTTCATCCATACTACGTACGGCTGTTCCTTTGCTGAAGAGGGGTGCCAGATACTTGGAAGGAAAGCGCTACAATCAGGCCTAACACTGCAGAAGACATATTGGCCTGGCTAAACCTAAAGAAGCCCTAAAAAACATTTAAAGCGTACACGGAACGAATCATCAAAAGATGCAAAGAGAAAAATGCGTGGTGGCGGGAAGAAGAGGGGGCTCCCCGGAAGAAGGGGTCACGTGGTATTAAACGTAAAAGCTATCAAAAAAGAAATGCTGTAAGCGAATGAAACCTATGGTTGACCACTTTTTTGACTGATATAAGCTAAGGATATTGATCTCATGAATCATAGTTTGTTTACCACTTGTCGAGAGAGGAGTCACTATTTCGCCATGGCACGCTTCATCCACCCATGTAGTTCACAATGCTGTAAATCGGAGCTGTCCTTTTTTGAGCTCCCGCCAACCCAAGTTTCTATTGAGCACAGTGACTTTATTACAATTAACCCTTTAAACACAATTAGTTCACCGAGTGCACCTATAGAATTCGTGATACCCAGCTCAGGTCCTTACTTTTTTGATCCAAGCTGTGTGCACATGTACGCTAAGCTACGTATAGCCCATTCTGATGGAACGGCCTGCGATGACAAATATGCTGTATACCCTGAAACAAACTTTCTGCACGCCATATTCAACCAGTGTGACGTATATTTAAATCAGACCAACATATCGGCAGGCACGGGGTACTATCATCTACGAGCCTATTTGGAAAATGTCCTCAACTTTTCCAAAGAAGCGAAGGCTACCTTTTTAAGTGCGGAGATTTGCTTAAATCTGGATGCGAATCAAGAAGAGGGTGCAAAGTCCGTTGTGGTTCACATTATGGACACATACCTCCGCGTACGGCGAGTGAAATTAAGTTCACCAAAACAACTAGAAATTGAGAAAAATTTACTAAACGCTACAGTGAAATATCCTATTAACAGAGTGCAGATCAAACTATATACGGTTCCTGCAGGGTTGGCATCGAAGCAGATAGAAAACATTGCCCTGGGAAATCTTCCTAAAAGGATATTAATCGGCATGCAGGACCACGCTTCGGTGAATGGAAAATATAAAAAGAGTGCCTTTAAATTCGAGAATTTCGGACTTAAAAATATAACTCTATACGTTAATGGCACTGCTTTGGGTGGAACAATGGGTACGGACTATTCATCAGACGCTGTGTTACCTCTTTGTGCCAGAGCCTATAGTAATCTGACCCATATTGCAGGTGATTGTGATGAGCTTGGTAATGGGGTAACGCAGGAAGAATTCATTGATCAATTTAACCTTTATCCGTTTGACATTACACCTGACTTATCTGCTAGCGTAAATACCCATTTAACACCACAGCAGAGCGGTAACATCTCAGTGCGGCTGGAATTCGCCAAGCCTATAGACGCTCCTATTAGTGTACTAGTATATCTCGAATCGCAAGCCCTAATAGAAGTAGATAGATTTAGAAGCGTTATCACTGACTTTTAAAATGGATGCTAATACACTTCAGAAAGTAATGGAGCGAGTCACACGTTCCAAATTTATCGGCGTGTTTGCGAAACATTGAGTTTGCCAAGTACGCGAGAATGCGGTAGTCTTATTGTGAACACAGACATCATCGGTAATGAAGGGATTCACTGGATCGCTGTCTATTTTAAAAATAGACAGCGCCTGTACTATTTTGATTCACTCGGTACTCAACCCTGGAGTGACCCTATTATTGTAAAATTTCTCGCTCAGTTACATATTCCCGAAGTTGTATGGAACCCATTTCGTATGCAGGGATATTTTACTAATGTTTGCGGAATGTACTGTGTCTCATTTCTCATGCATATGTCAAATGATAAAGAATTTATAAATTTTTTAAATTTATTTGACCCGTGTCACACTCACCGAAACGATGAAATGGTATGCAGACAGATAAAAAACCGTTTTCCAATTGTACGTACTCGTTGTATATTATAATGTTTTTGTTCGTATATTTGTATATTCGTTTATTGTACTGATTTCTTTCATTTAATAAATTTATGAAAATATATTGCGTCTTCTTATCCCAAAAAGATCGAAAAACACTTACATTATTTGACATTGTTGACTGATTAGTATATCATCCGTATTCCCTTCAAAAGATTGTATAACTCGTGTCAAATCCTCATCGGACCTTAAAGGAAAACATATACAGAGTATACAGACAGACAGATCCCCATTATGTGAAGATATCTTTGGTTCGAGGAGTGAACGCCATAAAAATTTCGATTTTAGCATAATGGGGAAATAACATTGATTGACATTTTTGACTAGTATCTATTTGACGAAATACTACAACTCTCCGTATATATATAAAATCGAATTATGGACACTTACATTTCTATGGTAGTCCCTTGCGTCGGATTGTAAGGAGCGTCACTGCAAATATCTTCTACGGTTTGCGTCGAAAATAGTTCGCCACAATCAGCCGCATTGAAAAGACTAATTGTGGTTAATGCTGCAGTATCACGTTCTTCATACAAGTCTGGGGAGACGTACAGGTCCATGGTGGAGGATGTGTGACTGCTGACTGATCAGTATATCATCCATATTCCCTTCAAAAGATTGTATAACTCGTGTCAAATCCTCATCGGACCTTAAAGGAAAACATATACAGAGTATACAGACAGACAGATCTCCATTATGTGAAGATATCTTTGGTTCGATTACCAATTTCGATTTTAGCATGATGGGGAAATAACATTGACATTTTTGACTAGTATCTATTTGACGAAATACTACAACTCTCCGTATATATATAAAATTCTAATTATGGACACTTACATTTCTATGGTAGTCCCTTGCGTCGGATTGTAAGGAGCGTCACTGCAAATATCTTCCTACGGTTTGCGTCGAAAATAGTTCGCCACAATCAGCCGCATTGAAAAGACTAATTGTGGTTAATGCTGCAGTATCACGTTCTTCATACAAGTCTGGGGAGACGTACAGGTCCATGGTTGATTATTCACTGATGCGAAAATAGCTACTGTTACTCCCAACTGAAAATATCCCCTTTTATATGCACATTCGCCAAGCTCCGCCCAAAAGACCAGATGTCGTAGTGATTGGCTGCCGATGTAGCTGGGTGGAGCTATGACGTGTACCAATCCGCTATAACGAGACCGGACGAGTAACATATATAAAATCGAATTATAGGCACTTACATTTCTATGGTAGTCCCTTATATTATATTTTTTACTTACAAATTATTAGTATTGTTTGTTAACATAATTGTTAACTTATTTTATAATAAAGAAATTATATCCTAATTATATTTTAAAAAGAACATTCGGTTTCAACGTTAAGCTGTGGTCTAAGGCGGCGTGGCATGAATAAATACTAAAATAAAATTAAATGTTAAAAATCTTTATTCATACGTTATTAAAAGTTAAAAATCTTTATTAATAAAACAGGATAGAAGCATATGAAAGTCAAGGTAAACTATAGTTGCAAATTATAGTTAGGTTATACGATGTTTTTCGGGCATACTACTGCCTCGGGTTAAATGATCCTGTTATTTTAAATCACGTATTTGAAAGAGTTAATCATTATTGCTACATAGAAAAAATCGTGCATTACGATGTTTTTCGGGTATACTACTGCCTCGGGTCAAATGGTCCTGTTATTTTAAATCACGTATTTGAAAGAGTTAATTATTATTGCTACATAGAAAAAATCGTGCATTACGATGTTTTTCGGGTATACTACTGCCTCAGGTCAAATGGTCCTGTTATTTTAAATCACGTATTTGAAGAGTTAATTATTATTGCTACATAGAAAAAATCGTGCATTACGATGTTTTTCGGTATACTACTGCCTCGGGTCAAATGGTCCTGTTATTTTAAATCACGTATTTGAAAGAGTTAATTATTATTGCTACATAGAAAAAATCGTGCATTACGATGTTTTTCGGTATACTACTGCCTCGGGTAAAATGGTCCTGTTATTTTAAATCACGTATTTGAAAGAGTTAATTATTATTGCTACATAGAAAAAATCGTGCATTACGATGTTTTTCGGATATACTACTGCCTCGGGTCAAATGGTCCTGTTATTTTAAATCACGTATTTGAAAGAGTTAATTATTATTGCTACATAGAAAAAATCGTGCATTACGATGTTTTTCGGATATACTACTGCCTCGGGTAAAATGGTCCTGTTATTTTAAATCACGTATAACGACACATCGCGCTCATTTCCATTGCTATATATGGCTCTAGGATCGGCCCTGACGAGATGTATTTCGTAGGTTAGGTTAGGTCTCTTACATATAAAAGTCCATGTGGTAGAGTAAGCAACGAACCCCATCGACGAGATGTATTTCTGAACCCATGTTAAACTGGAGGTCTAATTTACGAGCGAGTGCACGTTCTTGTAACGCCGTAGGCGAGAAAGAGTTAATTAGTATTGCTACATAGAAAATCGTGCATTATGATGTTTTTTTCGATTATTATTTATTGAACAAAACTCTCGCTCTCTTTCTATATATATATATATATATATATAGAAAGAGTGGTCTGGAAGGAAGTTTACCAATGATTAAATTCTCTTTGCGAGTGACCCGTTGCCCGCGTCGGGCTAACCTTTGGTTAGCTTCCGCCCGAATTGTTCATTCTGACGAAGGTCAAGCTTTTCACTCCACCTTAGACCTACAGTTTAACGTGGATTCCGAACCACGACCCATCAGTAGCCCAGCGTCTTGACCACTAGGCCTCCTAGGGTGCCCATTTATCTACCAACCACTTTCTTTATTGTGTGGAAGGATGAACAGCTGGGTTTTGCTGCGCGCCGGCTGCCGTCGGGTCTCGAACCCTGGGCCGATGGATTCGTAGTCCGCTACGCTAACCACTACACCACCGAGGCGGTATTTGTCATTACTTACTCGGACTATAGTGGATTTAATTATCCCAGAAGAGTTCCTTGTTCCATGCACGGTCTGTGTGTAGCATATATATATATATATATATATATATATATATATATATATTGTGTGTACGTTTTTCCCACTTATTCGTGACTTAAATATTTATAATAAAAATCAAGTGTCTAAAAAAGTTATTTAATAAGCAGAATTTAATTGGATTCATTGTAGAAGTAATTATAATGGCAATATTAATATTTGGAACATTGAGTACTTATCGAGCTGTCTTTAAGAAAGGTCTCTCGCAAGCAGATTTTCTCCGAAACCAACCTCGCTATAGTGGACTGTGTTTTGGGAAATCCAACTTTCTTCGTTTCTTTTAATTTCGTTTTTTCATTTTTTCTTCGCAGGGAATGAGGCTATATGTTTCATAAGTTTTCATCTCGTTTGGTGGAATTGTATCGTAAATTATCGTATTTCGAATTGTATCGTAAATGATCATTTCGTTTCGTTATTCGTGAGGGCTGAATTATGGATAACTATGTTATTTGTTTCGTTCATCTTCAAGTTTAATGAAGCTGGGTATCCCTTATAAAAATTCGTTTCTGTCTAACGAAATAGGGTAACTTTGTTAATTCTATTATTGCGTAAATCTTTCTAATATGTTACTGAATAATAGAAGATATATATTGTGGTATTTTATATATATATATATATATATCAGAAGATATTTAAAAGACTGATATAATTATAGTAAACTTATGTCGAAATAGTTACCCATAAAATTAATTGTTTTCGGCTGAATTATGGATAACTATGTTATTTGCTTCGTTCATCTTCAAGGAAGCTCAAGTTAATGTTATATTTTGCATATAATCCACTATATACATCTATTGTAAAACACTATATACATCTATATTTCAATTAAGTGTGTAATTATTTAATTCATCTACCATATTGTGGTACACAATGCTTAATATATATATATATATATATATATATATATATATTTCTATAATTCTGTTTTCTATGGTTGGTTGAATTATGGATAACTACGTTATTTGCTTCGTTCAACTTCAAGGAAGCTAAGTACTCAATGTTCCAAATATTAATATTGCCATTATATACATCTATTGTAAAACACTATATACATCTATATTTCAATTAAGTGTGTAATTATTTAATTCATCTACCATATTGTGGTACACAATGCTTATTAGAATACATGGCGCTATCTGGAATACCTTGCGCTATCTGGCAACTCAGCCAGAATAGAGGATTATAAAAGATCGCGAAGCTGGTGAAGAACCATTCCCCCCTCGGCTCCGGCCGAGTAAGGAGCTCTGCTCCTTCTATTTCTGGCCCTTTGGTAAACCCCATAGTGGCCTCTTAGGTTAGGGAAACGAAAATAAATTGGGGGAGAACTCCACTCTGTCCTTCAGGTGTCTCTCTCCCTCCTGCATGTATCTTCCTCCTTCAGGCGTCTCTCTCTCTCTCTCTCCTGCATGTTTGCCTCCAGCATGTGTACATCCAGCATGTGTACTCCTGCATGTGTGCGTATGTGTGTACCTCCAGCATGTGTACCTACTGCATGTGTACTCCTGCATGTGTGCGTATGTGTGTGTACCTCCAGCATGAGTACTCCTGCATGTGTACCTATCCTCTCTCCTTCAGGCGTCTCTCCCTCCTACAGGCATCTCTCTCTTCTTCAGGCGTCTCCCTCCTACAGGCATCTCTCTCTTCTTCAGCTCTCTCTCCTTCAGCTGTCTCTCTCTCCTTCAGGCGTCTCTCCCCCCCTTGGCTCAGCCAACTGGCTGATTCTGGCTGATTCGGAGCCTATAAAACAACGCCAGCCCGGCTGGAAGTCTTAGTGTGCACTTGGCTCCTGCCAGGTGAACACCTCTCCTCCTTTCTCTCCTCCTCCTCCTTTCTCTTGGGGGATAACGCCGCCTCCAAGTTTTCCCCCACCCCCTTTCCCCCACCCCCTTTGCAACAACCCCTCCCCCCTTTGCAACAACCCCACCCCCTTTGCAACAACCCCCTTCCCCCTTTGCAACATTACATAATAACCTGCAACATTCCTGCACTCTCCCCTTTTGCGGCTATACTACTCGCATTTAACTTTATATTTTGACGATTGATCACTCTTCTATATTTTATATTATTTTATTTTTAATTTTAATTACTTAAATATACCCTATAAACACACCATTAATGTCACACGTTTATTAAAATATATTGTATAAGTTTCCGTTCATTATATTCATTAATTTTTTTTATATCTAATTTTATAATTTTAGCACTGATGTTGGAAAATGAAAATTTCCGAAACGTTTGTAAATAAACATGTACCATCTCTTCGTCCTCTTATTCCTTGGTATATATATATATATATATATATATATATGGTACAGATAGAAATAAATACAGCTATATCGATAGAAGGAAACGATATACATAAAAATATCATACATAAATATGAGAGAGAGCATACATAAATGATAAATATGATCCACATTCACAATTCCTTTGTAAACACAAGCTTCCGGTTCATTTCATGGTTTGTTTTATGTCAAGTATTTATTTAGAAGTCAATCAGCGATCAGCATACACAGTGTTCCGGGACGGGTTGGGGACCTTCCCCCAAATTTTCCAACTGACCCACACTGAACTGCAGATTTTATTCTTGGAAAAAAAGAAGCAAATATTTGATTTAAATTTAATTGTTTCTTGCCAAAGTTGGTTTGTATGTAAATAATTTTCCCGTTCCTTATTTTTTTTAGGTAGGAAGGAGGGGCCAATGGCGAATACCGGCAAAAACGCCCCCCCCCCCCCCCGACCGTAGAAGAAGAAGAAAAGAGCCAAAATCAAGGTCCAGGGTTTTCGAGATGCCGGGACACTACGTTTGAAAATTTAAAGGTCATACACAGGGGAAAAGATGGATTGAGGAAGATTGTTCCAGAGTTGAGGGGTTGAGTAGCTGAAAGATTGAAAATACCGATTAACCCTTGCGTTAGATAGTTGGACAGAAAAGGAATGAGAAAGTGTAGAAAGTCTGGTGCTGCGTGCTCTTTTTAAAGGAGGAGTCATGCAGTTAGAGAGTTCAGAAGAGCAATGTCCGTTATAATAGCGATAGTAAAGAGAGTGAGGCAACATTGCGGCGAAGAGAAAGAGATTGAAGACAATCAGTAAGAGGCGGGGAATTGATGAGCCGAAAACCCTTTGATTCCACCCGGTCAAGTACGGCTGTGTGGGTTCAGCCACCCAACACATGAGAAGCATACTCCACACAGGGGCGAACAAGACCCCTGTACAGAGACAGCAACTGAGTGGGGGTGAGGAAACTACGGAGGCGGTACAGCACACCTAACCTCTTAGAAGCTGTTTTAGAAAGAGAATATATGTGATCTTTCCAGGAAAGATCACGAGAAAAGGAAACGCGAAGAATGTTAAGAGAATAGGAAGGATTGATTTGTGTGTTGTTGAAGGTAAAGGGATAGTCGTGTGGAAGATTGTGACGAGTAGACAGATGGAGGAACTGAGTTTTTGAGGCATTGAAAGCCACAAGGTTTTCTCTGCCCCAGTCAGACATAGCAGAAAGATCAGAGGTCAGGTTCTTATGCGAGTGGATAGGACAGGAAGTGCGACTTAATAGATCACTGATAAATAAAAAAAAGAAAAGAGTGGGTGACAGGACAAAACCCTGAGGAACACCACTGTTAATAGCTTTAGGAGAAGAACAGTGGCCATCTACAACCGCACTTATAGATCGGCCAGAAAGGAAATTAAAGATGAAGGCACAGATAGAAGGATATAAATGGAAAGAGTGCAGTTCAGAGATTAAAGATTTGTGTCAGACTCTATCAAAAGTTTTTGATATGTCTAGCGCAGTAGCAAAGGTTTCACCGAAATCCCGAAAGGAGGATGACAGGCACGTGTCCAGGTGAGGGGGGGATTCGGGGGTCGAATCCCCACTGCTCAGGGCTGGTACACTCAACACTGACATTCAACACCTTTCCTTATTCCTTATCCAATACTGGATACTGTTTTCTCCCGTCTGTGAAAAGTGTGATGAAGAATCAGATGTAGCATAATGGGTCAAAAATAAGTTACCAGTCTTAGTTTGGGTGTAAATATTTTGTTTAGCAGATTTGTTGCGTGTATGACCATTTTCTGAACTATGAATTCTTATATTTTTTCTTTAATATTATGAATTAAATTTTCATTTTACTATATGATATTTAGCCCTATTTTTTTTATCTAGTGTAGCATGGGCTGTTTTACGTTCATTACATTTGTTTTGTTTGATTGCAGTATATCGTTTCAGTATGAACCTTAACTCGCACACTGTGATATAACAGTAAAATCTTTTCATGGTTTTCTGTTGTCGTAATAACTGCGTTAAAGTGTAAATAGTGTATTAACTCAATTTCTGTTCAGGATTGCTGACACATCCTCGACCCCCTCCCTTTCGAAAAATCCTGGACACGCCCCTGGATGACCAAGAGTCAGAGAGATATGCAAGAAGGTCGCCAGTAGAGCGTCCCTTCCGGAACCCATACTGACGATCTGAAGAAGATTGCGAGAGGAAAGGTGTTCAAGAATCTTCCTATTATGGATAGATTCTAAAACTTTAGAAAGGCAAAAAATCAAAGCAATTGGACGATAGTTGGAGGGTTGAGAGCGATCACCCTTATTTGGGACAGGCTGAATGAAAGCGAACTTCCAGCAGAAAGGAAAAGTATGCCTTCCTTGAGGTGAGCCCAGATAGGGTAGAAAAAACATCTTTGGAAGACGTTCTAATTTCAGACATCATAAAGTCAGAAGGAGGAGGAGATGGAGGAACAACACCGAACTCGTCCAGGGTTGGAGGCGAAAGTTTGAGCGAAGAATTCAGCTTTGTTAGAAGAAACGGCAACTGAACCGTCGGAATGGAAAGAGGAGGGAAAGAAGAGGAAGTAAAGTTGTTGGGAAAGGTCTTAGCTAGATGCCAGAAGGAGCGAGAAGAATTAGAATTGGATAGGTGTTCACATTTTTGTCGGTTGAAGGAATTTTTGGGGAGATTTTTTTGGAAGATTCCGCGCAGAAATATAAGCTGAGTGAGAGTCAAGGGTTGTATGGCGGATAGCATTTGAGCAAGTTAAACTAAGTTTTTTTTTTCATTGGTAGTCGTAGGAATAGAATATGGAATGTACGCCTCCATACCCGAATTACCTCTGTCATTGTTCCGAAAGAGAAAAAGAGTGACAGCAAAATTAAGTAACTGTAAAGATAACAACATCAGAAAAATATTAAATGATAAACTGCAGAATATCGATTGCGTCATACAGGAACTAATTGAGAAGCACACAGAAAAAGAAGGAAGACGACGCTATAGAAGCGATAAAGGTTAACTCAAAGTACTTCTATAATTTTGCAAAAAAGAAGTCGAAAAACCATACGACTATCGGACCTTTGAAAAATGAAGACTGCTTTATCTAATGATCTAACAGAAGTATCTGAAATATTAAGAGCTCAGTACGAATCATCTTTCAGTATCCCAAAAACTGACAAACTGATATGCGATAGGAACGCGTTCTTTGAAGAAGAACTACAAGGGGAAAATATAACAGACTTCGATTTTACGACGGATGATATTACACAAGCTATAGGGAAACTAAAAGCACACTCAGGGGCAGGACCGGACAAATGGAATGCCACACTGATCAAAAACTGCAAGAATGCAATCGCTGAGCCCCTACATTGGATATGGAGACGATCACTAGACACAGGAGAAATACCGGGCATACTGAAGAGCTCGATCATAGTCCCAATATATAAAGGAGGAGATCGATCTGAGGCCAAAAACTATAGGCCAATGTTGCTTACATCTCATCTCACTAAAATATTTTAAAGAATAGTTAGACAGAAAATCTATGACTTTTTGGAAACTCAGAAAAAATTCAATGATAACCAACACGGGTTTCGGTCAGACAGATCATGCGTATCACAACTAATGGAACGCTACAACATTATTGATGCACTGGAAAGTAATGAAAACTGTGATGTAAGATACACAGACTTTGCCAAAGCGTTCGACAAGTGTGACCATGGAATCATAATAGATAAACTGAAATATATAGGAATAACAAGAAAAGTAGGGAAATGGATATATAATTTCCTTAGTGAGCGGTGACAAGGAAATTTTCATCAGAATCAGAGGTCCTCAGCTCAGTACCACAAGGAACAGTATTAAATGCTCCACTACTCTTCATAATCCTGCTAATTGACATAGATGAGGACGTTACCAGAGACAGCACAGTAACATCTTTGCCGATGACACAAGGATCAGTAGAAAAATAAGAAACCCAGAAGATATAGGATCTCTACAAACCGACATGAACAGAATCTACAAGTGGACGGAAGACAACAATATAAAACTTAAAACTGGGAAATTTCAGCTGTTACGGTACGGAAAAAGGGAGGACTAAAATTCATGGAATATTTTACCCAAAATGGACAGGAAATTCAGAGAAATTCTAAAGCAAAAGATTTAGGGGTTGTAATGACTGATGATGCGAAATTTGAAACACAAAATAAGATAGCAGTAAACAGAGCAAAGAGATTAACTGGGCTGATACTGAGAACTTTAACCCTTTACTGCCTAAATATTTTGTAGGGTTAAGTAATGAATGCGTGTATTCGAAAGGTTAGAAATTTGTCCTTTTGGGCAGTAAAGGGTTAAACAAAGGGATAGGAATATAATGATTCCTCTACTGAAAACGCTGATCATACCCAAATTGGAATACTGCTCGGTCCTAGCATGCCCATAATAAAAAAGAAAATATTAGACAGCTAGAAGGGATTCAGAGAAGCTTCACATCGAAGATCAATGTGTGCAAAGAATTAAATTACTGGGAACAGTTATGCGAATTAAACCTATATTCACTGGAAAGGAGAAGAGAGAGATACACCATTATTTACACTTGGAAAATAATGGAAAAACTAGTCCCTAATCTTACTCTGAACCCTGTAACTCCCCAAACAACAGTGGATAGTAGAAAAGGAAGACTGTGTCGTGTTCCCAAATTAAGCGCTAGACAGGGAACATCCTTAACCCTGAAAGAAAATAGTTTTGTTGTGATAGGACCAAAACTGTTTAATGAGCTGCCCAAAAACCTAAGGAACACGAGTGGTGTTGCGGTGGACATCTTCAAAAGAAGACTAGACGCCTGGCTCAGAAAAATCCCCAATGAGCCGGGCGTACCTGGCTATGTGAGGTGGAGAGTACAAGAATCCAACTCACTACTTCACCAGGCCAACTCGAGAGGAGGGTCGACAAGCTTGACCTTCGTAAAATGAGGAATCTTCGCACGGAACATTTGAAAGGTACTTTTTATTTTTAGCACTGATGATGGAAATTGAATTTCAGAAACGTCTTACTAATAAACATGTACCACCTTCTCGTCCTCTCATTCCTTACTAAATTGCGGCTCCCCAAGAACAAACCCTTCAATCAAGTTATATATACAGGGTGATTCAGCAAAGAGTACATTAAATTGGAGGATGAAATCCTTGGATAATTCTAAACCACAATGTCTCTATGGTAAAATGTCAGATTCTGCATAGTTTTCATGTTACAATACATTTAAGATGTATTAATGAGAGTGAATATGAAGTGAAACCCCCGTAGGTTTTTGTAATTATTTATTCACAGATCTCTACAGTATGACCCCTCTTTGTTACAACCTAAAGGAAATGTTCAAAGTTGCCCCTTTCTGCCTCAATGCAGGCCTGTACACGTCGTACAATTGAATGTCTGACGCGTTTCACTTCATACTCACTCTCATTAATACATCTTAAATGTATTGTAACATGGAAACTATGCAGAATCTGACATTTTACCATAGAGACATTGTGGTTTAGAATTATCCAAGGTTTTCATCCTCCAATTTAATGTACTCTTTGCTGAATCACCCTGTATATATATATATATATATATATATATATATATATATATATATATATATATATATATATATATATATTAATGCGTTTGTCGAAGTGTCTGATAAGATTTTATAGAAGGTGTTCGAGAAAATACTGATCACTTTTTAAGTTATATATAATAGAGAATGATCATTTGAACAACCCTTATATAATTCCTTTTCCCGCTGTAATTTCTGTGAGTGCTGTACAGGATAGGGCAAAAGTCATAGTTCCTATGGGTCCTGACTTTCTCCCCACCCTGTACATGTTTAAATGGCAGGCGCTCATTTAAAAGAAATGTTACCACGCTTTTATTATACCAGTTAAGAGAGGATGTAATAATACTGAAGCTTTGAAACTGCGCAGACAATCACAATCCAATGGTGTTTCCACCTTGCATGCGAGAATGAAAGCCGCCCTTGTCCTCACCACTCTGCAGAACTGATGCCCCGTTCTGCAAGAAACGCTTCTGACGAAGGAGCCACCTTGGAGAGTATCGCTCAGTTTCAAAGCTTCGTCAAAGTCACTGCGCTTCACTAGGGGGTTTCTCTTGTTACGTAAAGTCGTCTTGTATAAGACAAACACACATTCTGTTAATTATTCAGTCTCCCGGAACAGTTGACTGTGCGTGATGTTTTAATGGAATCCCATTAGAGAATTGTTTTCACTTTGCTCTTTAGAGTAATTTACTCAGTCATAGGATACTTTTATATATATATATATATATATATATATATATATATATAATATATATATATATATATATATACAGTATACAGTGGCGCTCATATGAATTCGTACAGAGAAATATTATATTCGTCCTTATCTTTTGTACCATGAATAGGATAGTTATGAAAAGTTTAACGTTTGCTCGGAAAAATTTAACAAATAAAAAAAATTAGTTTAACTCCAACGGTATACTGTAATTTAAAACATCAAAGAACTTGAAGAAAATAAAAAAGTTAAAATGCAAAAGTTTTCATACATTTTTTTACAAAATTATTTAATACTTTGTGTGTCCACGTTTGGCTTGAGTGACTTCAATGATTCGTTTTGGGGATTTTTCTCTGAGGTTTCGACATCGTGCAACTCTTCCATGCAGACCACTCTTTCTCAATGTATAACGTACAAAAGCGGGATGGACATCGATCTTAAACAGTCTTAATGTTCAGCAAATATATCACCTGCAACCACCCGTGGATTTGCAGCAGCCATTCTTTCAACCGTCTAGCTGTACGTTCTGAAATTTTATAAGGTCGTTCATAACTTGGTAGAGTTTTGATTGTCCGAAAATTTTCCATTTCTTTATAACTGCAGCAACTGTCGTAAATGGAATTCGAAGTTCTCCTATCTTCCTATAATTCTTTTCAGACATGTATGCAGCAATAACGGATCTCTTAAGATCTGTAGACAGCTCTTTACCACGACGATCCATTGCTTACTAATGGCTTGTACAGTCATCCGTCTTCTATATTCACAGAGAAAATTTTAGAATTCAGAATTGCCAACAGTCTCTAATCAGTAAAAATCCCACTACTGATAAAAATTTTAAATTCTTCAAGCCTAAGGTAGACATCAGAACACTGCGCGGTAACTCCCGCATCGTGGTGCAATCATGGAAATCCGCATGGAAAATCTTGGGGTTGCGGTGCGGTGGAGGTTCCACCCCCTGTGGGTGCGGTGCGGGTGCGGATTACAAGCCCCTGGAAGTCCACCTTATCGCTGCAATTAACATGGAATTCCTCAATTCCTCAAGATCCTGGAGCCTTTTCTTCATACAACTAAAGCTGTGAGGCCAGACAGAGCCTACCATCTTTCCTGGAGCAAAAGTTCACCTCCCCCCCGCACCTGCTTCACAAAACGGTCATTTTCTTCAATTCAAAGAAGAAGAGTATGAGGGCTCTCTCATCAGCAGACAGGAAGCTTTTCCTCGACCACGTGAGTGGCCTCGTGAGAGGAACTTGTGTTGCAGGGCAGGTTGTGTCGGTAAGAAGAGCTTGCCTCAAGCCTTCTAGTGTCAGTGATATTTTATTCCTTAACTCCAGCTTGTGTGTTAAGGATAAGTATCATAGAACTAGGACTGAAATATGATATAGAACTGAAACTTGTATTACATAACGTAATATGTTCAGAGCTGGGCAATAAATACATTGAATGTATTTAAATACTAAATACTAAATACATGGGAGAAATGTATTTAAATACTAAATACATTTTACGAATGTATTAGATACTAAATACAAAATACATCAATTGTATTTAAATACATTTTAAATACATACAAATTTTAACATATGCATTCACTAATCATGTTTTGATAAATTTCTACTTTAGGGGACACGGTGAATTTCGAAATAAATACACCACTCGATAGATCAGACGATTTTAAAAGCTTTTTCATCAATGAATTTTCCATCGCAAATTGGATTGATTGCAACGAGTTAGTTACACAGGCCCACTTAAGGCAGAGCCGTTTTGTACGATTATTCGGTCAATTTCAAGATATTTTTGATGTCTAAAAAAACACTTACCTTCAGATGAGTGTACAGATTCGTTGTAGCATTGCTTGCAGCAGAGACTTCGTGTTTACACAGCAAGCAGGTGCGCTTTACCTTATTACCGTCTTTAGATTTAATTTTAAAGTATTTTCCATCAAACAGAGGGTGCACTAAATTGTTATCTGCAGATATATCACTGTTTGATTCACCGGATTTGCTTGTTGAAGCCATGACACGCACACGATAAAGAAATCAACCGCTTTCGACTAAGAGTGGCACACAACTGATTGAACTGACACGTTGAAACATGAACCATGCTGTACTACACTGTCGAAGCGTCGTACTGTACTAGTACAGAACGTGTATTAAACCAGTAAAAGTATTTACATTTTTATATTTTGAGTATTTAAATACATTGTATTTAAATACTCATTAAAGTATTTAAATACATGAAAAACAATGTATTTATAAATACAGTTCTAAATACACAAATGTATTTAAATATGTATTTAAATACAAATGTTTTAAATACTGCCCAGCTCTGAATATGTTATGTAAGACTCTTATACATATCTATCTCGTACATACTTATACGTATGTACTCTTATATACTCTATACTATGTACTCTTATATTATACTTATATACTCTTATATTATATAATTCAGGGGTGGCCAAGTTTCCTGGACCCGAGAGCCACATACGACGTTTTTCAAATGTGCGAGAGCCGCAAAATATTTTAAAAAGAATTTAATCATTAAAAACATATACATATAGTTATACTCACATTATTAAATTGTTTAATTACTGCTTGTAGAAGGCTTAGTTTGGGTCTTCATTTTGGCTGTTAATGCCTTAAAGTCTGGCTGATGTGATGTTAAGGCGGTATGAAGAAGCTCAGTCAGGTGTTCGTTAGTGAGGGCAGCACGATGTTTTGACTTTACAAACTTCATTACCGAGAAGAGTGCTTCACAGCAATAAGTTGTCCCAAAAACTGAGATAAGTCGGAAACTGGTTTTCCTGAGGTGAGGATACTTTGTCTCTGGTACTTGCTTCCAAAACTCAACTGCAGATAAGCTTTGATGTATCAAACCCACGTCCTCCTGTAGCTCCAAAAGTTCTGTTTGGATTGAAGCAGCTTCCGTAACAAAAGGTGTGGCAACGCATTTCCTGAGCTCTCTGATATTGCATCTACTTTTGCATATTGCTGAGAATTTTACTTTGGACAGTTTTGAATTTTATATACTTGCGTTTATATTCACGTTGTTATAGTTAAGTAATTGAATATTAGTGGTTTTTAGCGATTTAGAAGTTTTCATAGCGTGCCGGCTTAATTTAACTTACACTTGTGACGGTTTAAACTAATTTTTAACTGCGCGATGCCGTCGCAGAAAGCGTCGTGTGTTAGGTGTAGGGTAAACCAGTGGTATTCAGAATTTAAGGATTATAACGGCGGTCCTATGGCGATTACTGAAAGATCAGTTTGTTTCTTTTGCGAATTAATGGAGGAATTAGTTGACAAAAACGCAGTGTACGTGAGGTAACCGAAAGACTTGCAACGCTTGATGAGGGCAGGGGTAGGGCTACGGTTGACGAAAACCGAGCCAATACTAACGTTGAAGACGTTAGTAATTTGAAGGGTGAGGTGCTAACCTAGTTTCTAGTTTAGGTAGCTTATCGGGAAGGTTGGATAGAGTTGAGAACGGAGTTAAGGTTGGTCCGAGAGTAGTAGATAGCGAGGGATATAGAGAGGTTAAGGGTGGAGCTAGGCCGCATACGTTAGGTGATAGGAATCCCTCCCCTATCGAGGTTTCGAACCCTTTCGCCCATTTGGAAAGGGACGTGAATGAAGGGGAAACTATTTTAATTGGGGACTCTTTAGTGCGCCACATGGACAAAGAGTTCGTTGGACGGCATCCAACCAAGAGGAGGAGGGTCTGTCTCCC
The DNA here is from genome assembly GCA_023014485.1 of Bathynomus jamesi. NCBI lineage: Eukaryota > Metazoa > Arthropoda > Malacostraca > Isopoda > Cirolanidae > Bathynomus > Bathynomus jamesi. The sequence goes on from JAJOZX010006369.1 coordinate 248,464, forward strand.
AGGGGCCAGGGTTGACAGAGTTAGAGACGAAGTGGATAGGATTGACGTTGCCTCCCGTCACTCAATGTTGGTGACGATGGTAGGAGGCAACGACTCGTATAGGCCCGATACGAGAGTGCCTAACCTTTTGGAGAGATATAGGGGATTAATTAGGTCCCTGAAGGCGAGGTCAGATAGGCCTTTAGTTCTAGGTATTACCCCTAGGCACGGGTTGTGTCTTAGGATTACGTCAAAAACAATATTTTTGAATAATAAATTAGAAGAGATTTGTGTTGAAGAAAATGTACCCTTCATAAAGCTGTGGTCCGAATTCAGTGATCCTAGCCTTTTTATAAAAGATGGGGTGCATTTTAATGAAATAGGTAATGCTAGGCTAGGTAGGTTAATAGACGAAAACGTGCGAAAGCTCTGTAGGTCGAAGCCTTCTTTAAACGTTGTGGGTCCGGGGAACGCGGGCCCGACGTGAAAAATAGTTTAAAACGCGGGCCCGTGGTAAAAAATAACTTAAACGTCTTTTATTGTAACGCGCGTATATTAGAAATAAATTAAATGAATTTAAGGCGATAATTTATTCCGGCAACAATGATATAGTTGCAATCACTGAAACTTGGTTAAATACCGTGACTCGGGACTTGTTGGGGGAACTTGATATACCGGGTTTTAAACTCTTTACTAATGATAGGTTACATAGGTTTGGTGGAGGCGTTTTGCTGTACATTCGTAATTCCCCTAGGGCTATCGAGGTTAAGTTAGATTTTCCGGCAGCAATTAATGCGATATGTGTTGAAGTTAGGGCGCGTAGTATTAGTTTTAATTTTGTTGTTGTTGAAAGACCTCCCGTTCAACCCCTCGATACAGATACTAGATTTTACTCACTTCTTGGTAATTTTATTGACAATCGGAATAGTATAATTGTCGGAGACTTTAACTGCCCTAATGTTAATTACGAGAATTTTACTGGTAATGAGGAGGGTTTGAGATTGGTTGAGTTTATGGAAGATAACTTTTTACGACAGATAGTTACCGAACCAACGCGGGGTGACAATATTTTAGATTTGGTGATGACGAACGGCGAGAATATAGTCGAAGGTTTAGAAGTAGGCGAGAGTTTAGGATGTAGTGATCATCAAATTCTTAGGTTTAAGTTAGCGATAAAAAACACTCAGGACAGTAACGTAATAGAAGTCCCTGATTTTCGTCGGGCTAATTTTGATAGTTTTGCGGATAGGATGAGAGTAGTGGACTGGGATAACTTCTTTATGGGTAATGACACAAATTTGCGTTGGGTGGCGTTTAAAGAAAGTTTTATGAATATTGAAAGGGAGTTTATTCCTCGTAGGCCCAAGGGCGTTAGAAATCTTGGTAGGCCGAAGTGGTGGACTAGGGAAATAGGCGAGTTCATAAACGAGCGTAATAGAGCGTATAGACTTAATAAGCGCAATGGCACGGCAGCTAACTTTAATAGATATATCGAGCTTAGACGTCAGGTTAAAAGATCGGTTAGGAATGCCAAGCGTAATTTAGAGATACTTATAGCTGCGGATAGTAAACATAATCCAAAAAAGTTTTTTGAATACGTTAATAATTGTAAGCCGGTAAAATATAACATAGGTCCTCTAGTGGATGTTAATGGCGCTTTGGCTTCTGACGCTCAGGCGATGGCGGGTATTTTCAATAACTTTTTTGCGATAGTTTTTACCGTAGAAGACGTAAATGATGTCCCCGATGTGGACGATATCGTTCCATTTAGTAGCTAGACTATTTTGGATGAAATAACTGTTTACGAGGGTGAGATTGCGCATTATATCGATAGGCTAAAAGGTAGCAAGGCTCCAGGCCCTGACGCTTTTTATCCCAGACATTTGAAAGATTTGAAAGAAGTTATCGTAAGCCCTTAACGAAGATTTTTAATCAGTCACTCGAAACGGGGATTATTCCTGAAGACTTCAAATTAGCTAACGTCACGCCTATTTTTAAAAAAGGCGACCGCGCAGAAGCTAGCAATTATAGGCCCATTAGCTTAACGTCAATTGTCGGTAAACTTTTGGAATCCGTCCTTAGGGATCGTATCATCGATCACTTAGAAAGTAGAGATTTGATTAATAGTAGTCAGCATGGGTTTCGACGCCATAGGTCTTGTTTAACTAATTTGTTAGAATTTTATAACGAAATAGTGCGCGAATACGATAGGCATAGAGCAGCTGACGTTATTTATTTAGATTTTAAAAAGGCGTTCGATACAGTTCCGCATAGGAGACTAATTGCGACGGTCAAAGCGCGTTGGTATACGCGGTCAGGTAGCTAACTGGTAAGAAGAATGGCTTCGTGCTAGGAGACAGAGAGTCGTAGTTAATGGTAGTGAATCGGGGTGGTTAGATGTAGGTAGCGGTGTCCCACAGGATTCAGTGTTAGGTCCATTGCTATTCGTAATTTACATTAACGACATAGATGTAGGATTGACTTGTAACGTGTCAAAATTCGCAGACGAAACTAAAATAGGCGGTAAGGTTGTTAACGAGGACGATAGTAATAGGCTCCAAGACGATGTAAATAGGATTATGGAGTGGACAGATAAGTGGCAGATGCCATTTAACGTAGACAAATGTAAAGTTTTGCATATAGGTTCTCGCAACAATAATTACACGTACACGATGGATGATAGGGAGTTAGCGATCGTTGACGAGGAAGTAGATTTAGGCGTACGCGTATCTAAGGATTTAAAGGTTAGGAATCAGTGCCTGGAGTCTTGCGCAAAAGCTAATAGGATATTAGGCTTCATAGTTCATAATTTCGAATTTAAATCGAAGGATATTATATTGCCCCTTTACAAGTCCCTAGTCAGGCCTCATTTAGAATATGCAGTTCAGTTTTGGTGTCCGTACTTGCGTGAGGATATTGATAGGTTAGAAAGGGTTCAACGTCGTGCCACGAAACTAATTCCGTCATTGCGCAACAAGCCTTATGAAGATAGGATTAAAGAGTTAGACCTGTTGTGAACTCTACCAGCGTTAATGTGTTTAAAAACCGTCTTGGCAGACATTTTAAAAATATTAACGTTGTTTAAAATTAAAAAAAACAATTAGCAACAGGAGCTCTGGTGGTGGTGGTCGAGGATGAGTCTGTTGACGATGAATGCCAGCTTGTGACATGCCAGCGTGTGATGCCAGCAATTAAATTATTAAAAAAAAAAAAAAAAAATTAGACTAAGACGAACGTAGATGTAGCTCGTAGCGTAAACTAACCCACTTTTTGTTTAACTTTACCTACTTTTTTTTTTTCTTATCCTCTCCTTACTTTGCATGTCTGTAACTCTCTTTTCTTGCATGTTTGTCGTTTGCATGGTATGACAGTGAGTTAAGGCTGTGTTGCATGGTTTGTAAGCGTTCTTATTTTACTTCTTTTCATCTTTCACCCTCTCCTAACTTCTCCGACTATTTTTCTGACTTGTCGGCAGTGGCCGGCGGATGATGATGGTGAGTCTTTTTTTCTGAATGAATGTTAACCCACGAGTGATAGGTGTTCCTCCTTACTTAATCCCTTATTCTCTTCTCTTCTCTTAACCCCCTACTCTTTCCTTTCTCTCGGGCTAACCTTAGAGTGGATCTTAGGGTCTTTGTTAGCCTTAGCTTCTGTAGATCTGTAGATCTGTAGACATCACTCAGGAAAGGATTTAAAAGAAATTCGAAGCATGGTTTTAGCTTCTTTAGTTCATCAAACCTGAACTGAAAATCATCAATTAGTCCTTGTAATTTACCTTTGTATTCCTCCAATTTACTATCTTTTATTTCAATATCAGGAAAAGTTTTGCTCGGTTTTTCAGGTGGGGAAAGTGGTCAAATTTTTTTGTTACTAGATCTTTTGGAAGAGCTTTATTTTATTCTGGAAACTGAAAACTGTCTGTGTAAGGGCAGAAATGACCTTATCCTTTCCCTGAAGTGCCAAATTTAGATTTTGAAGGTGTTGTATTACATCAGTAAAAAACATCAGATCCTGCACCCATTCGTGATCTTCTAATTGTGGGTATGACTTTCCCTTTTCTTTCAAGAAATCAATGATAGGCTCCAACAGTGCAACAAACCTATTCAGGAGATTACTAGTTGATAACCACCTTACAATACAGTAGAATGAAAGGTCATCTGGCTTATCTTGAAGATCCAGCTCCTCAATAAAATTTCTAAACGCTCGGTGCGTTTTTGCATTTGAACGAATGAAATTCACAATTTCTAGAACACATTTCATAACACTGTCATACCTAAAGTACTTGCTTACCAAATGACCACGGTGAATGATACAGTGAATAAAGAGACACACAGGATAATTGGGATCGCGTGTCAAGAGCCCAACTAGGCCTACATTTTGTCTTACCATAGCTGGTGCTCCATCTGTTGCAACACTGACAAGTTTATTCAATGGTACTTGAGCATTTGATAATGCCTTGTCAGGTGCGTTCTTTATGTCAACCCCTCTTTTGTTTTCTCTTAGTGTCATTAAGTCCAAGAGTTCTTCTTTCACATTTCCATCGCCAGTAACATAACGAACAAATATCGCCAGTTGAGGGTTATCTTTAATATCTGTGGATTCATCGAGGGCCAAACTGAATGCAACAGAATTCTTGAAATCACTCTGCAACGAGTATGTAATTTCAGCACTGATCTGGGAAATACGTTTCTCTGTAGTGTGGCGGGAAATAAAAATACTTGCTATTTGTTTTCGAAGCTTTGTGTTATCTGGAGCGAGAATTGCAGTAACATCGGCAATATTCTTCTTCACAAATTCTCCACTACTGTGGGGAAGTTGAGCACGAGCAATATTCCATGCCATAACAAAACTAGCTTCAGTAGTTAAGTCAGCTCTCTTACACAATGATGAAAGTACAGTTTGTTGGGCAACTAGGCTAGATTTCAACATTGTTAACTTAGTCTTCCGCAATTCTGATTTGGGAGGAAATTCGTAATAAAATTTTTATGGTTAGTTTCATGATGACGCTTTAAGTTACTGGCTTTAAAGTGATTGAGTGCCACGTAGCAGATAAGACACACAGGTTTCCCACCCTTAACAGTAAAGGCAAAGCTCTCCTCCCACTCCTGTTTAAAAAAAACTATTTTCTTCATATTTCCGTTTCTTACACTTTGTCTGCTCAGTCATTTTAATCAACTAAGGGGTTGTATAGCTGAGAAAAATAACCACTATTTGATCTAAGAAGCTAATTTTAAAACACACACACTCGTTATTACACGCGGCCCGCAGGGTAGCTCGAGGGGTACTGGACACTGGTGAGTGGTGATTGGTGTTAATTACGTAATTATCCCGCTTAGTGCCTGTCACGCAAAAGAAATTGTCGTACGCATGAAGCATTTTGTTGTCAATTCAATTTTTCCTTGTTTTTTTTCATGTTTTTTTTATTATGTGAAAAAAAAATTATATTTGTATTATGAATTTTGTCTTTTATGATAAATACAATAAAAACCAAAATTGCAGTTAACCTCGAGAGCCGCATGCGGCTCGCGAGCCGGGGTTTGGCCACCGTTGTAAAATATATATGTTAAACCTATACATAGAAATATATACAAAAATGTTGCGGTGCGGGAGCGGTTAGACCCTACGGGTGCGGTGCGATTGCGGTTATAACACTGCGGGTCCGGTGCAGGTGCGGATCCAATCAGTGGACACACAAAGCATTAAATAATTTTGGAAATAAATGTACGAAAACTTTTGCATTTTAACTTTTTTTTGGATTTTGTGGATCATTTACTCCATTTTTTCATATAAGACAACAACCCACAAGATCCGGTTTTTCTTATGTAGAATTTAAATCTGAATCTATTTTCTTCCGTGGTTGTGCAAATTGACCTAACAGTGCAAATTGACAGTTGACCTAACCGGGCATTCAATAATTCATTTGCACAAGAAATGAACGCCAGATTTGAATAAAACACACCAAAATACACCAGAAAAACCTATTCTCATATCAAAATCGCTCCGCAGTGGAAAAACGAATAATTACTACCATATTATTTCAATCGATTTTAATCGATCCAAAAATTGCTTCTATTTCCGTTAATATCAATTTGCCCAAGAAATACCATAGAAGAAAATAGATTCAGATTTAAATTATACATAAAAAAACCCGGGTCTTGTGGGTTGTTGTATTATATGAAAAAAATGAAGTAAATGATGGGTTATAAGTCCAGTGTTGGGCACTAAAGCGTTATTCCGATAACAGTTAATTAACGAAGTTAACTTTTTTTAACGGACTATTGACGGAAGTTAATTTCCATTTATCGTTATCGGACCAGTTAACTTCAGATAACTCGATATTTAGTCCGTTAAAGTCCGTTAACACGTTAACTGCGAGGAGTCATTCACGGAAGATCAACGCTCCTAGAATGAATTCAAACCGCCATAACTTCAGTCTGCCAATTCCGTCCTCTGCCGCAGTGGAACGGCTCTTCTCTCTCGGCAAGGACATCCTGAGGCCCAAGAGGTCAAGACTGGCAGTTGGGCCTAACTTTGAGAAGTTGGTCTTTCTGAAGGGCAACCAGCACATTGTGTCATAGTCTTTAATAAATGTGCCTAAAATTTAATTTTACCTTTCAGTTCCCGCCATAATAATTCTCTGGTAAATTAAAATTTAGTTAATGGTTAGTGGTTACAAGGGTTTCAAAACATGTAATCAGTACATTTTTTATTAAAAATAAAAAAAAGTTATTAAGCAAAAAAGTTGCAAAACTTGATAAAAATAGTTAAATACCTATTTATTGTTGGATTTTGCATAAATAAACATTTTCTATGGGTTTTAAAGCTTTTTTCCTTGATTTTTTAAATGTTAGTAAAGAAATAGTTATCGTTAACGGATTATCGTTAACTTCCGTTAACTTTGTAGTAAAATTATCGGAATATCGTTATCGGAGTTAAAAATTGGGGTTAACGGATTATCGTTATCGAAGTTAACTTTTTGGTTAACGGTGCCCACCACTGGTTATAACCCACAAGATTCTTTTTTTATATTTTTCTCAAATTCTTTGATGTTTTTACATTTTATGTTGGAGTTAAACTAATTTTTTTATTTGTTAAAATTTTTCCAAACGAACAGTAAACTTTTCATAACAATCCTATGCATGATACAAAAGATAAGGACATAACTACAATATTTTTCTGGGATCACCTGAAGATCAGGGCCCCCAGCCTTCTGTAGTTAGCCTTATAAGGCTAACTAACGAAAATATCACGCCCTAACCTAACCAATCGTTAGGTCAACTGTACGCCCTTGACGATTAGTTAGGTTAGGTCGTGATATTTTCGTTAGTTAGCCTTATAAAGCTAACTAAAGAAGGCTGGGGGCCCTGATCTTCGGGTGATCCTTTTTATGTATACTGTTATGTAAAGTATAATGTATAATATCCTTTAATACGATATTTAATAATGTTATGAACCATATAATTACGTACTATACAGGGTGGTCCAGAAGTCCTGCCTCATTTTAGTGGATAATTTACGATGTTTAATTAAAGTAGATTTTCAAGATTCTAACAATACCCCCTCCCCCATGAGGCACGACTTTTGGACCACCCTGTATATATTATACATACCGTAAGAACAATAATATTTAAGATAAAACATAAACAATTGATTTAAATTGTTTTGCAAGTACAAAAAGAAAAATGGGTTAAGTTGAAGTAAATATAGTTTTACTTTGTAAAGTTCGTCAAAGTAGAGGAAGTAACGGTTGTTGCCCAAATAAATCCAATGTTTATTGCGGATTTGTTTCCCTAAACCTAAACAATATATTAATTAAAGAAAATACCTCAGTAAAAGTTGTTTCAATCTTGGCACAAAATTAGTAAAATCAATCACAGCTGTATTTATAATACATATAATTCTATATATGGATAATTCCATGTCAACTTATCACGACGATATGATATCAACATCACGGATTTTGATAAACCAACGACACCAATTTTCAGTCTCATTGGTTCACTGGTTTCTGAGATATGAGGTCATTGACCTTGAACCATAACTCCAAAACCCCGAACCGATCCCCACAAATTATTTTTGGAAGGCTTTTTTTAAAACTCCACAACATATATTGTCTTCAAATTAGAGAAAAACGCAAAATAAAAAAGTTGTGAGTTGACCTGTTGACCTCACTTTGATTTTGGGTCATGCAAAAACTACACCTTCGTTTCAGGTTATCTTGGTTTGATGGAAAGGGAAAAGTCAATAAAGTGGGAATCTAGAGGCTAGTGGGACTCGAGTCCGCGTTGTGTGGGTTCGGAGTCAGCGCACTATCGATCATGCCATCCAGAACCCCCACCCCACCCCCCACCCACCCACCAAAAAAAGAAGATTCGTTTAAGCGAGACCAATATTTACGCTGTTTGACCATGTTCCGTTAAACTATGCCTTTATACAAATTAATACATTTTAGTGTAATAACTAGTGATGTACCGATTAATCGGCACCAGCAGAATCGGCCATTTTTTTGGCATCAGCATTGGCCAAATTTAGCCGATTCTCTCACCGATTCTTTGAAATTTAAAAATTTTCATTACAAACCAAAATCTATATTTATAGAAAATTCAGCAGTCAAAAACATTATTTATGATAATTTATACTCATTTCAAGTGTAATTATATAAAAATATTAGATCACCTGAAGATCAGCGCCCGCCAGCCTTCGTTAGTTAGCCTTATAAGGCTAACTAACGAAAATATCACGACTTAACCTAACCAATCGTCAAGGGCGTACAGTTGACCTAACCGTTGGTTAGGTTAAGTCGTGATATTTTCGTTAGTTAGCCTTATAAGGATATGCTGGATATGTAGGTCTAGGAACAACCTTTTATATGACCCTAAGATGATCTGAAGCAAAGATAGGGTTTTTGCATGACCCGAAATGAAAGCGAGGTCAATCCCACAAATTGTTTATTTTGTGCGTTTCGCTAATTTGAAGACATATTCTTGGAACTTGAAAAGAGTTTTCCAAAACTACTTCGTGGATATCGGGTCAGGAGTTCCAGCGTTATGGCTCAAGGTTATTTGGCGAAAGTCAATAACCTCATATTTCATGAACCAATGACCTCATGGGACTGAAAATTGGTGTCGTTGGTTTGTCCCCTTGGGTACACCAAATATGATTGAAATCCGTGATGGCGATGATCATATAGGTGTGATAGGTTGACATGGAATTAACCATATAAAATATTAAAATATGTCTACATAACTCTGAACTTTTAACTCTATGAAATTAATGTTTATTATTATTATTATTATTATACGTAGATAGAGATAGCTTTTTCGAAATATCTCAATATAATAGGACTAGAAATAACGGGTGTAAGTTGACAAGTAGAAGGTTCGAGACAGCAGTTGCGAAAAACTTTTTTACGCATAGAATAGTAAATAGCTGGAATAGTTTGCCGGTAGAAGTAATTAGTAGCACGTCTATAAACATGTTTAAAAATCGATTAGACGCGCATGTTGATAGAAAGGGTATAGTTTAAGGTAGTAAAATTAAGGCTTTCTGGGGATAGATCCCACAGCTCAACACAAGTGTTGTGGGATATAGGGAGGCAGCGTCTTGGGTTAGGGGATACTCTGTCCTTACACACCCCATTTAAAGAGATTCCTCTGCCGAGCGGTGCCCCCCATAGTACTGTGAGGTATTGAAAAACTCATGATCTTCACTTGCCCCACAAACACCTTTAAATGGGAGACCCATAATGGGTGCACACACATTTCTACATTACTGTACAGTCTTTACAGCCACACCTACACTTTTCCTCGTAAGTGTATATATTGTAATGTATATGGTTGTAAATTTTGACTTGGTCCGCAATCGATATGGACCGTGACTTGATGGATACCGTAATGAAATTGACTGGATTCTTTGGATCTGATATATTTGCATGTCCGTTATAAATAGATATAGAGTGTAACATTTGTGGATAGTAGTCTATTATGACTTGATCCTCTGGATCCAGAGATTCTATCTTTAGTTTTAAATCGATAATTAATTAGTTTTAAATTGATAATTACTTAGTTTCGTTAAAATTGGTCGTTGCCAAATTACCGGCAGTTTTTACATAAATTTCTTATGTTCTTGTGGTTCGGAACCCACGTAAAATTGTAGGTCCCCTCCGCCACCACAGAGGACATACACAATACACGATTACGAACACAGTTAGGTAGACCAGCCATGAGTGGATCCTAGGGTCTTTGTTGGTCTGAAACATTATAACATTATAACATTATAACATAACTATAATGAGCTCAAACACATGTATCATATACAGAAAGATCTCGAAAACACTCGAGTGCTAAATAACATTTGGCTAATGAGGGGAGATCCGTTAGTAAATAGCTTTGGCTGGCAACACTGAAATGTTATATATATATATATATATATATATATATATATATATATATATATATATATATATATATATATATATATATATATATATATATATATATTATTCCAACTCGGATAGCGTTCACGTTAATTGCAAAAGTTAGGCTACCTAACAAAGATCGTTAGTCACTCAAGGTTACCTTAAGAAAGAAATAGAAAAAAGGCTAAAAAAAGGTAAATGAAAGTTAAGAATACTGAAACCTCCCTTACCGTCCTTACCTTTATAATCATGCAAAGTTTTCACGCAAGAATAGTAGCAGTTGTAAAGTATTGTGTATTTCGTAAGCTCTTCTACTACTAGCCATTTCTCACGGAAGAAAGTGGTAAAAGAAGATTTATAGGAAAGAAAGAAAAAATTAGAACGAAAAGAATAAGTTTTAAAGTCCATTCACGTCATCACGTACACTTATCTCGTGTACCCAATTACTGCATTACTTATATAAAGAAAGTAAAGGATAGCGTGACGCGCTAGACTTTTTAATCTAATCTACATTTTTTTTAAAAGATTTTCTAGAACTGATTATATTCAGGAAGTCATATCATTTCATCGCCGCATCATTTCTTCGTTGAATGTCAAAGACCATCGTACTGTTTTGTTCATTTTGATTGATATTTTCAATCCTTACATTCCCAAATTATTCAGAGTAGTTCCTTTTCATAGAATCCTTATAATAATTAACTAACAGGAGAAAAGTAATTAGTTAATTACTATAAAAAATTTTCCCAAACACCTCACACAAAGGTGTGACGTTCCGATGACATTTCTGTGGCATCCACATGTCATAGCTATGCCGTTACTATGACGCTGCACAAACGTTTGAATTATCCTTCATCCTCTACCGTGACATCCACATTAATTTGCAACCTTTATTAAAAAACATATTGGCTTTGAAGTCCTTTATTATACACATGAAATAAATGAAAGTGAAATTCTTATGTTATGTTCAGTTGTGTGTGTGTGGAGCATAAAGTTTTAGTAATTTTTTTAAATGGGTAAAGGCAGGGAAAATAATAGAGAAGTATTGGCATCAATGGAAAGATTTTGTGGATGGACATAATTAACCAGGCGTGCTTCGCTTAGAATGATTTGACATTAGAAGAACTATTCTCTTTATGGATGCTGGAACCTGCCATCAAAGCGGTGACAAATGGTTATCCAAACTTATACGCAAGATCCCTAGAGAGGAGCGAGGAGTGTACGAATATAATACTGTATAAGTCAATGATGGTATATATATATATATATATATATATATATATATATATATATATATATATATATATATATATATATATATACACAGTATATATATATATATATTATATATATATATATATATATATATTATATATATATACAGTATATATATATATATATATATATATATATATATATATATATAGTGATGCGCCTTGGTGGTGTAGTGGTTAGCGTCGCTGACTACGAATCCATCTGCCCTAGGATCGAGACCCGGTGACGGCAGGTGGCGTGCATCAAAACCCAGCTGTTCATCCTTCCACTCTTTAATCCTTTCATACCTGATTTTTGTTTACTTTTCATGCCACAAAAAAACACTTATGTTATATCTCCAGAATGACTAAAATCTCATAAAATTTGATGGTCTCATTTACGCCCATACGGCATGAAAGGGTTAAAGAAATTGGGTGGTAGATAAATGGGTACCCTGGGTAGCCTAGTGCTTAGGACGCTGGGCTGCTGGTGGGGCGTGGTTCGGATTCCACGTTAAACTGTAGATCTAAGGTGGAGTGACAAACTTGACCTTCGTCAGAATGAGCAATTCAGGGCGAAGCAAAAACCAGTTAACCATTTATATATATATATATATATATATATATATATATATATATATGTGTGTGTGTGTGTGTGTGTATATATATACACACACACACACACACACACACGAGGTTTGTTCAAAAAGTATCCGGACAGGGTGTTTGTTTTCCGAACACGGTCACACTTGGAGTTGTGACTGCTAAACATGTCTCTGCATGTTCAGATAAGTTGATTGATAGGGTTGTTGTTGTTGTTGTTTAGCCGATCAGCCCACCCTGATCGAGCAAGCCGGCGGCACGCAGGTAACCGATCGCCCTCTCCGGAGTGGACCAGAGGTTCAGCGCACTAGTGATGTTGTGTTGTGTTCGTTGTTGTGCTAGAGCGGTACAGTCCGTCATAATGTGTTCAATTGTTTGTGGTGTGTCTTGGCACAGGTGGCAGGTGTCGTCTATGGAGTTGTCTAGTCTGTGTTTATATGTCCGTAAGTTTGGGTGATAAAGTAAAACTTGTTTTGTTTCGCGGCAGTTTCTTACAATGTCGGAGAGTTACTTGTTTATTTTTTTTACTGTGAAGGTGTTGTGCACCATGAATATGCTCCACAGTGACAAACAGTCGACATGGAATTTTACATTGAAGTTTTGAAACGTCTACGTAAAGCAGTTCGGAGGAAACGGTCGCGGAAGTGGGAGTCCGGAGACTGGGTGCTTCATCACGATAACGCGCCATCTCACTCGTCGCAACTTGTCCAGCAAGTTTTGGTCAAAAACGCTACTCCCCAAATACAGCAGCCTCCATATTCGCCGGATTTGGCTCCATGCTACTTTTTTGTTTCCAAAGCTCAAACAAACCCTGAAAGGACACCGATTCGATGATGTTGAGACCATTAAAAGAAATTCGACGGAGCAGCTTTTGGCCATTCCGAAAAGTGCTTTCGAAAAATGAATTCAACAGTGGCAGGATTGTTGAGCAAAGTGTGTGGCTTCAGAAGTCCCTATCTATTTTGCTGAAATAATAGTGTTTTAGGGTAAAAATGTAATGACATCATTAGATGTATATTTATTATCTAGCTTCGGTCTAAGATTCGACGTGAGCACCATCAGTGTGTCTGCAAATCTCAAATCTGTCCACTGCATTGCGGAACACATTCTCCAATATCTCTGGGGTTATTTTTGCGATTGCCGCGACAATGCGGGTTTGCAGATCCTGCAGGTCTGTAACTTTTGTTTTGTAAACCTCAAACTTTATAAAGCCCCACACAAAGAAGTCTAATGGTGTTAATGGAGATCGTGCTGTCCAGGGCCTGTTTCCACCACGTCCAATCCACCGATTTGGTAAGAGCTCATCAAGGTACGCCCAAACGGTGTCTGCATAGTGACATGGAACTCCATCTCGTTGAAAGACAACATTGTCGAGAATGCCATCTGAACGAAGCTGGGGTTCAAGAATGCTGAAGTATGGCAAGATAAATTGGCACTGTTACCATAGCTTCTGCAAAGGAAAAAGGTTCGTAAATCTTCGATCTTGTCATACCGAACCAGACATTAACTTTAGGAGAATCTCTCTCCTATTCGTAGAACTCGGTTGGTATTTCACTAGCCTAGATACGACAATTATGTCGATTAACCTTTCCGCATGTGTGGAATGTCGCCTCATCGCTGAAGAGAATGTGGTTTAATAAGTTTTTGGTATGAATTTTTTTACTCAATTCTGTGCTCATGGCGGTTCGTCTTCGATAATCCTCTTCGTGTAACTCATGTAACACTTAAATATGGTAACTTTTCTTTTTTAATGTTGATTTTAAAATCTTTAGAACAGTCAATTTTGGTATGCTCAGTCTACGTGATGCTGTACGAGTTGACATTCTATGATTTGTTTCAAACGCATCTCTTACCAATTCAGCATTTTCTTGAGAGGTACTTGGACGGCCAGATCTTGCCTCATCATGAACAGATCCTGTTCTTTTAAATTTATTGACCAGCTCGCGAATTGCTTTGTCTGTAGGTCCTGGTTTGTGAAATCTTCTTTCGAATTTTCTCGAATTTCTTTGCACTACTTCCATTGGATACGTAGTGTTACTGACATCACACGTTCTGAAATATTATTTCAGCAAAGTAGGGGCTTTTGGGCCACCCTGTATATATATATATATTACATAATACATATACAATACATACAGTATACATAATAATTAATATAATTAACTTTTTGAATCGACCTCGTATAT